>JAJEJO010000179.1:200039-536859 GCA_020662805.1 Glaucomys volans
TATACGGGACATGCAAATAATTTCTTATTGCTCACATTTGCTCATATTCGACTGCAGTATAACATAACATGCTTTTTACACTTTGTATGTTTTATTTGTTGAAGAAGAGTTGTATTAAAGGACCAACATCACCATTAAAGTCAGGAATATAAAGCAGATCTTGGTTTTCTCTTAGTTTATAAAAGCAAAGAATGTAGGCAACTCAATAAGTGAGAAAATAAGATAATTAGGTACCATCTCTAGAATATTTCATTGCTTTGAGAAAGTGCATTTGCAATGTTCTTTAATAATATTCTAAATAGAAGAGAACTAGAAAGGAAAATCACACAGAGTTTAAGATTGCCATAAGTACACATTAAGCATATCAAATAAGGTGGCATTGTTTTTCTTTGTTTAATTTTTTTTGAGAGTCAAATAATATATCAAGCAACCTGATCATTTTCCTGATTTTCTCTTTATTGTCCCTTGGAACCGGATTTTCTAAGTATGTTCTAGTGGAAAATTAGTCTATTGCTTTTCTGTGGCTGAATTATATTTTATAAGCAGGGCATTTTGAAGCATTCTACCATTTCATTTTAGCTTCCTAAATAGAAAACCGTATTCTTGGAACATATCCAATTGTCAAATGAACCTGACATTCTCAGAAGACGCCAAAGTCTAGTGTTGGTAGTTGGCTGCATGGTGATGAAGTGAGAGACCGAATACCAGAAATGACTCATTTACTGCTTTGTCTCATGCTTCAGAAGCTTCCCTTTTAAACTCTGTCCACGACTGAAAACTCTTGTTCTGTTCTCAAAGGTAGCCATTAAAATTTGTATTTTTGGCACAGAGGACCATTTAAAAGCCTGGAAGATAGATTCCCCTGAAATCTTCTTAGAAATATAATGCGTACCTGGCATGTTCCATGGCATTCAAATTAATTCAATAACTGTTTCAGCATGTATTTGTTAAGTCCCTACTATTATTGCATTGGATACTGTACAGAGAGCCAGACAAAGTTCTTGTCCTTATGGAACCTATCTTGGAGTGAGGCATAAAGTCAGGCACCAAGTAAACACAACATTGTACGATAAAGTAAAACCACAATGTTATATCTGGGTTAACTCTCATTCTGTGGAACCAATGTGATGGTCAATATAAAATTACATGGTTAATACACATATAATTCATTTAAAAATTATGTGCCAAAGCTTATAATTGGGCCTAAAGCTTCTGATCCTGACTTCAACCTACTAACATTGAGAAGCAGCAAGTTGCTAGTACTATTTCTTAGCCTATTTGAAAGAGTAGTACCATACCATTGTTTGTGTTTTTTAATATTTGACATTCCTTAAATGGTATAAAGAAATAATATTTAAATAATTGGATTATAATAACTTATATTTTGATAATTTTATGGTATTTAAAGCCATGCTTATGGATGCAATGTGAACATTAGGCATAGATTTTTACCTCTGAATCTCTCTATTGGCTGACTTAGGTAAGCTCATCTAAAATTTAAAATGTTGACTTCCAGCCAAATACATGTACTTCAGAAAATTGCTAAAATGAGTCTAAGTTTAGTTTTGAGTAGTTCCAAAACATATGAATTTGGTCTTAAGAAGGCATTTTCATTCTTATTAACATGATGCTAGTTTCTACTCTGTATGTCAGTACTCTTCCATTAATGGAGTACAGTGTAATAAGATCCCTGATCTCCTAAAACATTAACCAATTCATCTTTTGTTTCTGATATTTCCTATAAATCAACAGTTTTAATTTATATACCCAATGCCATACTATGTTAGCTTTATGTCACTATGACCAAAATACCTGACAAGAACAGTTTAGAGGAAGGAAGGTTTATTTGGGGCTCACAGGTTTTAGAGCTCCCATAGACAGCCAGAAGGCTGAGTCCCTTGCACTCGGCCCAAGGAGAGGCAGGACACCATGGCAAAAGGGTGTAGTGGAGGAGTGCTGCTCCATTCTTGGCAGAGGAAAGGAAAGGGACATAGTAAAGGTCAACTCTTCCAGGGTTTGCCCCCAGTGACCTACTTCCTCCATTTGCACCCCACCTGCCTATAGTTACCACCCAGTCAGTTCATTCAAGGTAGGATGGACTGGTTACGTTACAGCTTGTCACAACCCAATCATTTCACCTCAGTATATTCCTGCATTAACACATGAATTTTTTGGGGGGGGCACCTCATATCCAAACCATAACATATAATAAATGCACATTTCTGAAGTTTAGCTTTATTAATGTAGAAAATTGGTATTATCCATCTTTTTATCCTCAGTCCCACATGAAGGCATTACTGTATCGTGGTGAATAGCATGATCTTTCATGTCAGTGCAACGGAGTTACATAACTTAGTTTTGTAATTACTGGACATTAGAGTGATTTAGTTCATACACAACTTTCCCAAGCCTCACTTTTGATCTTATTACAAGGGTTTAACAATTATATCTACCATAGAAGATGGTTGTTAAAAACTAAATAGGTCTGGTATACAATGACTTCTTACTGAATGTCAGTTGTTATTTTTTCATTTAAAATTATCTTTTAATTTACTTGAGAAAAATAACAAATTTTCTTCCTTGCTTGTAGAGGAAATAGAAGAGTGGACATGGATATAATCAAAAATGTTGTTTCTTAGTGGAGGGAATTTATTTTCATGTTCATCTCAGATCAAGATTCTTTTCACTCTAGACATTTAGTTAGGAATGAAAAACTGTTCTATGTGAATACTGGCTCAGCTTGTTTTAATTGTGAAAATTTATGAAATGTATTAAAATTCTTCATTTCAAGGTGTTCTACTCTGTAAAGCACTTCTTCCATGCAGCTGTTTTAATGACTACACCAGATACTTTATGGTAGCACCAATGTTCCATGACTCTAACCTTCCATTCAAGGTAAAATTCTCATTGCTGAGTTTGTACTAGTTTATTGTCTTTTTCTTTTCTTTCCTTTTCTTCTTTTCTTTTCTTTAAGTTTTACAGACTTCATTTTGATTCATTGTACACAAATAGGGTACATGATAGAGAAAAAGAGTTAACACTTTAGGAAATCAAGAATCTAGTTCTTCTTTTTTTTCCACTCCAATCTACTTTATTTGTCTTGTATCTTTCATTGCATTTATTCTATCAAGGGAGAATTTTTTTAAAGGCTATAGTAAGTCAGAATTGTATCCTCTTAGATGATCAGAAAATATGAATTGCAACAGCTCCTCCCACCTGAATGAAGAAAGTCTAGTCTACCACTAAATTAATATCAGAGAAAGTAAACAGCTCCCAAAGGGTGTGTTCTTCATTTTTATAACTCAGGAGTTTTCATATTTGTTTTGCTATTTGCATTATATTCATCAGAATTAGTGTACTCCCCTGGAATATTATAAAATAATATCTTTGTAAAACCAAAAGTAAGTTATCTATATAAAAGAAAAACTCATAATACCACATCTGAGATTGGGTATTTTAAAAGATAGTTTTTCAGTCACAGAACAATAAATTTCTCTTTTAATAAAGAAAATATGGTGATTTGTCAATAAATCTTTGTTATCCTTATAAATCTCCAAATTGAAAAACTCTTTCAAGAATTCTGTACCATTTTTATGTGTATGTGTAAGATTTTGCCTATCATTAGAGTCAAGAGTCTGGTAAAATTTTAAAATGAAGAGCTAAATCAAAACTATGATTCTGAAGAACCATGTTCCAAATACCATAGCATTAAAATACCCATCATATAAATTGAAGCTAAAAACTTTAGGAGAAATATGAGGAAACACAACCATAATAGGAAAAACTTAATTTACAATTCTCAACATGTTCTGATTAAGTAGAAAGCATAATTAGCTCTATGGAGAAATCAGAATTTAAAAAAACATTCTATTGAAATAGAGTATACACATATGTAATGGACATATGCCTTAGATTGGGTTTTTCTCAAAGCAGAGAGAGGTACAAAAACTGCTTTGGTATAATTAATTTCAGGGAGTTATCTCAGGAATCACAACAAGAAAGTAGGGTAGAGAATGAAGAGAATCAGAAAGGTTGTGCTGGTGAGGAAATTATCTCTATGTATATGCAAGGTCCAATACATTGAGGACAGTGTGAGGAACATTGTGGTGACCTGCTTCAAAATGTCTTACTAGAGGATGTGGAAACTAATACCAACCCACCAACCTCCTGCCATATTGACTGTGAGTCACCCCCTTGCTCTCCCAGAGCATAAACACATCTAACTTTTAGTTGAGCTATTTGAAAGCAGAGCAGGCCCCTCTGGTTACAGCTTATGCAGTCCTTCAAGAAAGAGGAGAAATAGGCTTTAAGTAAAAGTTATGGGAAAATTGTCTCTCACAAGCTCTGAGGTGGTTGGTGGGCAAGGGAACCCAGTATAGAGCAACAGCTTCTGCTACAATATTAAATTCTTTATAATTAAAAAAAAAATCTGTTTTTTTCCTGTGTTCATAAACTAATTGCTAAGTAGTAGGAAAAGGAAACATCAATAAATTCTAGAAAATAGAAATAGAAATCACCTCTTCTTAAAACTTTAGTGTACAGATGAATCACTTGGAGAAGTACAAAGCACAGAGTTTTGATCCCACTTATAGCAATTCTTATTCAGGTGGCCTTCTGTGGGGCCCATGAATTTGCAATTCTAACAAGCTTCCAGATCATTCTGAAGATGCTGTTTACAGAACATATTTTGATTATCCCGGTATAGATCACATTCTACAACAAAAGGAAATTCTGAAAGCAAAACACAAAAAAGATCATGTTGAACAAAACCTTAAAGTACTTTAAAATTCTCTTTTGAGTCAAAGATTCATGATCAAATCCTAGAGAGTTAAAAAAAATGAAAACACAAGTCAATACCTGTGGGGTATAGCTGAAGCAATATACAAAGCATAATTTTAGAAACTTCCAATATTAATTTTAAAAAAGGAGGCAAATCTAAGAAAAAGATAGTGTACAAGCTACAGAAATAAAAGTAGAATATAATGAATATGAACAAAATTTACATAAAATAGGAGACCTAAACAGTTGGTAAACAGAAGAGGTTTTCCAGAAATTGTATGTAATAAACTACATAGCCTAATAAAGGGTAAAATGAGAAAACATAACCACATCAGAAGACATGGATATAAGACAGTAAAAATAATCAGAGATAATTCCATGCAAATAATAGAAAAATATCTATTCAAATTAAATACAGTTTTTGGAATTCCAGCTTCCCAGATTGGCTTGTTATAGAAATATTAACAAACACATAGCCAGGAAAGAGATGAAGCAGTTGATTCAATAGCTATCCTCTTACAAACAACAGTCACTGATAAGAAAAACTTGCTACATAATATGCCCCATGTGTAGAAAAAGAAGAAACACTAACCCAATTCACAAAGGTAGCATAGAAGTCTTATATGTTCAAAAAATCATTTAAAAATACACACAGATGCAACCAATCATTCTTGTTTATATCTCATGTTCAAATACCTAGGAATTCATTTGGGGAGTGAGAGGCACAGCTAATGATTTTAATATAATTTAATATTAGAAATCTATAAATGGATTATTGGATAAAAAGAAAAATATGAGAATACTTCATGATTAGAACACTGCTAGTAAGTCAAAAGAATTGTGAAGATTCTCAATATTTCTGTAAAATAGAAATTAAGACATTTTCTTAACATACATATGCTATTAATATAAATAAGATGGATAATATAATGTAAGATTTAACATACATATGATATATGCATAGAAATCACAGAAAAATGTGCATCACCTAAACATGAAAAATATTTGGTATCATAGGTATATATTTTGTATGTGATATCAGTGGGAGTGGTGTAAAAAAATGGAAATCATGTCAGGTCTGGAAGTGAAAGTTGACAGGATTTTCTATGGATTGGATTCTAACCCTGATGCAGTCACCATTAACTGAACCAGGAATGACAGTAGTAGGAGCTGGTTTGAGAGGGATGTCAGAAGTGTTCTGAGACACAATTACTTGAAATGGTTAGTAGAAAAAGTAGGGACATTTAGAAGTCAGTCATTTCTGAAGTTCTGGAATTGAGGAGGGTATGGGCTGGAATTATGCATTTGTGATTCACCGGTAATATGCAGAGAATATTTTATTTTTATTTTTTATTTTCTAGGTACTGTGGATTGAACCAGGGGGTGCATTACCACTGAGCTACATCCCCAGCCCTTTTTATTTTTTCAATTTGAGACAGGGCTGAGGCTGGCTTTGAACTTGTGATCTTCCTTCCTTGGCCTCCTACATCACTAGGATTATGGGCATGTACCACAATGATGCCTGGCTCAGAGCATATACTGACATGATACTGACAGTTTAAGGAAATGGAAGTAGAAAACAAGGAGTGGAAGAGATAACAGACTACGACAATTTATTGTGATCACTAGGCAGTAGAAAGAGCTTTCTTGTGATTATTGATCATAGCATTAGAGTAAGAACAGCTTTTCCTTCAGTCACATTTAGCTGATCAGGTGTAGGCATAGATTTAACTAGAATATGGTTCATCAGTCCATGGTAATAACAAATGTGGATAATGATGTTCTAGATTAAAACACCTGAAATAGTATTGGTCACATGGAAGATACTCAATAATTATTTATTTAATTAAAGAGAAAGGGAATGTACATTTTCATGTCATCTGCTATGTCTTAAACCAGTATGTGAACCCAAGAGCAAGTAAAACAAAACTCCACAAATGTAATCAAATCAAGGAAAGAGAAAGGTGGCTTACATCTGTATTTCTATTTCATGGTTCTCATGAAGTAAGCAAAATAGCAAATGAGGTAGACATATTTTTAAAAGAGGTTAGCATTCGTTTAATGGGAAGATTAATATTGAATTGATTAAAAGAATAAATTAAAATGTTTTTAAGTTAGTCAATATGTTCATTGGCAACATTATTTACCTAATAAAATGAATATTCTTAGAAAGCGTTATCCGTCAGAAACATGGTGGAAAATGCCTTAACATAATATTAACATGACCTGTCTCTATGTATACTTAACCAGGCACACCTACTATGATACATAATGATTACATATAACTTATTCATAAATTTATGATTTCTAAATTATAGTTTCTTTATTTGAAAATGTTGGTGTTGAGTAAAGTACATTGAGTACACCCTAATAAATTATAACACAACTTAGATATTAAAATGAAAATAAGAGCTTGTTTGAATATATGAATATTTTAAACTGAAGAAACATTTTGGGAAAAAAATAACATGAACTTTAAGAATCTATTGTTGAGTTGAAAACTCAGGCTCACACAAAACCCTGAACAAACATTTAAGCAGCTTTATCATAACTGCCAAAACATAGATACAGTCAAGATGGCCTTCAATAGGTGAATGGATAAAAATACATTATAGTGCATCCATACAATAGACAATTATTCAGCATTAAAACTAAATGAGCTATCAAGTCATAAAAAGACAGAGAAGAAACTTAAATGTATATTACTAAGTAAAAGAAGCCATTTGAAAAGGTTACATCCTACACAATTCCAACTATGATATTATGGCAAAGACAAAACATGGAGACTCTAAGGAAATAGAGATTAGAGGCAGTGAGGGATGAACAGGTAGGTGTAGCACAGAGGACTTTTTAGGGCAGTGAAACAACTGAATTATCCTATAATGGCGAATATATGTCACTGTACATTTCTTCAAACCCATAGAACATACAACACGAAGATTGAACCCTAATATAAACTATGTACTCCATGTGAAAATGATGTGCTAATGTAGGTTCATTAGTTATAACAAATGAACCACTTTGGTGGGGAATTTGGGCAGTTGGGGAGACTAAGCATGAGTGCAGACAAGTCATATATAGAAAAGCACTATGCTTTTGTTTGAATTTTCTGTGAATCTAAATCTAAGAAGTTCTAATAAGAACTATTAGAAAAAAAGTCTATTGTCAAAGTATGCTGATAAAAGTAGCTTTATAAGAGACGATTTAAACTAAATAGAATAAAGAATTTAATAAACGGATTTCTGTTTATTTATTGAGCCAACAATGAATTATTAAATAAGTGAAGTGCTGATAAATACTTAGCTATTTGCAAAAAAGTGAAGAAGTATGATTCATATCTATATCATATACCAAAGTACATTCTAGATATGTAAGAAATCTCAATGTCTTTAAAAAATGGAAATGATGAAACATGAAATATAAGGAGAAAAGATGAATGAATAAATGCTGCTTGACTATCATAATTAATACTTAAATTTAATATTTAGCTTAATATCTTGGTTTTTCTAATATGGCATAAATATCAAAAGGCATTGAATAAAATTTTAAAATTTAGACAAAAAGTTAACAACTTGAAGGAGGATTGTTCTTGCAATGTGGCAAAGGGCTAACATTTATAATATGCTTACTGTTCTTGCAAATTAAGTAGTAAAAAGAAAACCCCAAAGGTAAAAACTGAATCCTTGAAAATGTCTAGTCTCACAAAGATGGTAACATTCACCTCATCAATTTTAAGTGCAAAAATAGGACATAGGGGGGCTGTGGATATAGCTCAGTTGGTAGAGTGCTTGCCTTGCATGCCCAAGGCCCTGGGTTCAATCCCCAGCAACACATACACACACAAAAAAAATGGGACACAGGTTGTTATGGTTTAGATATGATGTGGCACCCAAAGCTCATGTGTGAGACAATGCAAGAAAGTTTAGATGTGAAATGATTGGGTTATGAAAGTCTTAACCTAATCAGTACATTAATTCCTTGATAGGGATTAACTGGGTGGTGACTGTAGGCAGGTAGGGTGTGGCTGAAGGAAATGGGTCATTGGGGGTTTGGGGGTATGTATTTTGTCCCTGGTGATGGAGGGGGGGTCTCTTTCCACTTCCTGGTATGGTATCCTGAGCTGCCTCCCCCTGCTACACCCTTCTACCATGATGTTCTGCCTCACTGGAGTCTGGTGGAATGGAGTTGGCTATCTATGGACTGAGACCTCTGAAACTGTGTGCAGCAAATTAACTTCTCCTTTAAAACAGTTCTCATTTGGACTTTTGGTCACAGCAGCAAAAAAGCTAACTAAAGCACAGGTTAAATTTTATCAGTAGGTAATATGCTTAATCTAACAATTTTCACTAACATTAAATGGCAATATAAAATAGTAAAGCATAACTATAATAGATTGCAATAGAAAGATTCTAACACACTTGCTGGGAAAAAGCAATTTTTAGAATGAATTATGAATTTATTTTTATAAAAATGTGCTCATATCAGTATATATGCATATATATAATATACGTGCATATTTCTAAAGAATTTCCTTAGAAAATATTTGAAAATAAAATCACGAAGTAAGCTGTTAAAAGTTAATACATGAGTAGATAAAAAACATACTTTACTAATTAAATGTAGCATAATTAGGAAAATGTAAATTTTCAGTACAGTTATTTTCTTGGTCATTTCTTTCTCCAAACTATCTGTGGTCTCTATGTTTTGTTTCTTTTCTTCTGCAATGTAATTCACAAGCCATTCATCTGCCTCTGAATTTTAATCCTTCTAGGAATGAAGTTTCATTTTATTTCTTTTATTTTCTATTTGTTGTTTCTTTCTTTGGCACTTTAAGATGATAGTTTGAAAAACTAATTTGATTCTAATTCATTAGGTGTTTCTTTTTGTAAAATTCATAACTGTTTTCTTTGATTCATTTTGACAGTTCATGGTTTAGCAGCTCTTTGCTGATGAGCATAAAGTTAATTTTGATAACTTAAGAAGATCAAAGCACAATTCCCCAATGTTTTCAAGAATTAATTAGGTGACAGTGTGTGAATATAAGAGATAATTGTGATTTTTCTCTTGCTGCAAAGCTGGAGATTGATTTTTCTTGCATAACTTTGAACAGGTAACAAAACCCTTTGAATTTGTTAATATACTCATTTGCTAGATTCCCCTATATATATCCCTACTGAAATTCAAATAGTTTAAGAAGTAAGCATTTTATTTTCTTGTCACTAAAGACTAAACCTTAGGTAACATCCGTAGCAGAGAATAACAACAATTTTTGAAAATAGTTTCATTTAAACTCTCTAGATAAATATTGACTTTAATTAAATATTAATAAGTCAATAAAATGTGTTCTTTTAATATTAAGGTAAATTCCACAACTTTTGTTTCAAAGCAGGGAACAAGACTAAAAATAATTTCCTGTTTTCTATTCCCAGTCCCCTAGGTACAATATAAAGATCTAGTGCCCTTCTCTGGAAGGGGGCAGAAGTTTAAGTGCTACTCAGAAACTCACTTTAGTGTAAAATTTCAAGTTTAGATTTGAAGTTTAGATTGTGCCTGAAAAAGAAAGCAAAATATTAAAACTTTCTCTTCCCTCTTTCTTTCTTGGGCTTTAAAGTCTTTTTTAAAAAGGCACTAGGCTGACCTACCTGGATTTTAGGTTTGGGAACCTTCTGGAAATGATTTTAGTGCTTTCTTATGAAGCTTATTCTTAAGAATCAAGCTGTTTACATAGATCCTATAACTGATTTTTTTTCCTATGCTTAAGAAACTGATTTTTAAAATAACTGATTTCTGACAATTATCAAAGATTCAAATTTATTGTTTGAGGAAATAATTTTCTCTGTTAAGAAATCACCGTTGAGTGGATGGAAGTACGTCTGGCAAATGCATTCATTTTTAATACTTACTGAATACATTCATTTGAAGACAAGTAGAATTTAAAATTTCCTGTTTATTTCTGCAGTTCTCTCACAGAATTTATATATGGTCTACTTGACAGTGATAGAATATGACTAAAACCAATTTGTTAATATTAAATATAAATTTAACCAGTTAAAAATTAAGGTTTAAAGGACATTTGTCTTAGAGAAAGTTATGCCCCCAATCAGAATAAAAGCAAATCTCCAGTCAGTGTAATGCTCCAGTGAAAACAAACAAACAAACAACAAACTAAAAATCACAGAAAAAAGCAAAAAGGCAGGCTGCCTGAGATTAGTTAATCTCCACTTCTGTCTGGGCTGGCAGTAGGTCTGGAACAGAGAGAGGGTGAACTGAGCTCTAGATGTCATGAAAAGAATATGTATTTATTTGCAAAATGCATTTATAAATTTATTTTTATAAAAACCTTATGAGTTTCTATATGTAAATGTATTTTGTGTATGTATAAACAATTTTCTTAGAAAAAAGTGGAAAATAGAGATGAAAGAATGTTTTTCATGGCTGTAAAATAAATTTTGAATTATATTATTTTCAGATTTCAAATTTTATGTCACTATATTTATGAAAATTTTTATATTTCAATTAAGATTTAGGTTTACTTTGGGAATTTCATTGCTGGGAGTTCTGCTACTTTGTAAAATTGAGAATGGTGAATTTCCCAGATTTTGCTGTTTCTTTCCCTCCTGCTTTCCTTCACCCTATGCCGGAGGCTGTGAATAATTGGTCAACCTCTCTGTTCCAATACTGCTGCCAGATCTGGAAATCCTGTTCTACTGGCCTCAGCTGCTTTTCCCCTTTCTTGTTTTAGTATTTTGCTTTGTTTTGCTTGTATTATTAAACTGGGCATCACTCTAGCTAGAGATTTATTTTTTTATTAAGCATCTTGGGAAATGAACTAACCCTGTAAAACTCTGTTGAGGATGCACTCAATCTATGAGGGGCACCAGCTAAGTCAGTGACCGAGGCCCAGACTATGGGCAACTCCATGACAGCCAGCAGGTAAAGGACTAACTGAGAGGATAGCCTGAAAGAGGTCCCTGGTTCACAGATAAGGAGCATCCAATTTGGGGAAAAGAGCACATCTGGAGAATTTTTTTTTTTTTTCCTCTAGGAAACTTGGGTGACACCTGAGGTAGTCATAAATGAATGAGTTGTTGTAGGTAATAGACTTGAAGATTGCTTTTAGGGTGAGATGCTATAGAGAAGTAGTGAAAACCAGGGGTGGAGAATATGAGGACAATGAGGACTATACTACTTCTGTCATATTCTGTTCTGCACCATTTCAATTCCACCCGATATCATTCATGGTTACCTTTTACAAGGCTGAGTTCCAAATCAGGATTCTATCCCAGAGACTATTCTTGCTCTTGTTCTCAGTTCCATTTCTCCTTCTTTGCTCCTGTTATTCTAACTTCACCAGTAGTTGCATTGCACAGACAATTTCTTTAATAATTTTACACATGTTTCTTCATCTGGAAAAAGATGACTACCACCTCAGAACATTTTCTAAGAAGTCTATAGATGCAGGTGCTTACATAGTGTCTGATTCATAGTAATTGCTTAATGACTAATAGTTACTATTCTTATAAAGCATCATCATATATTTTATGTTAATTAACCTGCTTCTAGTGCTGTTTGATTTTCTTTTTCACACGTTGTACATTTTGCAAATTGATTTTCATTATTCATCTCTGTTTATAGTTTTACCTAATTATGTGATCATTTGGCACCACAAACAGGCCAAGACAGGAGCCAGTTAGCTCATAGGCAAAGCTTTGATAGAGAAAGAATTTTATTCCATTGAACCAGCTGATTTGAAGATGGAAGACTATTTCTTAAAAGGGTCATCTTGCTAATAGGCTGATTTAGGGTGGTTTATGTAGGAGATGGGTGATTACAGACTGGTGGACACCTTCTCAGATGGGGATTTGTGGCTAAATGGTGCACATCTGATCCTAATTGCCTAGTCAAGCTGCTTTTCAGTTCTGCACATTTCAAGAACAAAGATCATTATTTCCTTCTGTGATTCTCATCACTGATTTATTTACCCAGACAGCAGTTCCTGATAAACAAATCACACAATGAGCAGACTAGAGGGGTTAGCTGCCCAGAGACCTCTTGCCAATTACCAAACTCAAGGTAATGAAAGAGAACATACTTGACCTGATGGTTGTGGAAGACGAGAGTGAGTTGAGATTAAATAGGGATTCAGATGTGAGATCTGGTCTCAAAGCCCAGCTTCAAAATAGTAGTTATCTTTGTAAATATTTTAATACTGTCTGAATCACCGCCTAAATAATGAGTTCCAGCAGTCAAGTATTCTAGAGTTCACCATTATATCCCCACTGCCTCTTGCACTGCAGAGCTCACATCAGTCATACAGCAAACTGGTATAGTGAAGTTCTTTTGGTGACATTGATATCACAAAAGTGATGGCAAGGTTTATGTTGTTTTTTTTCCCCCAAGAAAAAGATAAGGTAACTGATTTGTAGGTATTAGAACTTCCTTGCATTACATTATTCTACATATGAAATGCCATTGAATTTCAGGGATTTTTGCACTATCTTAATTTCATTTTCACTTAACAGAAGGTGCTTTGACAAACTGCTTTACATAAAACATGACAAATCAATGTCAGAAAGAGAATTATTTTTTGGTGATTTACCACCTGTATCTAGGAATGCTTCTGGTAGCCTGGGGCCAACACTCAAGGCAGTGTGAAGCTGTGTAGTTAATCTGTGAGCTTCAACAGTACTTGAATTTGTATCTCAGACATTTGGGGGATGGCACACTTCTAATTATTTCTAGACTCATCATTTTACTTACAAAAAATGTTTTCTTATACAGTGTGCATATTAGAATCACCTAGGGAGTTCTCAAGAATAGGAGAAAGGACCTGGCTTTAGTAGATTTTAAAAGCTCTGCAGGGCTTCGGATTTCAGCTCTCATAGAGCTGAAACTTTGCCTAGCATGTGCAATACCCTGACTGGATCCCCAGCACTGCAACAAAGCCACCAACAAAAATCATGTAAAAGCTCTGCAGGTGATCTATTTGCAGCCAGTTCTGAGAAGCACTGCAATGTACACCAGTACCCACTCCTCCAAATCTCCAATAAAATACACCTGTGCAGGTACTGCTTGTCTAATTTACTTAATTGTCTTGGCACCTCCTCTAAAGTGTTAAATAGGCCTGTGGTAACCGTCTTAAAATCAATTTCAAGAAGAAGGAATTCCACCTTCACGCTGTTTCGACCTCAAGATTAGGGCATCCCCTCTTCCCTGCTCACTAGCCCTGCACATTTCAGACTTGCCAGCCCTTCAATCTGGTGATTCGGTTCCTTAAAATGAATATGTATATCTGTATGTGTATGCAGATGAGTTTATGTGTGTGCACTGTTTCTCTGGAGAATACTTATTAATAAATAGGCTTTATTTTTAAATTTCAGAGCCTTTACAGATGAGCAAACTAAAGCCTAGAAAAATTAAGCATCTTGTCTAAGATCATACAGCTAATTAAAGATCCTGTGGTGAAAGCAGATCTTTGTTCATATCCCTTTACGACCAGTAAAAACCTGTGAGAAGCTTTATGTGAGAGGCACATGTTAAAAATAAATAGACTTGTAGTGCTTCCAAGATGTGATTAAAGTCAATGTTGTTTCTAATGCTTGGGCCCCCCATGGAGTTTGGATTTACCTTAGTGACTAGTTAGAGAAACACACCTCAGTGTGTCTCTTTTCTTTACAATGAACATGATTATTTAGTATTATTTAAAAAAACGAACAGTAGCATATTAACGACTTGCATTATAAACTTGTAAAATGTGAACAACCCAAGGGTGAGAATACCAAGGGTTAAAATGAAATAAAATACTTAAGTACACAATACTATTTTAGAATGTAGTCCCAAGAAATTCAATTATCGTTATTTCTCCCAATGAATGTTTGTTTATATTTACATTTTCACTTCTACTTGCTATATTAGGCCATTTTTACAGTTTTTGAACCAATAAAATCTGACTTTGTACTTAGCTGCCTGTAGAGTAGATAGAGGTGGTAATTAATTTTTACACACATTCATGCTATGTATTGTAAGTATTAAAATCCCCTAGGTTGACCCAGACCATTCTCTCTGCCATCTGTTGTTCAGATGCTCTGGGTCACTGCCTGTCTTATTTTTCCCCCTCACTGTTCATTGTTTTTCCCATTGTTCTTTCAGACTGGTGTTAACATTTTTATTAAACTGCAAAATAACAGCAAAAACCTAAACAGCTCCTCTGAGGAAAAAATGCTTGATCATCACAGTATTGCACATCTTGATTCATCCTTACGAGGTTTTTCAGCATCTTTGTTTGGGCGTATGTTTATAAATGCATACTTGCTTTGTAATTAATTATAAAAGTATAAAGAGGATCTCCTTGTTGAAATCATTGACTGCATTCCCTCTACTTGTTCCTTTTCTTAAAACTTTTTAAAATGTGCTTCCTATATTAAAAATGAATTGACAAACTGGATAAGATGACACATGCCTGTAATTCCAGTGACCTCAGGAGACTGAGACAGGAGGATTCCAATTTCAAGGCCAGGCCCAGTAGCAGTGAGATGCTGTCACAAAAATAAAGAATCAAAATGGCTGGGAATGTAGTTCAATGGTTAGGTGCCCCTGGATTAAATCCCCAGTACCCCCCCCCAAAAAAAAAATTGACAAAGGGTATTATAATGATCACAAAATTTATATTCTAATTTTTAATTATATGAATTTGTTAATGAAATGAAAATGATTTGTTCACACATTTTTTAAAAAGCAATGGTTCTCATTTTTTATATATGTATTTCTTCTGGGGAATTTTGAATAACCCCCTTAATGCAGTTAATGATTAAGTGCTCTACTGGAATAAGGATGCGTAACCAAAATATCTGATTGATTCATTCCTAAAAGGGAGAGTATTCTGTCTGTCTCAGTACTCCCACTCTCCTTCAACCAGAATATGTGTATATACTGATGTGTGTATATATATATAGTATGGATGTGTGTATTTATATATATAATAAATATATATATAAACTCATGAAGTAAAAGTTCTGTAAGATGACACACACTACAATAGATTTCATTTCAGCATAACTCTACTTCCTGTAATGTATAAAGTTAACAATCTGAGTTCCTTGCCTTAAATAATCCTTAAAGATTATTCAGTTTTAAATTATTAAGTTGTATTTCAGGTTATTGCCAGTTTTCTGGTTTTTGCTAGATCCTGACTCCTATATTTCTAACTGCATGTACCCACTTATTTGCGTATCTTCACTCCCATGCAAAACAGTGGCAGCTATGCAGTCTTTACACTGTATCAACTATGATTCTAGAAATAGTATGGACTTAGTATACTATATATTTATTGCATATACTATAGTGAACAAACTCAACTTTTACATTGTTGAAAGCAGAATTTTTACTGATCGTATAAGATGGAAGATATAAATGAGCCTAAACTTATGAATAAAAATAGATTCTGTGGTGAGGATTGAATAGGTACAATACATTTAGTGTCATGGCCTTCTCAAACATTTTAACCTTATAGTGTTATGTACAGATATTTTGAAAGTTCACACTGTTTCACATCCTGAATGACAATATTACTGTGTTATGTAATCTATTAATGGTTTAAAGAAACAGTGGGAATATAGATACTTCTTACCGTACTTGGAATAAATTCTAAAATTTCCTGGCCAGTAAAAATTCTTCTATTCTAATTGTTCTAAAATTGTTACATTTTAGAATGGACATCTAACATTGTGTCATGGGAAAAACACAGATGGTCCTGTGGTTTATTGGACCAAAGGATTATCAGCCTCCTTAAAGTAAGAACAGAGTTTGAGGTATAACCCAAGTTTGGTCATATAAACAAAGACATTGAAGAATATGAACACATAGTATACAAGTTAGCAGACAAATTAATTAAATCTGAAAGTGCATCAACTGATACAAAATGACTTTATGTCCTTAAAAATGTATCATGCATCACTCAGAAGTGGCCTTACTTGAGGGAGTGAATCCATGTGAGTCAATATCTGTTCACCTTTTTCTGATGGCTTAAAAATAAAAGCCTTATCTCCTTCATAGCAGTAATGAGAGTAGTGTTAGCCATTAGCCAGTGTAACTGAGTTTGTAAAGTTGGCAATGACATTGTGATGATGTTTCTATGGCAAGATGGTGAATGTTTCATTAGAGACAGCAATTTCACCTGAAATGATATCATAATTATGATATGATTTTGATTGTGTTTTGGCACTTTGTTTTCTGTCAGGCATATAAGTGAGAACTGAAATGCAGTGAAAAATAAGTATTCAAAGTCATTAAAAATAAGTGTCGTTGCATTATCATGTGAAAAATATGAAAAACTTGGTCACCATTACCTCCGATAATATCCTACAAAGTAAACAAAAAAATGAAACCTTGGCTTTTTGTTTGGGGTATTTTTTTTAAAAAGAGGTCATATATATGTACCAATTTTAATTATGTACTAGTTTAAAATGAGCCCCTAAAGGCAGTTAAGAATAGTATCAATATTGTTTCTACTCAGGTCCTATACAGTAGGTCAATATACAGTTATTTCTTATAAAATACTATTTTTCAAAGCAATTTAAATTTAACCCAATCCCTAGATCTTACCATATTTTAAAGGATTATAAGACTTAGAAGAATATTTTAAAACATGCTGATGTAAAACTGTTGAAAGGAAAACACAAAGTCTTAAAATTACATTGACTTTATTCAAACAATCATAGACAAAACATGACAGAGCAAAGCAAAGTAATACAAAATAGTATGCAAATGTGACAACCTTCAGAACCAAGGCACGTTCAGAGGACTCCAACCGATAACATGCTCTGACAGCATTTATAAGAATTCAAAGTGTGTTGTAAAGACAATTCAATTGGTTAATTGTCTACAGAGCCTACTGCAATTACCTAAGCACAGCAGTTGTGCTTGAAATCCATGTTAGCTTGGGCTTTTGGTGCTTAGTCCAAGAGCCTCATCCAAATCAATGGTCTCTTACAATTTTATTTAATCAAGTCTGCCTGGTGGAAAGAGCATTTGTGACATTCCTGCCTCCATCAGTCAGTTTATTGCCTGAAGAGTCTCTGGACCATTGCGCTGTAAACAGTTAACTCAGGCAGAGCTGAACTACAATCTGAGTCTTGAGCCTGAGGGGGCCAAGAAGCATAGATTTCACAGGGCAGGGTACTGAGGAAGAGAGAGCTAGAGAGAAAGAAAACTCCAACTCACTTCCGAGAGCCAATTTAAGTATCCAGTTGAGTACTGTTCAGCGTGCATGTCTGCGGCAACTACCTGAAGCTTTAAGCATAATACTGGAGGATTGGAGATGGTAACTTCTGGAGCTCACTCAGGGCTGAGCATGGTGTCTATCATATCAACCACACTGGAAGACAGGAGGTTCAGGGGTTTGGGGGCAGCTTACACAGAAGGTGCTACATGGGTCCTACCTACCAAATTGTTAATATAAATACCTGAAAGTGTCAATCTGTTACCAAGTCTCTGAACTATATCCCAAAACAAAACTCGAGAATATTGATTAGACTATAAGTATCACTGGTACTGAACCAGAAAAAATTTACAATGCCTGATATTGAATCATAGAAAGGCATGCAAAGAGGTAGGAAAACATTACCACAGCAATATTATAAACACCACAATTACTGGTATTCCATAGGATTCTGTTCTGATCTTTATTCTCATAACCCATGTTCTCTCCAGATTATTCTGTGCATTTATTTATGGTTGAATCACCATCTTTACATCCACGATCTCCAAATAATTTTCTCCAGTGTAATTCTATTTGTTCTTTTTTAATCTTTAGTTCTAATTGACATTTGGACATATCCAAGTGAGCATATCACAATAAATGTGTCCACATAAATTCAAAATTTGTGTTCCCTTAAACTTTCAGATTTCTTAAATATACCCACATCAACCACTTGCTCAAACTCAGCCTTAAACTGTTTCATTTCAGCCAGCATTGACTGCTTCTGGTCAGCCAATTAAATATCTTTTCAATTCCTCAGCTCCTCTTCAGTCCTGTACCAATCATCAACTATGAGTGTTGTGGTCACAATTTTTTCATTACTTCCCCATTTCTAATGCCCCAGTTTCATCTTTCTACATCAGACCTGCTCACACAAATCCCAGATGAGTCCAAGATGCTTTTCTGATTGAAGGTCTTCAAGCTTTTTATCTCCAGAAAAAAAAAAAAAAAGTCAAACTACATATAAAGAAAACTCAAAGTTTAGGAGACCAATAACTATTGTCCCTACTTAACACTTTCCTATAATTTACTTTATTGAATTTCAGATAAGAGGAAGCCACTTTTTTTTTTTTTTTTTTGGTACTAGGGATTGAACCCAGCGGTACTTAACCACTGACCACATCCTCAGCCCTTTTGTAGAATTTTCTTAGAGACAGAGTCTCCCTGAGTTGCTTAGGTTCTCACTAAGTTGCTGAGGCTGGTTTTGAACTTGCGATTCTCCTGCCTAAGCCTCCCAAGTCTATGGGATTATAGGCATGCACCACCATGCCTGGCTAAGAGAAAGCCACATTTTTCTGATTTATTTAGCTACAGATTCAGAATTTATAGAAATAAAATGGCTACACAATTTGGGGTCAAACACAGTGAAGATTTTGAAAGATTTTTTTCCCCTTGCCTTCAAGGGCACACAGTTACTAATTCTGCTATCAATTCACATAGGATCCATTGGAATTAAGAATAAAATCAATACTCGCCTAACCACTGCTCTCTTGTACTTGTGTTTATAACATCATTCCATGAGAATTTACGATAGTAATCTCTGTACTTCTCTTTATCTGGTGTTTAAACCAAATATAGCATGAACAGTACTACATCTTCATTCTGCAAAAGAAAGCAGAATCACTGTACAACTATTTTGAAAATATATTTCTGCATTCAATACTATAGTCCAAGTTGCCTGAATATTGTATTACAAGTTACTATAGTTACAAAGGTTTTGAAGATATTTTCTGTCTGTTATATGACACTTTTAGCCATTTACCTTTTTGGTCTTTTGTCTTGCTAGTCTGTACCTTATAATATACAGAATGTAGCACATAATCATTTAACAATGACTATTTAATAAACATTTGATTAATGAATAGAGTTATTTTTTCTTATAAAGGGACTCACCTTTATGTTCATTTTTACCTTTGCTCTTTTATTCCTTATTTATGTTGGTTTCACTCTGTGTACCATGTTTTACTTAAATAATGTACTTTTATAATTAGAGTCTAAATCCTGTCATAGAAATTTCTGATTCGTTTGCCCTTGGTAAGGCGGGAAAGGGCTTACTCATTTTGTAAGATAGTACACTAAATTCACATCTTTATCTGAAACAGGAAAATCTAAATGTAATCACTATGTAGAATTATAAGATTCCTTATGGACATTTTATTAGAGGAAGAAAGTAAATTGCCTTTTTCAAAATCAAATGACTAATTTACAGTAGAAACAAAAGTAGATAAACCCTTTTACTGTATTGTTAATGTATGTTTATATTCAAGTTATTAGCAGAATGTACATGTGGGAATTAAATGTAACTGTACTGAGTGGAGTTCTTAGTATGCAACATTTGAAAGAAGATATTTAGAGACTGATGTTAAAATGTCTAGGGTTTACAGTCAACCGATTCGAATGTTGACCTTATTCATGATCCTTTTAATATTAGCTAATACTAGAAAATAAATATGAGAAACTCCACTTTTATTGTGTAGCAAAAGTTCTGAAGATTTACAATGAAACAAAAGCATATCATTTTCTACTGTGCCTCAACTTATATACCTATATGTGTGCATATTCAAAGTCATTGTCTTAGCATATTGAATCCCTAGAAATACACTAGATATATTCTTTTTTAATATCTGAAAACCTCAAGGCTAGATTACTATTATATACTTACTAATCTCAGAAGTAGTTATTTAGGTGATTTATTAATATAGTGATACATACAGTGACATTCAGTATACATATTCCAATGTCTTCACATGATCAGGTTTTCATACTTCTTATCACTTTTAAGTTTGTAATATCATTTCTTTTCTCATGCTAGGTAAATGTTCACTTTCACATCCAATCTTATTTTTTATACTTTTATATACTTAGAGTGTCTCCCAAATTTAGATTACCTAAACCTGAATTTACCCCTGAATACATATATGAATTGTGTGACTATTCAGCAAGTAATGTCCCTTTACTTTCCTTCCTTACTAATAGAACCCTGATTTCTCATGGGGATGAAATATATTTTGTTAAACCTATACTTCTTCCCTTCATTTTTGTCACTACAATTGGATACATAACCCAAGTTTGGCCCCCAAATAAAAGAAGAAGTCTGCTAAGGATCCTGGAAAGTCCATTTTTGTCTCTTGTTATTTGTTATTATTCCCATCTGACAGTAGGAGATGGGACAAACATCTCACTGCCAAGAGACAACCTTGAGAAAGACTCATATTAAGCAAAGGCTGAGGGAATTGGGAATGTCAATGGGCCACTACACTTACCTTCTACATCCAGGTTTCTCATCATGTGAAAAATATAAATGCTTAAAAAGCTGATAAAAGCTATTACAGTTGGATTTCTGTTAAATAATCAAATGAAATATCAGTCTGGTGCAAAGTCTCGTTAAACCTGCTGATTTCTCTGCTTTGCTAATTCACTTTTTCCTTGATTTGACAGTCAATTTTGTGCAAAATTTTAAATGACCTAATTTCAAGCAAACGTATTAATTGAATAAAGAACACAATTACATAACTTTGGTTCTACATTCTTACTACCTTGAAATGCAAATTTCTTGACTTTAGAGAATAACATATCTTGTTGGCTGCATTACTTGCCTAAAATATTGAATATTCAAAGAATCAAGGTTATAATCCAAATTTACTGTAACATCAGGTTACTCAGGGCATGTAAATTAGACCAAGACCGTGATCTTTGGTTTAAACATTTTGTCCTGGAATGCTTTAACAGTGTTGAGACAATACAAGGACCAGAAAAGATATTAAAATTCTGCCCCATGGATGAAACTGGAAAACTGAAATTAATCCAAAAGGAATGGATGCTGGTGCCAAGGAGGTGGGCTCCATTTATATGAGCGAGGCAGCAGTTTACACAATTCTGAAAGTTAATTCTTAATAATTCTACACATAAGCAACTAGAATCCACTTTTTAGGCTAGAAATAAAGTCACTACAAACTACATATTTTTTTCTCTCAGCATGTTAACAAGTACTAAGAAAAATGTGTTAACATATTGTTTAAACATTGGTATCATTTCAGGCAAAGGCCCAAATATAATGGGCCATATTTAATAAAGACATATTTGGCATATTTAATAAAGACAAGCAAATTTTGAAGAGAAAAATCTGGGCTATAGCTAAGAAGTTAAGTAATGGAATTAGTATTTACAAATATGTTGACATGTATGAATTGATGGGTGAAACCTAACAAAGTAAAATGGGAAAAAATATTGGAGTCTGTTAGAAAACAAACATAATAATAATGAGAGGGAATAAATTGGTCACAAAATCAAGCAATCAAAATCAGTTGGAAAACACCATATAAATAAATAAATATGTGTACAATTTCCATTATAATATGGAGACCCTGTGTGTTAAAGGCAAATGAAGATACAGTTGGTTGCTAGCTCCATTTAAATCAGTGTCAGGACCATGATAAAAAGAAAATCTTATGTGCTTGTTTACAGTAAGGCTAGTTTAATGAAAAAAAATAGAGGAAGATCAGAGTAATGCTCCAGTTGATTTCTTCTCAAAAATTGATCCCCAAATCAGCAGCATCAGTATCATCTGAGAGTTTGTTACAATTACTAATTACTGACACCACTTCTTCCTCTCCAAAAAACTTTGGAATGTTAGGTAGGGTCATCTTGAGTGATTCTGATGCATACTCATTTGAGAATCATGGTTGTATCTAAAAACATTTTAGTACTAGAGTACGTGTATGTAATCCTGATAGAAGAATATGCAGAGAATAGTGTGGAAAGCAGTGACAGAGGATGGGAAAGCAGTGCCTGAGATTGAGAGTCCTGATAACCTCATGGCTGTGGCATGCCCAGTACCTGGGAATGTTTCTGTGCGAGGGGACAGGATGCTTAGCTGCTGTGGCAATGCCCTGCATGAGGAGGCTCTGTGGAAGAGTCCGATCAGCTCTGACCTTGATCTCAGGCGCACAGCTCTGGGGAAGGAAGGAACTCTTATGCTAGACAGCCACAATGTTTCACCAGCTCCACTTCTCCATTTCCTGCCTACCTTATAGTAACTTTTAACAATGGACTTTTCTGAGAGCTACTCAAAGCTTCTAACATTGCACTTTGCAACTGTAGATTGCAACTATGGAAAAGCTACATAGGATGTCCTAGTTTCTGTAACTTTCCTGAATACAAAGAATAATGGTTGCACAGTATTTAATCTGATAATGAGACATATATAAATAAAGATTGTTGAAGTAACTCTTTAGATCTGCATCTCCATCAGAGAGCAGAGCTCCATCTGATCCTAGCTTAATCTTCAAAATTGCTGTCTGTGAATCTTTATTTTCTAATCCCCCTTCACCCCTCGCCAGGCCAGAGAGTTTGGCTGCAATGGTCGCAACAGAATAGAATGATTCATTGAAAAAACAAACAAAAAAAGCAACTATAAATGGTTAGCCTGGAGAATAAAGTTCACAAATTTTCATGAGAAGCAAAGTGCTATGGTTTGGATTTGAGGTGTCCCTCAAAAGCTCATGTGAGACAATGCAAGAAAGTTCAGAGGAAAAATGATTGGGTTTTGAAAGTCTTAACCTAATTAGTCAATTAAACTCCTGACAGGGATTAACTGAGTGGTAACTGGAGGCAGGTGCAATGTCGCTGGAGGAAGTGGTTAATTGGGGGCATGGCTATGGGGTATGTATTGGTGTCTGGCAAGTGGAGAACCCTCTCTCTGCTTCCTGATCAACTTGTGAGCTGGTTCCCTCTGCCACTGTCTTCCACTATGACGTCCTACCTCACCTGAGCCTGGAGGAATGGAGCTGGCCTTCTATGGACTAAGACCTCTGAAACCATGAGCCCTCAAATAAACTTTTCCTTCTCTATAATTGTGCTGGTCAGATTGTTTAGTTACAGCAGTGAAATAGCTGACTAAAACACAAAACCAGTGGAGTAGAATTTGACCCAATATTAAATCTTTCAATTAATGTGTGGTGATTGTTCACCTTTGGGGTACCAAAAAAAAAAAAAAAAAAAAAAAGAAAAGAAAAAATTCCATTTAGAGAATTTTTAAATTGTTCTAGGGAGGGTTCTCTTAACGCTTTTCATAATAACCAGTCTCCATGCAAAATTAGGTGGTTTCCTGGGGACTCTGAAGTGAAACAAAAGAGCAGAACTTTCTAGGGAGGCAAGAAGTTTTCATTTCTAAGGCTGGGTGACATTTATAAGAGGTTTTGAGCAAAGTGGAGGTAAAGTCTTGTTTTTTATGTTCCACTATTATGCTAAGATTTTAATCACTTTATATTAAGATTTCATATAGTTTAAGTAAACAACTTGCAATCTTAACTATTAACCTAATCAGTCAAAATGGCGGGTTTGCAGTATTAAGCCAAATTTAACTGATTGAATAAGCTTTTCACTGCTTTGACAAGGTAGCAAATAAGATTTTGATTTATAAATGTTGCAAAATATTACTCAATTCGGTAATGTGTTCGGTAACATACAGCCCCAAACACAGCCCCTTGTGTTTGGGGCTGTATGTTTGTGTTAATAACGTGGAGGGCAGACAGTGGAGTGTTTGTCCTCCATCCTGGAATTAGTGCCTCAAGTTGAGGATGCTAAAGCAGAAAACAGTAGTACCATAAGGTATAGATGGCATTCAGATGAGATTAATTTGCGAACCTGGAAGAAAAGCAAATGGAAGGGAAATACCACCCGGAGAGTGTGAGGTGGTAACACACCAGAAGAGTTCGGCTTTGAGCTTTTGTTTGAATGAGAGGTGAGACTTTGTGGTGGCAGAGGGAATCATGCCTTTTTGGCTGGTGGGTGCAAAGTGGCTGATCTTTTATGGAGAACTACATGCCTGCATCTGAGGGCTTGAGTTTTCATGGTTTGCCCTTTCTGGCCTAGCACCATAGGCAGAAGATCCTATAGTGGTCAGCTGATATTCAGAGCAACTCATGGGTGCAGGACAGATCTCCAGGACGCACTATGTGCCTATTAATCTGTAGAGGAGGGTGGTGACCGCCTTTCTAGAATGTGTGAAAGAAACTGATGATGCTCCTCAGTGGTTCTAAGTAGTCTGTCACTTTGTCAAGAAGGTTTGTTGTCCATAGCCCCTCCTACACAAGGGGAGGTTGGATTTGAGTTCTTATATGGTTTGCCTCCTTAAATAATTTGTGTGCTTTCAAGATGACATCTGAACTTCTGGTCTGTTCTCCCATCCCTCTGTCTTTGCTAACATTACGTTCAAGTTCTGACTGAATTTTTCACTATCTGTATGCCTTGAGTCTAACATATATGTGGTATTTTAATGATAGCAACTAATGGGAAAATTGTTTATCCAGGAAAATGCATTTTCAAGGTAAAACCTTCTGCCAGTAATTCCCATATTTTCTTCCTAAATTAGGCACTACGGTTGTCATGAACCAGATGATATGGGGATATGAATGATGCTGTTAAAGAACAGTAGTTTGGATTAAAGTACAAACATGGTTGAATTCTAAGACTAGTGTATCTTTAAGAAATGAGAAGATTGCTGGTTTGTCTTAGCATGCACAGTCTAGCCTGGGAATGTCTTTCAGTAAGAGTCATAATGATAACCTTTAGTATGTGGACGGAAACCATCACGCCCCAAGAGTATCCTGGTACTGTTATACCTGAGGAGAACGAGATCATCCAAGCCATTCACGTAAAACCAAAAGAAGCCTTTATTACAACTGGCCATACACCTAAAAGCGGTGTGGAGGGGAATCGCTCTAGTTCCTTCGTTGTCAGCATTTATAGGGAAAATGACGTGTCAGTGGCGTGGGCGATATAGTCACTGTTTCTAGCCAATGCAAGCGAGCCATGCTGCAGAAGCAGATGTTAGCGATTAGCAGTTAACTGTCTCTCTCTCCTGATGGTACATTTAGGCCTAATGGAAGCAAGCCAAGCAACAGAAACAGATGTAAGCGGTTAGCAGTTAGCTGTCTTTCCCTCCTGATGGTACATTCAGGCCTTTAGGGACCTTCCAACTTCCCTAATTAAAAAATCACCCCTAGGTTTCTGGGAATTGTTTGTTCCATTTCTGGGATATGGTATTTGAGAATTTTATTTCTTGGGGACTGTAACAGTACCAGGTCATTCATTCACTCTCTCCCACTTTTGCCACTCACTAGAACTGGCTAAGTAATTGCTATTTCTTTATTCCAACATAAGAAGGGAATGCCTTTCCTTAGGTATCTGGAGCAGACTGCAAGGCATGTTGAGTAGACGATTCTATTCCAAAACCTCTGTGCCTCATCCCTGATTTGTCTCTAAGTGAAAAGTGCTATCTCTCGGTATCAACATAAAATGTGTCTTAATATATGTCACACAGGGACATAGTAATTAAGAATGTTTGGTATGCACAAAGAATTACAGCATCATGTATTTTATTGCTACTATTTATCTGTAAATTAGTATAGATGACTGCATTTTAATTATTAATGAATTTTAGTTGATTATTGTAACTGGCAACAAGCATGGGTTAATTAACTCCCAATGTATTTTAAAATATTGCATTACCAAAGTAAATAACTCCAGTTTTCTCTTGCTTGTTTTAGAATATTCAAGCACCTTTTTGTTTTTTACTATCTCATTGTGTATTCATACAATTTTAAAATATGGTCTTCAGTGATGTATTTAAAAGAAACTATCCCTTCATCATTTTTGTCTTTACCAGGGATACCATAGTGGCATGGCTATTTTGTAATTTCATTCAGGAAAATTAGTATTCTTTCTGGTATTTTGCTCAGCAAAAATGACATAGCTTCATACACTAATTACCAGTTGCTACTCAGGACTTCACAAGATAAAATGCTAAAAGAACCAGGTTCAACAACATTATCATGAGTAGTTTCATTTATTCTTGTAAAATACTGAGTCAGAGCAAATAATGGTCAGAATCAGAGAAGTCTTGTATCCTAGACTCTACTTATACATGCTTAAATTTCCTGATCACTCATAATTCAGTAATTGTTTAATGAAAATGTTAACTAATTTTACTTTTATCTAAAACATGTTTTGAAAATATTTTGTGATGTTATGTATATAAAATATACTAGTCCCCCATCTCTGATTTTTATTTTAAGAGTTAATGGTATTCTGAAAATATTAAATGGGAAATTCCAGAAATCAACAATTCATAAGTTTTAAACAACTTACATTGTAATATTATTTCATTTGTTGATTTTTGCTAATTTCTTACTGTGCCTAATTTATGAGTTAAACTATCATATGTATGTAAAGGGAAAAAAA
Source organism: Glaucomys volans (assembly GCA_020662805.1). NCBI lineage: Eukaryota > Metazoa > Chordata > Mammalia > Rodentia > Sciuridae > Glaucomys > Glaucomys volans. The sequence goes on from JAJEJO010000179.1 coordinate 227,317, forward strand.
ACATAGCATACATAGGATTTGGCACTATCTGCAGTTTTAGGCATCCACAGAACACATTTCCTGCTGATTAATCGGGGGGGACTGCTATATTCACAAACATATTCTTCCCATTTATTTAAATTGAAGCATTAAATATTAAATGGACTGGTTCATGCTCTCTCCAGATGATATCTGATACTACAAGCACAGGATAAAGAAAAATAGAATTTTTAAAAATAGAGAAAAATAGGTTATTTATAAAAATTTTAAAACAACAAAGGAAATAGAATTTGTCAGTATTTTTTCTTGACTTATAAAAATCAAAATAATAAAAATAGAAACACCATGTATAGTCAAAAAATATTTTTAAAACTTCATTTGCTTTTTTAGTCTTTCTTCCATTTATGGATAGTTACTCTTGACATTTCCTGTGTTTTATTTCAAAATGCCTATGAAAATAAAAGTATAAACTTACAGACATACATATGCACATGCATCATGAAGTTTTTGCTTACCAAAAAGCATATTTGTAAATTCCGTTTTCACATCATAAAATAAAAATTTTAGACAAATTCAGGAGAATTTATCTCAGCAAAAAATGATTCATGACTCTGGGCAAACACAAAAGCAAAGTAGGAAAATCACCTTACTGTCTATAACCAGATATTTGCCATATTTGGTAAGTTGTGATGAGCTGTCTGCCTCTGATTGGCTGAAACAAATATGATTAACTGGGTCTTGGCTATTTGTTATAATTTGAGTTACATATAGATATAACTTAACAGTATATACATACTGTTAATTTACAGTTTATAATGTAGGAACTCAAAATATGAAGACAGCCTCAGGATAATGATCTTCTGCTTATTTAACACTCATATCTCAAATATCCCATACTTTTGAAAACAGATCCTCTACTGATATAAATATTCAATCAAATTCAGTAAAAGAAAAACTTTTGCAGATTTGACAAAGGTTCCAAAATTGTTTTATTTGCCATTATGATGTATTTGATTATCTAGTTAAATTAAAATAGATGTAAATCTCAATTTTTTTTGGGGGGGGCGTTTACCAGGGATTGAACTCAGGGGCACGTGATCACTGAGCCATGTCCCCCAATATAAGTTCTTTAAAAAAATTTGTTGTTTAAAAAAATATCTTGTATTTTATTTAGAGATAGGGTCTCACTGAGTTGCTTAGCACCTCTTTTGCTGAGGCTGGCTTTGAACTTAGGATCTTCCTCCTTCAATCTCTTGAGCCACTGGGATTACAGACTTGCGCCACCATATGCTGGACTCAGTTTTTTTTGTCACTGTGACTAAAATACCTGACAGGAACAACTTAAAGAAGAAAAGATTTATTTTGGCTCATAGTTTTAAAGGTTTCAGTTCATGGCCAGCTGGTTCCATCACTTTGGGCAGGAGGTGAGGCAGAACATCATGATGGAAGGGTGTGGTAGGGGGAAAGCTGCTCGGTCATGGCAGCCCGGAAGCAGAGAAAGAGAGGTCAGGGCAGGAAAGAGGGAGACAGACAGAAAGTGCTAGGCAAGCACTCCACCACTGAGCTACAACCCCAGCCCAACAACATTACTTCTTTTAAAGTTCTTTATAATATTAACGGCGACAGAAGTTTCTTTCCCTTTCTTTTATAGTAATTGGAATACACAGAGTGATAAGCAAGTCAAATAAAGACATTTTTGATTAGAGAAAGCATTCTTTTCCTATGTTTATGATAAAGGATTTTATATTGTTGTAGAGGAGTGGACACTACAAATTTCCATAGATTGACCTGCTTAAATTCTCTGGATATAAAAGGAGCTCATTGAGATCATCAGTGTAGAGATTTCTATCAAAATGTGAAGAATATTCTAATGCAGGAAATATCCTGGTAGGTGAACTCCCCAAGGTATGGAAGTAAGATCACGAAGGCTATTTTGTAATTGGAATTTTGGGAGTGTTTGCCTGTCACTTGTGGCAAGGGCCATGCATTCAGTCAGCGTTTAGCATTATTGTCAAGAGAATATGTGGTCATGGGCAGAGAAATGAGAGTGAGGATCAAATAAAGACTAGTTGATGCTTACCCCCTCTCCAAATTGGAAGAAAGCCTAAGGAGTTATATGGAAATGTCAGAAACAGAATTCAAAAAATGGAAGCATCTGAGAAAGTGCACAAGTATTCAGAAAAAGCAGGCATGATAATTTTGAAGGAGTGAGGAGACTTCAATAAAAAGGTTGACTTTAGGTAACTTCATGGATAAAAATATCTTCCTAGTCAACCTCTTCTCTGACATTTCTTGTTTAAAGGGTCATGGTACATGTTTAGTTGCTTAGATCCATAGCAACAAGGAAACATTACTTTATTGTCTACACTTGAAATCAGAACATATTAAACCCTGTGAGACGGCATCTAATTCACCTATCCACTGGCTGATGATTCATATTTTCACATACATCTCAACATTTGCTCTTACTTAAGGCAGAGATTAGAAAAGCAGGCTAAAAGTACAATGAGTTCCAACTTCTTTATAAAGAGTAATGTGCTAGATTGTTAAATCCTCAGATGACCTTAAGAAATAGGTTATTGTTTACTTTTAGGTGCAAGAATGGAAACAGGTAGAGATATTTAATTTATTCATGCAGTTTTTTTGGACTAAAATGTATGTTCAAAAAAAGCAGAGATGTTGGTTTATACTTTTGGAGTGTCCTTGACTACCTGAATATATTTGCCTAATTGAACATTGTTCTGTATTCTAAAGTCCTTCCTAGTCAACTCTTACTATGCATTTAATATTAAAAAAATACATACTCTTTAGAACTATAATTACAGTTGTCAGATTTGATGATCTGACATCCTTTATTCCCAAAGTTTCTCACATCTACTTTATTTTAGTGACGAGCAATCATCACACAAGAATGCTAGATTTATGTGGCTATAAAGGTACTGTTAAAATGTTGCCAATGGGAATTTTTTTATTTGGTTTTTGTATGTTGTTTTATTTTTTAAGTCAATATTTGTATTTCAAACTTTATTTAATAAGTTAAATAAGAAAACCTTAAATGTACTGTTTCAGATTTTGGGTTGTATACCCCAAAGGAACAAAATGTATCAATTAGCAAAAATGCATTTCAATTTTTTTCTGAGCATTAAAATACATTATTTACTATTCAACTGTGGCTTCGTGTCAGGGTGAAAAAAGGAATTGGAATCTAGATGAACTAAACTGGAACATAGTTGGGTATTAAAACATACCATTTTAGTCAATCAGGAGGGGATGCTCTACCCCTGGCCTGCATTGCCTTTCAGGGTCCTGTTATCTCTGAAATTTCCCTGAGATAGCTTCTGGCCATGAGTCAAGGTGATATGCAGGCCAAACGTGTGGATAATTAGGTTTACTTCAGAGACAACCTAGCACAATCATGATTTATACTCCAGTCTTTGGTTTTTTAGAGGCATTCATAACAGGCAGTTTCAATGGTACTTGAAATAGGCATGTAATCATTTTTCAAAACTTATCCTCTTTCAAGGACATCCTTGAATATATCTGTCTAAATTAGAATGTTGTTCAGGCTAATACAAGAGCATGTAATAATAGAAAGAATTATCTCTTCATTCTCAACATTCAGTGTTTCTTAAGATGTTGACAAACTATGGTAGTAATAATACTAATATTTTATTATACATTTTCATAAGCCCCATATCTTTACAGATATAACCTCATTCTTAGCTACATAGGAATATGTTGCAGTATAGTACCTTTATTGGAAATAGAAAATAGCTACATATCTCAAGGGATGTAGTTAAAGCTGTTTCCTTTGAAGTGTTTAGAAGCCAATTGATAATAATAAACACACATAGAAAGGCAGATATATAAATGTTGCACGTCTACATGTCGTCTTGTATTTTCACACAATCAGAGCTAGAAATTACATAGATTTTTCTTGTCACAATCATTTTGAACTAAGCTACTTACACTTAACCTCAGATCTTAGGATCACATGTGAATCATGAGATTGTGAAGGAGTTTATTTTAATAGCATTTGTTCAGATCGTCAGCATGCCACAGGATGAACCCAAACTCTTTTCTTTTAGAGGAAGGAGGGAATGTCAAACAACAGTCAGGTCAAGCATAATAAAAAACATGGGCTATGGATTTGGAAATCATTCATCTTAATCCAGGCTTATTCCTGAGAGCTGACGGCCCTGTCCTGCCACTTTACCTCTCAGAAATCTCCTTTGCAAAAGGCTCCAGGTAAATGAGAGACACCCTACAAAACATGCTTAGGATCTTACCACATACATAGTAGATGACATTTTTCCATCTATATATTTCTTTAAAATATCATTTGCACTTATTTTTGTTGATATTCGAGATGTGTAAGGACAGTTGTGTACCTGCAGAAAGGTATACATGAGACTGGTGATTGGAAACCAGCCTGTTTAGTGTCAATACTATTGATATAAGCTCACACAGACAGAAATAGATTTTTTAGTAAAATACACACCTTAGTAAGCAACCAGGAAAATGCCTGAGCTTGAAAGGTAAACCCTTAAACAGAAACATACTACTCTTTGCTGACCATATCAATACCTGTATGTATACAATAACAAGTTACTGAAAATTCCAGTGAATTTGAACAATTGGGTTTAAGGAAATCTGTCTCCAAACATTTGGTGTATTTGATTATTTGAATTTAGTTCCAAAAGAGTTCTGGTCTTAACTCTAAAGGACAAGACCCAGTGGGCTTGATTGCGCCAGCATTCAACTATGAGGTGCCTCCTGAAGATTTCAGGGCTGTCACACTTAGCAGGGGCCTGCAGGCTATTTCTAACTTCGCTCTTCTTGTCTTAAACCATCTCCTGAGACAGAGTGTAATTTCTTATCCAAAGTGACAGTGCTTCTCATCACTGACAATTTTTTTATTCCTTCAGACTATTCAAGAATGTGATAACCTTTTCCCACGTGTACCACAGGAGCCTGGAAAATAATTATATTTTGTGATTGCATAGAACCGAGTTGTCCATTCACTCCCAGTTTGTCTGCAGTGTCAATTCTGTAAGGATATGAATATCCTGAGCTTCTGGAAGCTTAACTGGATTTCCCAAATTGTATTAGATGTCATTATCTGAATTATGTACTTCACATGACATTACGGGGCATTGCACATCCCGTTAGTTGCCTAGAAGGGTGGATATCATTTCTACATGTTAAGCGAAGGTTAAAATGGAGTGTGTGTGTTGTAAGCCATTTCTAAAACATATATTTATTTATGTCTTTTCAGAGCCCTCCACAATCCCTGTACTCAAAAAGATGATCATATGTAGTGATATTGTCAAGTTCTCATTGATGTATTGGTGGCTTGAAATGAAATAGACTACAGAATGTTTTTTTCCCTGGTGCAAATACTCATCTATCTTTAGGAGAAGGATAGAAGAGGAATCTAAATTTGTGAACTAAGGGTGCCTGTATTCACCTTTTCCTAACATAAGATGCATAAAAGACATATAAAATGATGCCATCAAGGAAGAATAATTAAAATATATACTGACAGTCCTAAAGAGGTTTCTAAGGTCTTTAAAATTAATATGGAAGTCCTTATAACTTTATTATTCCTATTATATATCCTGTCACACATAGAACATTTTTATTGAAGCTTTCTATCTTCCCCTTATGTCTTGGTTTTTATCTAATTTTAGTTTTATTTCTTTAAAAATTACATTCCCCTATTATTTTGCATGAATTTTCCTACTGCATTTTACCTCACTTTAGACAGACCAGTTGTTGAAATAAATCTAATATATATGGATAGACACTGCATTGTAAGTGTCCTCTGGATTTTTTGCCCATGGTCATAAGTCTCCTATGATTTATTATTTTAAACTGTGTTGCCTTGATTCCTGGGGCACTCAAAAATCAGCATTTCTTTTTCATACAATTAGAATCAGAATGGAAATAGCATCTAACACAAAATAGTAAGCAGAATCCTGCAATCCTCTAATAATGTGTGGTGGAACCATTCTAGTTAGGAAAATCGACAAAACTGCACAGTTAAGAACTTAAAATGTTCTTAAAAGTTAAGAAGTAAGTAGTTAGGAACTTAAAAAGAGGTTTTACAATTAAGATGAGATTGGTGATATTTTTTAGATTGTCTTTATGTTTAAAAATACTTAAAATTATTCAATTTAAAATGATTTTTTAAATTATTACTCTGAATCTTTCAGTATGATGCACAATTGATTGGAAACATATTAAGCATATAAAGAATATTTTCACAGAAATTATGAAAATTAGCATGTTTAAAATTACAAAAATCAAATCTGGTAGTGGAATTGATGTTTAATTTCAGAATAATTTTGATAACTATCCCTGAAAGAATCGGTGTGTGTGTGTGTGTGTGTGTATGTTGAGGCACTCCTTTGTTCCATAACTGGACTATTTCTTTAGTCATTTGTTGGAGAAAGAAGAGAGTTGAGGTAAAAAAGAAAATGACTTGAAAAATAAATACGAATGAAGCTCTTAAAATAAGGGAATGAGAAAGTTCCAATTATGCCTATTGAGAAGTCTGTTTGAAAAAGATAGAGAAATGGTGAATTTAGAAATATCCTCAAGTGTTGGTATCTTGTTTACTTTTCCATTTTCTCTTTATCCCTCCCTCCCTCCCTCCCTCCCTCCCTCCCTCCCTCCCTTCCTTTCTCTTTCTTTTCCCTCTTGTATGGTTATTTTCTGATTTTCATTTTGAAATTTCCTCTTACATATCCTGGTGATCTTTATTAATTCAATTCTATTTAAGACTGACAAATGAAAAAGTTATTGGGAAACTCTACAAGTAGGAATGGTTGCAAACTGATGTGCCTCCTGTTTTCAGGTACAGGCTTGCCACCCGCCTTCTAGGTCTGAATGGAAAAAAAATGTTTACCTTTGCAATGCTAACCAGGGATGTTTCACTTTTCCTGGTACTACCAACTTAAGTTGTTGCTCAAGCTCAGATCTTTTCTGGTTAAAATTTTCAAACAGCAACTTTCCTTAGGCATTTGAAAGTGGAGGAGGAGTGTGAAGCTACCTAGAATGGATCCAATGATCCTGAAATCTGAAGTGCATAATTGCACCTGAGTTGCATAGGCCACCGCATAAAGCCCACTGCCACCAGCCACAGAGTTTTATCTCCAGTCCACATCCTGTATTCACCAACACCTTGTTCTTCCATTTGTGAAGTCTTTGGCATTTTTAATATTTAATTATTTTTGATAGGCACTGGAAGATAAATGCATGTTTTTCCTATTTATTTATTTATTTATTTATTTATTTATTTATTTATTTTTTGTGGTGCTGGGGATTGAACCCAGTGCCTTGTGCTTGCAAGGCAGGTACTCTAGTAACTGAGCTATATCCCCAGCCCCAATAAATGCATGGTTTTTAAAAATTTTCTTAGCACCTTTATACAAAGTCTCAAACAACTCAATATTTAAAATAAATCACAAAACATACAATCAATTTAATCTGTCTTTTAGCAAATTTATTTTTCTAGAATAATTACTTTAACAAAATGCGGACATTAGGATATAATTGTTATTAATACCTCTATTTTAAACAAGAAGAAATTGAGGCTCAGAAAGGTTGCCCTGTGTCTAAAAATAAATAAATAAATAAATAAATAAATAAATAAATAAATAAAAATCAATCACCAATTAAAATATGAGAAACCAAACAAAAGAAGTAGGTGTAAACATAAGGTTGAACTGAGGCTTGTTTCACATTTCACATTTTAGTGGTAGAGAGGAGTTGAACCCTGTTTTTCCCTAGTTGGGAATCTTCATCTTTTGTACTCACTGTAATTTAGATAATTCTCCAGGGAGGCAGAAAAGCAGCAAGCAAATCAAGGTGTTCAGACACCAATCTAAGAACTTAAACAGACTTTTCTGCCTCATTAAGCAAACATTGAAGAGAAATAGAGAAAACAAGGCATTTACACTGACATTTCTACAGTCATCACTTCTATATGTTTTTCAAACTTTGACATTCCAATAGGCATGATTGGAACTTCAATGCTCCCTCCCTTATTTTGACAACTTCATTCATATTTAATTTTCAAGTCATTTTCTTTTTACCCTCGCCTCTTCTTTCTCTCTTAAATATGATGCATTCTTGTCCACATTGCAAATGTAAAATATTGAATATTTTAATTATTTTTCCCGCAGCTCATTTTTTTCTTCTTCACCTGTCATAGGATGAATATGTATTTAAAAATAATTTGTATGAGTTGTATATTTTCAATATTTCTAATTGGTTTTTACTTAACAGTTTGTTACTTAACAGGGTACCAGGAATTGAACCCCACGAACTCACACAAAGTAGGCAAGTGCTGTACTGTTGAATACACTCACAGATCATTATTTTATTTTTTACTTTTGGAGACAGGGTATTCCTTAGTTGTCTAAGTTCCTTGAACTTGGAAATGACTTCACTTCCCATAGGTACCTGGGTTGATAGATGTGTACCACTACACCCAGCAACTGTTCATAATTTCTAAATAAATTGAGGGATTAGTTTTGATGTTTAGGATCCTATGAAAACGGAAATGGAACTATTGGAAAGCATTCCACTACACTTCCATTATTGTCATTATAGCAGAGCTGAATTTTAAATTTTGTCCTGCTGTTTTGGCAAGAGATTGTAGTTTCCAATAACTTTGGCAATTTTTGTGTTCCATTTTTTATAACCAACCTGAAGGCAATGTTTTATTTCTCTATCTTATTTTATTTCAATTGATAATCAATTAACAGTAGCTGCATTTATTTTTATGTTACTTTGATATCTATGTATGAATGTTTGGCTCAAGATTTATCTTTCTAATTCCTTAATAAATCTAATCTTAAATTAATAGCCAATTCTAATTAGTAATTTTTAGAAGAAAGGTGATCTTTATTAATGGCTTTTTATCTTTATTTCCATACATGTTTGTGTGTATGCATGATATAAAAATAAAATTCCCTATTTCTTTATCTTCTTGATCAGTATAGGTCTCAAATATTTTGAAAGTTTTTTTCCTAGTTATTATAACTTTAAATTGAGTCATTACTTCTATATTATCGTGGTCACTTTTATGTGATTTTTGTTTTTTTTTTTTACTTTTTTATATTATCTTGACACTATATTTTTCAAAATTGTTTTCAAGTTAAAAATTGTTTTTCAAAATTGTTTTCAAATTGATTTTCCATCTTATTTATCACATCCTCTGGAAATAGCATTTTTACTTATTCACTATTCATGTTTATTATAGTTTTCATATTGGATAGAACAGGACCCCAAAAGTAATTCAGAATAGCAGAGATTATGGATTCCTTTGTTCCTTTCATTGGACCTGAGTTTGGATACAGTGGGGCATTGAAATATATATCATCAAGTTAAGAAAATATTCATTTGTATTTTATTAAGTTGGTTGAATAAAAAATTAAATTTTAATGCCTTTTTCTTTGAGGAAAGGAACATAATGACTACCTCTAATTTTTTTAAATCTGAGAAACATTTTAATGGATTTGCTAATTAGCCATACAATCAATCCTAGAATAAATCTTGATTATGATATTTTAATCTAATGACACATTGTTTTAACGTATTGATTAAAGTTTCTGTATTGTTATTGCTCTGTAGTTTTCTTTTGGCATTTTTATTAGGGTTAGGTACACTATTAGTTCCCTGTGATTGCTATAAGAAGTTATCACATATTTGGTACCTTACAACAATAGTTATTTTCTCACAGGCCTGGAGATCAGAATGAAACTGTCTGCAGAGCCACGTTTTCTCCCATGGCTCTAGGATTTAATCCATTCCTTGTCCTTTTCTAGCCTTTGACAGTAGTCAGCATTTCTCAGCTTGTGGCTTCTTCTCTTTCTGGTCCACCTGCACTTGACCTTCTGCTGTGTATCTAATTGCCTTGTTTCTCTTATTAGCATTTGAGATGGTATTTGGGGTCTCTGTGGATAGTCTATGATAATCTCTCCAAGACTCTTAATAGGATTTCATATAAGGTCATATTCACATGTCTCAGGATTGGACACGGTCATAATTTTTTTTGAATCGCCAGTCTCCCACAGGTGCCAATGTTATTTTTACTGTTGCTGAGCTTTTGCTAATGTATTAGAAGTCTGATTTCTTACAATATGGAAGAATTCTGTGAAAATACATGGGACTGTGTCATTTCATAGTGTGGGTGCATTTTTAGTGTGGGTACACTTTTAAGTGTGAATAAATTACCCCATTTTTCTTGGAAAATTGGAATTTAAACTTTCAGTCTACTGGATTCAGTTTTTGTGAATTATGTTTTCTTAGAAAAGTTATCAGTATCATTTGGCTCCTTTTCTCCCTTTCTTTTAGATTTTCATTTTTTTCATTTTATATTTCTTGTATGCAGATATTTATTTCTCCTCTCCATATTTTTGGTGAGAGTGTATATTTCTACTTTCCATTCTTTAACAAATTTTATAGACTATTTTCAAAGAAACAATTCATTGATTTTTTTAGGTTTAAATTTTCTGTTAAAATGCATTAATTTTGCTCATGTTTTCATTGCTCCTATCATTTTTCTAAATTTTGGGTTAGGTATTCAATAAAATATCCACAAGGATCTACCTCACTACTTGTTGTTTGTCTCTTCTATATCCTCATGCGTTTCTCATCCCCATGACCTATTTGCAGAGAGTGGTGTTTAAAGTTGCCTATAATTAATATATTTGTTAGTTTCTCCTTTCAACTATTATGATTATTTTCATGAGTAGAATTCCCCTGTCAATTTCTCTCATTGCTTTGTAATTTGGTGTCCCACTTTGTTTCATTTTATTTTTGATGTAGCTTGTAACTTGTCAGATACCCACATCATCATCCACGATTTATTTTTGTTCATATTTGCCTTGCATATTATTGACTACTCATTTTGATTTTATCCATTCTGATTATAAATAGAAGAAAATATAAAATATATAAATAAAATAGAGTATAATTATATTGGTTTCATGGCAGTTTTAATTCAAAATTTTATTATACTTGGATTTTCCTTAGGAAAGTCTTACATTCTGAGGATTACCTTTATGCCAACATCTTTATATAGTTAGCCTTATTTCCTTTTTCCCTTACTTCAGTTCTGCTCTCCTATCTGTCAGTTGTGGACAATATTCAGTACATCCACCTTAATAGGTATCCAGCAATCAATGACATGGTTGATTTTCCTCTTCTCCCTTCTTCATCCATGCTTTATTTACATAGTTTAATTTTGTTGTAATATTATTTGTTCTTATTCCCCTCACCTTTACTTCAATCTTAAATTTTCATCTTAATTTCTTATTTTTCTTAATTAATCTCCTCCCAATCATTGGTTATGAAATGGAGGTCCTTCTGTAGAACTCTTCTACAAGATGGATCTTAGGTCCAATGCTGATTGAACTGAAGCTTATTTTAAACTTGCCTTCTGTAGAGTTGATACCGACAGGTCTGCTTGGTTATATACTTGGCCAATGAAAGAAATACTGAATTCCTCTTATTGCTTCTTTGCTTTCATCACTATACATTGCTGTCCACTGTTAGGATTCACACTTCATTTTCCTTTTTTGTTTGTGACTTGGTCTTTTCTGCTTGCAGTTTTTATATTTTGATTATGCTATTTTTTTTCCCGACATGTTGAAGAAACTTTTGTGTACATTCAAGGCTCCTTGGCCTGTATTTCATGAAGGACTTTAAGTTATGCATTTTATTTTATTTAATTGCCTGTCTTTAATACCTATCATTTCTTTCTTTGTGATCATTTTTAACATGTGCAACTATTTCTATTTTGGGGAACTTTATTATCTTTTTATACCCTATATCTTTTAATATGTATCTCATTTCCGAAATTATCAACTTGAGCCTATATAATTTATAAGGCATTTTTCTTCTAGTTGCCATGTAGCTATTATTCTGAACCACTTGAACTCAAATGCACTCAGCAACTGTCTCTTAGGTATGGGGAATAACGTTCTAGGTGCAAACACTTTGTATGTTTTTAGAGTTTAGATACTATGATAAATGTGCTAGTTGGTTTTTCAACACTGGAACAAAAAGCCCTAATCAGAAGAACTTAGGAAAAATTTATTTGGTCTCACAAATTGGGAGATTGGACTCTATCGCTTTGGGCCTAAGGTGAGGTGGAACATCATGGCAGAAGGGTGTGGTGGAGGAAAATTGCCTCCTTATAGTAACCAGGAATCAAAGAGCAGGAAAGGGGATGCACAGAAGATAAACCCTTCCAGGTCACACCCCCAGTGCCCTGTCTTCTCCGGTCACACCCTACCTACCTACGATTACCACCCAGTACAATAATCCTCTCAAATTAATAATCCACCAAATGGATTAATCAACATATTAGGTCACAGCTCTCATAATCTGACCATTTTACTTCTGAACATTCCTGCATTAACACAGGAGCTTTTGAGGGACACCTCATATCACAACCATAGCAATGGGTCTATTACATTAGCTTTGTTTATTTTTGGTGGAGATCATGATTCTCTTTTCTATGGCTTTTAAAAAGTAGGTGGGAAAACTTACGTTACGAATCCATGTTATCCTCATTAACTTTTTATATCATTGTGAAATCAAAACAGGACAAAATCACATGTGCAAATCACCCAAAAAATATTGGAACAAAATAATTTTCTGAGCTAAAATAAAATGTTTAAAATATATATAAAACTGGAAAATTATATGATAGAAATGAATAGAACCATTTTTAAAAGACAAATTTTCAAGGAATATTTACTAATTGGTGACAGTTTTATTTCTTTCTAAAGTAGTGAACTTTTTTCTAGCATTATAAATATCTCCATTTATAACAGTATTTTCTCAGTTACTAGTTCTGAAATTCATATCTCAACAGGAATACGAGTTCTTTAAATACTTTACAGTTTCCCACAGTGCATAAAAAATGTATTCACTTTATACATACTTGCAGAGACAGATAAGTATTTGCAGATTTTCTTTCTTTTATACATCTACACTATTATTAAGGTAGCATGGGGCCTTTGTGAACTAAACTAAGACTTCTTATTGATGGTAGTTAAGATCCCCTAGGATAATTTCATTTCATTTTCCTAGGGGATCACTAAAGAATTTTCTCAGGGGGGAAAAAAAGAGAAAAAGGCTAAGAGAAAACTAAGCAAAACACAAAACAAAGTAAAAACAAACCCACAGCCTGTTAGACTTTATATAATACATAGCCAAGTTTTATTTCATAATACCCAAAAGGTTTAAAATGTAGCAATGAGATTAATGTTTCATTGCAATTAAGATTGTATTTTTATTTAAGGTATTTTTTTAACCAGAACAATTTTGTCTTTTTATTTTAAAAGCAATAACTCTTAAAGCTATTTGAGTGTCTTTTTAGAAAACTATATTGTTTCTATCATCTGCAGTATGTATTTGAAAGATTCTTCTAAAGGAATTTAAGAAAAAATAGTGAAATAGAAACACAAGGACTTCCAAATAAAGTGTTTGTATTTAATTTTGTCTTCTCTTTTAGCAATTGTGATTCTAGATACTTTAACTAGGTTAAATATATTAATTAAATCAATTTTCATATTGAGGTTTTCAGCTTTGAGTTAAGGAGAGCAGATGCTACTACAAAGAAAGAAATAGATAACTCTGTATGACTATGAAATATTATTTTGGAATATTAACACTTTGCTTATAACTTGATAAATAAAAGTTGACAGGGAGAACTATTTTTGCCATGTACTCAACTATTTCATGCTAAGTAGGAAGACGATTTCTCAGTAAAAGATTAACTTTGCAAAATTCTTTCATGTGATTTTTAAAAGTTCTTCCATCTCTCTTTATTAATGTAAATATATGTAATTTCTCTAATGTACCATTTGTGACTTTTTATCAGAGATAAACATTCAAATTCCAGATTTTCTATTTCTGACTGTTTCTCTACCTCAGTCTCCTTTTAATTTACCATGGTTAAATGGTTTTCTTCTTCCCTCTCATCATATATATTTTCCTTCCTTTGCTTTTGAATTTAATTGAAGCAATAAATCTTAGAGTAGGTGGCTTTAGACTGAAGTGATGAATCTCAGCATCATTGGTCTATGTTTCATGTGTTAGGAAAAAAAAATTGGGAGATAGATGAAATCATACTGATGATAATAAAGTTGTTAGCTAATGGTCACTTGCTACCAGACATTCCCATTGATTTGCTTGTTAAATTATTTAATTAATAATTTGCTAATTCTTTTTTTAATTTATTTTAGTCCACTGTACACAAATGGAGTACAACCATTGTTTTTCTGGTTGTAGACAAAGTAGAATCATACAATTTGCATATTCATACATATACATAAGGTAATGTTTGTCTCATTCTATTATCTTTCCTTCCCTGACCCCTCCCCACCCTGAATTTTCCTCTATACAATCCATCCTTTCTCCATTCTTCCCTTACCTCCCCTCACCCCTTCTGTGTCATCAACCACTTAACAGAGAAATCATTCGGCCTTTGGTTTTGGGGAATTGGCTTATTTCACTTAACATGATATTCTCCAATTCCATCTATTCACCTGCAGTTGTCATCATTTTATTCTTTATGGCTAAATAATATTCCACTGTGTATATATACCACAGTTTCTTTATCCATTCATCTATTGAAGGGCATCTAGGTTGGTTCCACAATCTAGCTATAGTGAATTGGGCCGCTATGAACATTGATGTGGCTGCATCATTGTAATATGCTGATTTTAAGTCCTTTGGGTATAGGCCAACGAGTGGGATAGCTGGGTCAAATGGTGGTTGGATTCTGAGTTTTGGAAGGTATCTCCATACTGCTCTCCAGAGTGGCTGCACCAATTTGCTTTTGTAACCCCACCAGCAATGTATGAGTGTACATCTAAAAATGCAATGTGAACCTGCTATGGTAGGTTAAAGATCATATTAAATGCATTCTATTGCTTCCTGAATAGCTATTGTAAATGCCACATCCTCTGGGTAATGGTATGGTTAGTTCATATCAATACTTTTATGTCTTTAAATTCATAACACATAGGTATGTATCTGTATAGTACCTCTACTTATGAAAACCTTTCATATCATTAAGTTCTTTTCCCATGTGTTATGGTTTTTTAGCATTTGTGGTGTCCCCCAAAAGTTCATGTGGGAGACAATGCAAGGTTTGGAGGAGAAATGATTGGGTTATAGCCTTAACCTAATCAGTGAATAACCACTAATGGGATTAACTGAGTGGCAAGTGGAGGTGGGTGTTGTGTGGCTGGAAGAATTGGCCTTGGGGTCATGGATATGGCCCCAATATATTTTTCCTGGAGAATGGTGTCTTTCTCTCTGCTTCCTGATCATGTGAGCCACTTCCCTCTGCCATACTCATCCACCATGATGTTCTTCCTCACCTTGAGCATGGAGGAATGGAGCAGGCCCTCTATAGACTTTGAAAATATGAGCCCCTAAATAAACCTTTCCTTCTTTATACTTATTCTGGTCAGGTCCTTTAGTCACAGCAGCAAAAAAGCTGACTAAAGCAACATGAAAGCATTCTACTGATCTTACTGCTTTTCTGCTCTGATCTCATGTTTTTGCTATCTTCTTCCTGAAACCCAAACTTTGTCTCAGCCAACCTTTCCCTCATTATAATGCACTAACTTTATGTGTTGATAGTCTATAAGTACATGAATATTTGTTTCATCAAATATATTTCAAATTGAATCTTTCACTTTAAAAAAAGTTTGTTATAAAAACTGTAAAAACATCATGACTCATAAAGATAATCATTGAATAATGAAAATGATTTGAAAGATGTTAATAAAGAAAAAATAAGTAAAGGTTTTACATATGAGAAAAATAAGATTCCTGCCTCTTACCAGACACAAAGATTAATTCTATGTCTATTAAAATCTATAAGTAGTAATAAAATTTTAAAATATTTAAATGCATAAGGAAATGTTCTTGAGGATCAAGGAGACACAAACTACAAATCATAAGCAAAATGAAAAATAGGATTATTTTGAAAATTAAAAATGCTTGTTAATCAACTTCATAAAACAAGGGATAATATATCTTTTAAATCAGACCTCTCATATACCTGGAAAACATTTGAAATATTCCTCCGTATTATACCCAGAATCAATGTAATTCATGTCCTTGAACCCATCTCATTTGGTCCAAGTCATCATCTCCTGTCTATTTGCAATAATTTCCAAATAAATCTCCAGACCTCCATCCTCAACCTTCTACAGTCCATCTTCAACAGCCACCAGGGTGATTTCTTTAAGTCTAAATGATGACAACCATCCACTCAGAACCCTTCAGTACCTTCCATAATAGTAAGAATAAAATCTTTTATCTATCAAAGCATATATTCATGTATTTACCCTAATACATTCTGGGACTTCATATCTTCTTAGTCTACCATTACTCATTCTGCTCAGTCATGCTGGTTTCCTTAGCATTCAAATACAAAAAGGATGCTCTCTGGCTTGGGTATTGAACCCTGAAAGATCCACTTAGCCTGCCCTTCACCTTTTTCTAGTCCCTGCACAAATATCAATTGATCAACAAGGTCATTTCTGATAATAGAGGAGCAATTTATATGAGTTTATATGGGCATGTAACTGCATTTTTGTCTATAAACATATGTGTGTGCATTTGTGTGTGTATATATATATAGTCTCGCCTATCCTGATATTAATCTCAATTATTCTTAATTTTTATTTATAGAATTTTTTCTCCCAAGAGCTTAGATCAATATTTGTGGGAAATGGTATTTATCAGAATGCTAGTCATCAAACTTAGAATAATGGTTATGCAGAGGCATCTTGGAGTTTTACATAGAAGCCTGTAATAATCTGTGTGGACTGCTTTTAAAAAAAAAAACTGGGGATATTTGGATATCAAATATTATAGTTATTACAATTCCCTTTTTTATAAAAAAGTATTCCATTAAGGAGGACATATAATCTTGGAAAATACTTCAATGACTTATTCATTGTCTTTCATTTAGTGGCATAATGCAATAATAAAAGTGTTCCTTGTGAGATTTTGCTTAGTGCAAGCACATTACACATTGATTGTAGTTTTGAAAATAGATATAACATTTTTAGAGTTTGAACTTAATTTGAAACCCAATGAATAAGAATTACAGAATTAGCAAAATTTTTAAATTTTTACAAGCCCGAATTATTAGCTGTGAGACCTGGAATTTTTTCACCCAGAGATCACACTTAAAACTAACGTTCATTTGCAACACTCTTGGTCAGCCAGGGGTTGGAGCCATATTTGCTACAAGAAAAGCTTACATAGGTAAGAGATAAACTATATGTTGTTCTGATTTATTGTAATTTGAGTTCCACATATCAAGTAAACAGTCAACAAGATTTCAATTCAAGAAAACACTGAATAATCTCATCAAATAATTCAACAAAAAACTCACTAATTTCTATTTTTAATTCATTTAATGCTGTATATATATTCGGGAAAATAAGTTCTCACCCACAATGCCTAATTTTCATATGGAAATTTGAATTCACTTAGTGTAGAATTTTACATTTTTAAGAGTTATGCATGTATGTTTTAAAGATTATATATGACAATTATATATGGGTAATTAAGACTATAACCCATACACATGTTCAACATTTTATTTTTTTTCTTTAAACTAAGTAGTAATGAATTCCTAACATAAATAATTAAAACCAGTTGAATAAACTCCAAGCATCCAGTTGACAAACATTTTCAAATGGTATGGAAGATACAATTCTTTTTTACTTTCATATGAGTACTAATTCTACTAAATATTTTAATATTCTTTGTGTCTCTTATACCATTTTCTATTTCATTTAATTATCCCTCACTGGGAACATTTTCTTTTCTAAAATGAATTAAATGAACAATGTAACTATCCTTGAGGTAAAAGCAGAAAAGTGCTTTTATTCTGGGTCAAAAAATATCACTTTCAGGGTGAATGGAATTAAATTATCATTAGGAAGATACAAATCTCCATGGTGAATAAATATACCTACAAACTTAAGTTCAAACCAAAATTGTCCTGAATAGTGCATGTGAAAATAAATCACAATTAAACGTCTAAATCTCTAATTCAGACAATGCAAGACAATTTCACTTTGCTACCCTTTAATGTTATTTTTACTTCTTTCCCTCTCTCCTTCCTCCCTCCATTAAATGTGTTTTATTTAGTAAAATGATAAATGAAGACATTCTTGAGAGATTTTCCTTTCTTTCTCCCCATCTATTTATCACCTATCTACAACTACTTCTTGGTGAATCTCTATTTTATCTGATACTGTGTCACAAAATGAAGTTATAGTTTAGTCACAAATTATGATGAATAATGTATCATAGAAAATCGTGATTCTTTAAGTTAATGTCTATTATTGAGCAGAATATTAAAAATTAAATGTAAACAGAATTCTTATTCTATTTCATACATGCAAAATCACTTAACTAAAAATTACTAGTATTCCTGTGCCTAAAACTTTTAACAAGCCAACCTTCTTTTATTTGCCCTTTAAACTATGGAAACATCAACTCTTCACAATTGATCTATAAATACAGTACGATTCCAATTAAAATTCCAACATACTTTTGGGTAGAAATTGATAAATTTATTTTAAGATTTATATAGCTATATGATAGATTAACATCTTAGTTCATTTTCGGTTTACAAAGTGAACCTTTATGACTTATGGTTCTGAAATCTGGGAAGAGCATAATGCTGGCGTCTGCTCTGTATCTGGTGAGGACCTTCTTTCTGTATCATAAGAAGGCATCACATGGTGAGGCAGAGCTGGCTTGCTAGCTTGAGTCTCCAGTACTTTTCTTAAAAAGCCACTAATGTCATCATGTGGGGGACCCCACCCTCATGACCTCATATAATCCTCATTACTCCCAAAAGGCTACACCCCAATTACTATTAAATTTGAATTTGGGGAAATGATCAAGCAGAAAGAGATATGCAGGACGAGATCTCTGATTTGAGTAATCATATAAGTATAATATTGGCAACAGGATAGAAAACAGTAAATAGAACAGAATTGTTAAGTAGATTTTGACATATGTTTAATTACTTTTAAACAAACATCTAAATGCAATTTAACAGAGATTTTATAGTATTTTCAACAAGTGGTGCTATAACAATGGAACATTTATTTGTAAAATATGAACTTTGATCTACAACTTGCACAATATAAAAATTTAACTTGAAACAAATTGCAGATCTGTGTAAATTCTAAAGCAAACTGACAAAACTTCTAGGAGGAAAACACAAGGAAATCTTTTGACCACTCATTCAAATCTCAGATATGACACCAAATAACATCACTTTTTATGATACATACAATATAAGGTTGTCTGATTTACTTCGTAAAATAATTTCCCTTTGAGAAACACTGTTAGGAGATTAAAAATACAAGTCATAGACTGAGAGTGAGTACTTGCAGTCTTTCAAATTCATTTTTTGCTGTAACATAAATACCTCTGAGACCATAAGGAGTTTTAACAATGTTTTAATTTCCAGTAATATTGCTTGTCATCCAACAGTTGTGTGTGAATGCAGAGAAAAATATACTTCAGTTTGAATTCTCAGATACAAATGAGATTGTTCCAGATTTTGGATTTAAAATAATTGTCACACACATCAATAGATTTTATTGTAAGTAAGATTAATATTTTATTTCCCATATTCTCTGAGAATTAAGAGATGTTAATCTTAGGTTATTGATAGTTTCACTATAGCATGTACTATTTGCACAATATCATGGAATCATGGAAGATAGTACATGATCTGGTCTTTTCCCTCTTTCACTATACCATTGATACGAGAGGATATGTTCCTTAAATATAATCAAGACTGAATCTTCCACCTTGTGTAAGACTTGAACGCCTTGACAGGTTGAGATTTTTTTTTGTTTGTTTTTAACTTTCACCGTTAAGTTTCTATGGTCTTGAACCTTTATTATCATGATCCATTTAGTTCTTCTTGGTGAATTCTTATAATCCTTTTCTTAAACTCAGAAGGCCTTCAACTCATCCACGGTTTCCTGGCACAGAAACTGGATGTTGTCTTTATCTCATTTGCCTATGTTCTAGTGCCAGAACTGTTAAATATAGATATTAATTTTTAAATTAATGAGTTCAGATGGATTTTACTTGTGAAATATTAACTCAAATTCAACTTAATCTACTGTTCTTTTAATGGAGTCAGAAGAGAGTATTTCTGTTTTAAAGTAGATACTTTTCTCATTCAAATCATTGAAACTATACCAAATAAGTATCTTAAATTTTAAATAGATTCATGACCATTAATTTTTCCCCCATGATATTCTTTAAACACTATTCTGAGGTTCTTGGAGACCATAGTTGCAGGTGTTCATCAGAAATCAATGTGAAAATGAATGCTTTGTAATGTAATTTTTTTATCTACAATAGAATAATATATGACATTTGTACAAAATAAAATCATAGAGGTATAAATGTAAAATGTTAAATGGTAAATACTTATTAGATTATTTTAAAATCAAGCTTATATAGACCCATTGTTGACACAAATTTCTACAACTCCCCAAAATCATCTATTCATGTGTAATGAAAAGCAGAAAAATTTTTTCTTTACCTGAGCTGAACTTTGTAATCATTTTCCTTTTAATTCTGGCACTGAGGTTCAAACCCAGGGACACTTTAATAATAGAGCTATACCCCCGACCCTTTTTAAAATTTGTAAATTTTGAGACAAGTTCTCACCAAGTAGCTGATGCTGGTCTTGAACTTGAGATCCTCCTGACTTAGTCTCCTGAGTAGCTGGGATTACACACTTGTGCCACTGTGTCCACCAAACTTTGTATTCATTTTATATGCTGCTCTTTGGTTCATGTTCACATTAGCATTGAGGTTTATACACATTGCAAGCCCTTGAAAAGAAGTTTCATGACTGAAATCCTTATATATTTTTTGTAGAATCAAATATCACATTTTAAAATAATAGGAATATCACATATAATTATTTCTCAATACATATAGAATTTTAGTGTCTGCTACCCCTGTAGCACTATGCTCTTGGTACCTATTTTCACATAAATACACTAAATATGTAAGTCAGATGTGGTAGGTTATTTTTCTTCAGCTTCTTTTAAACTTCTAAAAATATCACCTATTTTAATATGAATTTATAAAAAGATGAGATTTTATACAACTATACTTGAATTGTTGATTTAGATAAGCTGTGCTTGATCTAAAGTTTTTTTAACTTAAGTACAAACACATGCTTCAAGGACTATGGTACACTATGTCTATAACTTTGGAATCAGTTCTTATTCTCCTATGCATCATTTTCTACATGATGTAGAAAAAATCATATTTTGCCATAGTGTTTACTTTCTTAAAAAGCAAATTATTCTGGGACTTGAGCTCAGTGTAGTGTTTGTCTAGCATGTGTAATATCCTGGGTTTGATTTCCAGCACTGTTTAAAAAAAATAGAATTTCTTAGAATTATTAGCACTTTTCTCAGTAATTTTACAAAGTAAAAAATATTTTACTCTACTTTATTTCACATATATGCATACATCAATTTAATCTCTGATTACCTCAAGAAAATCTGTGTAACTTTCTCATTCTAATATTTCAATTTGAAAGAACATTTATAGCATAAGAGCATGTATTTCACAGCAATTAGCAAGTAAGACAAATACTCCACCAGATTCTTTGAAAAAGTTTTAAGACAGCATCCACTATTGATTCTGAAATTAGATATATTATTAAATAAAACTTAAAAAAACAAGTGGGAGTTAACCTTTCCCAGACCTACATGATATGAAAGAAAAAGGATTTTAAATTACATTAGTAATCAAGGGAAATAAATACTTTTGAGAATTTGTGGAAATTGTTATATGATTTACAAAAAGTATGAAGATATCATTTTTCTATATTTTATGAATAATATATGCCATTTCAGTAAATCACAAACTATATTGCTGCAAATCAAGATTTTTACATATTCTATTTCTAGTAATGCTTGATAAATGTTTTGATTCACTATTTTTAATTTTTATTTTTGCAGTGCTGGGGATTGAACCCAGGCTTGTGAGGCAAGCACTCAACCAACTGAGCTATATTCCCAGCCCCTTAATTTTTAAATTAATTTTGATTCAAAGGATTTTTTTCTGTAGCATTAGCAAAAGAGAATGTCAGTAATTTTTGAGAAGACTATATTAAAAATATGCATTTTATACATGTGTAAGAAAATGGAGTCATATTATTAATTAAAATTAACCTATTGCAAAATGATTTCTTTTATACAAAGTAATTCCTGTTGTGATTATATGCCTTTAAAAGAATGTTCATGTATTTAAGAATTTAACTTATTTCTCATATTCTTTAACATTTTTTATTTTTCATATTTTTTACATTTGAATGAGATTTTAAAACAACAGTTTCATTTTCTCTATTAAAAACTCTAATTTCTATAATTTGATCTGAACTTCTAAAACAAAATTTTCATTTTAGCATTATTTTTTAAGTTACAAACCATCTCATGCCTCTCTATAAAACACATGTGTACATATATGTTTATTCTCTACTCTCACAATTTTCTTTGTATTTACAAATTTCAGCTGCTGTGATCACTGTGCGGGCTCGTGTATATACACATTTATACCTTGCAGATCTTTCCTACACTTCAGGGCAGTTCCCACCATCAGCAGCAGCACAACCCCCAGGCATTTATGGCATGAGGATGCAGTGTTTTGTTCACTGAACACAAGGGGCATCTAAGTGAGAGTAACATTTATCTGTAGCCTGAAAAGTATGAGCAGAGTGAATGTTTAGAATTAAGGGCTTCGTTGTAGCAGAAAGGCAAAGTTGTGGAGCTGTTTAATTAACATTTGGGCAGTTTTATGATGGGTGAGACCTTTCACATTACAAGACCCAGAACAGAAATACCCTTTCCCGATATAAGGGCAATACTAGACACTGGCCAGCTTCCAACTTCTGATCTTGATTGTGTAAGATAGATGAGCTAGGGTGGGTCTCATTATAACCACTGTTATCACCAGAACAGATGGTACAATGCTTCAACTCCAATACAAAGTGTGATTGTTCCTATCCCACCCATATTCACAGCAATCAAATCTAAAAATAAACTTGTATATATTAAAAAAACTTACTTGCCACTTTTTGTGTTTCTCTTTGGAGAACCTCATCACACCAGAGATTTCTTTTTCATGGTATAGATTTTGACATTTTGTCACATATAGTATCTTTCAAGAAACCCATAACAAAATAGCCCCAGTCCAAAAACAGACTGGGACAAAAGAATTTAAGTTTTAGGTCTTCTGCTTATTGTTATGTCTTTCTCAATTTTTGATAGTCATACATCAGTATTACTATTCTGCATTAGTCTTTTTTAAAAAAAGGAACAAATACAAACTAGTGTTGCTTAAAATCTTGCAAAATCATTCCTTTTCTATCTGAAACCTACATTTTCAGAACATGCCTCCCCCCAAACTTTTTAAAAACAGATAACTTTATCCTTAAAACACAACAGTATTAAATTTTTAGAAATATTAAAGCATTTATATGTACTAAATCTGTTTCATTCAAATCTCATTTCTGTCCAATTTTGCCTGCCCCTGGTGTACATCCAGATATATCACATATTTGTTTAGGTTTTCCATAAGATCAGAAATTTCCATCTTCTCTAGTGCTTCCAGTAGGTGGTAAGGCTTCTACCCTTGAATAAGCCCTCCATTAAAAAGCTCCTACTGAGAAAGAAGTTCAAACTAGTTGCCCTAATGAGTGGAGTTTTCCCCTTTTCTCTGTAAGTCAATTAATTAGCTCTGGAAATAGTATGCTTGCCTTTCACACATGGGAACGCATGTGTGAAAGTGTTTTTTGGCTCCCAGCTCCTATATACAACATTATTACATCCAGCCTTGCAAAGTACATCTAGATTTTTCATTTCTTATCAGGCAACCTTGAGAGTTGTCATGTTATTTGATTTAAATTTCTATTAATAAGGTTTCATATGTATGTCTGTATATCTTACAACCTCCAGTTACATTCAAGTCCATCAGAGAACTAGCAGTTCTATTCTTTTTTTTTTTAAATCCCTTCTCTCTCTGTGTTCCAGTAGTACCCTGTTCTCTCCATGTCATACTGCCCATTATTCTGTATGGAAATTTCCAGTATATGATTGTTGAGAAGTGGGCCTTTATCATTTCCATCTTGTCATCCCACTGCTTGCCATAGTTTAGCACATGATTGTTGTATTCATGAAGGACAGGTAGAAATCCTGAAGTTCTGATGCTCAGTCACAGTGACAATTATGTGTGAAACTATGGGCAAAGTCTCTTTCATAGTAACTTTGTATTGTGATCATACATAGGTGTCTTTCATTCTTATGAACAATGGAAAGTTTTCAACTTTTTTTTTTACTGATTCATGCTTATGAAACCTTTGAGATTAAAAATATAATTCTTTTTTTCCTCCACTTGGTACAGAATTTGAATCTATACCAACAGAAGATTCTGCCTTAAGATTTACTAAAAAATCAAGACATTATCTACTTGTGGAAGCATCACACAGAGATTTAAAGCAAAAGTAGATATGAAAACTAACATTGCATTTGTCAGACTATTGCCATAATATTTAAAAAACTTTATTGAAAGAAATATGTTCATATCATGCATGTATGGCAAAAATTCTCAAAATATGAAACTATTTCGTTGCATCTGTAACAAAATTTAAAGTGCAATTGCAAACAAGTTTTTAATTGAGATATATGTATTCCAGCTCTGTAAATGCTAGCATTTAAATGTCATTCAAACAACCAAGTGGTTAATACTACCTTGGTGGAACTAAACATCACATTAATGATGTATTATTGTATTACAAAAATTTTGTTACCAAATACGGACCTAGAAATTTAGACAACATTATTTTGGTAGGCCAATTACTGTAACACTAGCACCAGACTCATAGTCTCTTCTTTGTTCTTGGTTGTTCTACTGAGCATTAGAAACTAAAAGGAATGTGCCATCCCAAAGAGTTAAGTGTGTGAGTTACAACTGGAATGCTGATGGGTAGAATTGAGTTTTAACATTAGAATGTAAGAGGATTTCAAAATGTATCTGACTAAAGTTCAGGAAAGCATGTCGATAGAGGAGAGCTAAGTAATCAAAAGGCACAGGTTTTCAGTCAACTAAGGCAGAAAGGGTTGTATTGAGGAAAGTAAAAGGAAAAATTGCTGTTGCCCAAGGATTTAACAATCAAAAAACATAGGAAGGGAAGTGTGGGCAGAATTTTTATATGAAGGTCTGAGAAGAACAAAACCACCATTAAAGAAAGCACAAGAAATTCCTCATGAATTTTTCTGAATACACAAGTATACAGAGCAAAGTTGGAGGTGGACACAGTGCATGTTCTCTCCTTAGTTTGTGTTCCCTCATAACTTTCTGCTTCATTTCCAGAGTGGGGCTGAACTATATATAGATGAATTTCCAGTGGAATCTAGTGGGACAGGATGTCAGAATGAAGGAACTTAATGGCGCTTTATGAATTTTGTTCTGTTTTATAGAAATGTTTGGTTTTATTTCTCTCCTTCCAAGTATCCCCTAAAATATCATAAACTAGGCCCACAGTAGACAGTAGCATTAGAGATACATCATATTTTCTGGTGTTGTATACAGGAACAACTACAAATACTGTATGGTTTCTTAAACACTACAGTTGAGCTTTGAGATCAATCTCACCTGTAGTATTTAAGAAACCATACAATATAGTAAATCTCAAATCAATTTTTATCAAATAT
The DNA here is from genome assembly GCA_020662805.1 of Glaucomys volans. Lineage (NCBI taxonomy): Eukaryota > Metazoa > Chordata > Mammalia > Rodentia > Sciuridae > Glaucomys > Glaucomys volans. Next base: position 253,137 of record JAJEJO010000179.1, read on the forward strand.
AGTAGTATTGCTGTACAAGAAATGTGAACTTGTTTATTAAACTAAATTATTAAAAGTGTGCTAATTTTTAATTGTCCACACTTATCCCCCAGAGAAGCATAAACAAATAAAAGAAAGATTTATTTTATTTATTTTTTGGTACCAGAGATTAAACCCAGTGTGACTAAACCACTGAGCCACATCCCCAGTCCTTCTGATGTTTTTATTCTGAGACAGAATAAACCTTAAACCTCTGAGTTGCTTAGGGCCTCACCAAGTTGCTGAGTCTGGCATTGAACTTGGAATCCTCCTGCTTCCATCTCCCAACTTGGTGGGATTATAGGTGAGCAACACTACACCCAGGGGGGTGGGGGGAAGAAAAGATTTTAAAAAATGATGAAATAACTTATTTAGGATAGTTTTCACTATGGCCTCTTGAGAGAATTTAATTTATCTTCTCTTTAGGAATTATGTTTATGTCCAATTTATATTTAAAGATAAATAAGAAACTTCTAAATTGTCCTTGTTTTTGGTAATTTACATTGTCAAATACTTCCTTCCTTTATGTTGAGTAAAAAGTATGTTGACAACTGTTGTAGCAATGATATTTTTCTCCTTGATTTATGAAGAGACTTAAGCAAAATTGTGAATCGAATGCTTGTTTTCTTTTTTTTAGTATCTAAAAAGTTCACCAATGTCTACCGAACATAGTTGCTATAATACAGTGTATATGCTCGATTCCCTGGCATTTTCACTGTTTATATTATTCCTCCTTCCACTTCTATAACAACATAACAATTGTTTTTGTCTTCTTTTGGTCCCTAACAAAACTGGATTCAAAATAGTCTGCCAGGTTGGAAAAGATCTGTCAGTTGTCTTCAAAAGAATAAGCTGTGGCCAAGCACAGTGGTGCATGCCTGTAATCCCAGACACTGAGGAGGCCAAGGCAGGAGAATGGTGAGTTCAAAGCCAGCCTCAGCAACAGGGAGGTGCTACGCAACTCAGGGAGACTCTCTCTGAATAAAATACAGAAAAGGGCTGGAGATATAGCTCAGTGGTTGAGTGCCCCTTAGTTCAATCCCAGATACCCAAACTTCAAAAAGAAAGAATAAGTTGTGGATAATTACTTAATATAGGCTATTATAATAATAACAATAATAATAAAAGCAACGATAATGATTATTGTTTGTTATTTTGCAGTGCTGAGAATCAAACCTACAGTCTCCAGTATACTAGAAAAGCACTCCACCACTGAGCTGCTTGCTCAGTTTTATAGAATATTACTTTTAATCCTAAAGCATATATGGGTTATCTTTTACATGTTAGGGGGGAAGTTATTATAGTTGACCTATAAATTATAACCCATAGGTGGTTTCCCTGTTTATTTTAAATCTTTTACTGGGGATATGTAAAAATTATGCCTACCTTGATTAACTCATGGCTTATCACTGGAATTTACAGGAATGATATTTTCTGATTCCTTATGGTAGCTCAAAATATGGTATCTCCCCATATTTTAACTTTATTAATAGTATATTGAGTTCTATTTTATAAAACTTTCTACTTCCTTTATTTTCATACCATGTTACACTCTATTATTTGTAAAACCTTCACATTTGAACAAATGCCTTCTATTTTAAAAATGTGTGCATGGAGGGGGGATAGCTGTTGATGATTTATATGAATATTCAAAGGTTCAAAAATAATCAAGGGGATCTTTTTAGAAGGACAAAGATGGAATTCTTAGGCTTTCATACTATTAAAATGTAGTTATAGTAATTTAAACAGTGTTAGCAAAAGAATGTGAAGTAAGATAGAGTGCAAAAGCACATGTGCATATGTAAGAGCATTTGATTTATACAAAGGTGATGCACTTTGTATCTAAAAACAAAATTCTTGTCAACAAATACTGTAATGTGACAATACAAATTATACCTCTTCTACAATGAAGCTCAAATTAGTTACTCTATTCCAATCTTTGCTAATATTTATTTTAAATGCTATTGTATTTGTTTCCTAATCTGAATTATTTTTATGACTTTAGAAATTAGCTACTACTGTATTTGGTAGGCAAGTCTTCAACCCCTACATGAATTAATAGGATCTTGAGAATTGGTACCATATCTTATGAATTTCTTTGTAATTTATTTATAGTAGGCACGCAATAAGTGTTATTAATGATAAAGACTCTGTGCTAGATTATGTGAAGAAGTTAAAGTGTAGACAACTACCTATGAAAAGTTGTTTGGCTCTTTATTTTGATTTTAGAATGACCTTTATAATAGGGGTATTTTTCTTTGGTCAAAGGAAATAGTAATTCTAACCTTTGGGAAAAACATAATTCATTTTGGAAAAATTGCTATAAAATGAGATCTATGACTATGTTTGAATGCAATTTCCCTTAAAAATATTGTTTCATTCTCAACAGGAAAGGACAGTTGTATTTATTAGTATTCAAAATATCAATGAAGACAAGTATTTCCAAACTGGTGGTAGAAGTGACCTCTGAAAATCACATCTTAAAAAAGAAAAAAAAAAAATTGGAAGACCAAGATGGTCAACACCAGCTTTTTCAGAATTCTGGAATTAACTGATAGCTTATAACAAACTAGGAAGCATTTATTCAAAAACCAGAACTAAAACAAAACAAAAACAGCAACAAAAATTAGCTAACCCCTGTTAAGAAGAGTTAGCTTTGAGGAATTTTACTTGTCTAATTTCCATCCACCCATTTAACTATAGTAGCCTTGAAATCATCCGAGCCCCATAATCACAGAGTTGAAAAATCAGCATGGTGCTGGTGTAACAGGAGATGGATAATAGACGAAACAGAATTCACAGACCAAAAAGAGACTGACATTTATGAGAAATGCCAAGATAATGGGGAAAGAACAGACTCTCAACAGTTGAGAAAACCAGATATCCACATGCCAAAGAATGAAATTTGATTCATTACTCACACTGTATATTCAAAATGATTCAAAATGACTCATAGACCTAAATGTAAGAGTTTTAAATATCAAAATTATAGATGAAAAGTTAAGAGTAAATCTTTGCAAACTTATGTTACACAATGGAGTTTTAGATATGACCTTAAAAACACAAATGACAAAGAATTAATATAAATTTTGTAAATTAATTTCATCAAAATTAAACTTCTGTTCTTTAAGGGGTACATTCAGAAAATGAAAAAATAACCTGGAAAATATTTTAAATAATAAATCTACCTGAAAAGGTGTGTGTGTGTGTGTGTGTGTGTATGACAAAGAATATGTGAATACACTTCAAAAGTACAAAAAAAATTTAAAAAATGACCAAACATTTGATAGGTATTTCAAAGATAGACAGATGACTAATAAAAACTTGTTTAACATCATTATCTACTAAAGAAATGCAAATCAAAACTATAAGGAGGTGGAGCTCCACACTTGCTAGGATATTTCAGGGGGAAAAATGTAGAAACAAGACAAAAGAAAGTATTGATCAGAATGTGGAGAAATTGGAACATTCATGTATTGCTGATGGGATTGTAAAATGCTGCTGTGCAAACAGATGGTTTGGAAAAGAATTTGGCAGTTTATAAAATGTTAAACCTAGAATTAGCATGTGACTCAGTAATTACACTCCTGATTATATACCCAAGAAAAATGAAAACATATGTCTACACAAATACTTGTACATAAATGGTCATGGTACTATGATTCATAATGAACAAAAAGTAAAAATACAAATGTCCCTTAAGCTGATTGAGAAAATATAATTCATATATTCTAGAAAATAGAATATTATTTGCTCATTCAATGAAAGAAATACTAAAGCCATGCTACAATATGTATGAACCTTTGGAACATTATATTAAATGAAAGAAACCAGTCACTAAAGATCACATATTGCATGATTTCATTTATATGAAATGTTCAGAAAAGTTAAATCTACTAAATAGCTTTTTGTTGTTATTAAAGATACTATTATAATTTTAATATCCCACAACCCTCACTACAAGGCCATAAGGTAGTACCATCATTAATTATCTATGCCAGCCTCTATCATTTCACAGAAGAGAGAACTTAACCTTGATGAAATGGTTTTCAGATGAGAAATTGAAATGGATTGTGGGAGTGACTGACAATACAGCTGGTGATTTTTTTTTGAATAAAATATTATCTAAAATTGATAGGGTAAAAGTTGCTCTAAAGATTCTCAAAACAACTTAATTACAAACTTTAAAAGGATGAATTTTATGCTATATTTATATGTATTTCAATAAGAGTATTTTGAAAATCTGTATCAGTTTGCTAATTTATTGAGCAAATGAACTCCCCACAATACTTATTTTGTTAGCTATGCCACAAAATCGACAATCCTGAAGTCATAATGTTTGACACTAAAGAATTGAGAAAACATTGTACATTAAGTTGTTTAAAGTTACCTAAACAATGGAAAGAACACACAAGGATGTCATCCAACCATAGTCTTCGGTAAATATCAAACAGTTGTTTCTTTTTAAACATCTTAGAATGATGAGAAGATTACAAAATACTTGACTATAATGACATTCACTAGGTAGTATGTCTATTTCTCTAGCAGTGCATCTCAGGAGAACATTTTAGTCTTCTGAAAAGATTTAACTACTCCAATTTCATATTTGAACTTCAGATATATTATTGGTAGTAATTGAATATATTAAAAATTAGCATGTACTATGAAAAGATTTTTTCCAATTTGACCATGTATCTACAATGCAAATTTTTCATACCTATAAGAAAAGAATTTTTTTATATAAAATGTACATATATCAAAATTATATAAATAAAAATTTGCCAACTTTAAAAACCTACAATTTTATAATATTTAACTAAAAATATAAAATGTATTTTAATTTTCCCCATTTTTAAAATTTTATGGAAATCTAATTTTAAGCTAGTGTTAGTGTTTTATTTCCAATCAGAATCTCACAATCCTATTCCCTTTTTGGACTTAACTGGGTTTCATTTAAAAATATTCTGTGTGTCATCCTCTTTGCTTCTCACTATCCTGTTCAATACTTTGACTTCTTTTTAAGCCATCTTATTTCTTTTGACTCTCTAATGATGTGATTCTCCTCTGCATTAGTCAGCTTTGTCATTGTGACAAATACTCAACCTAATCAATTTATAAAGATAAAGGCCTTTTTAGTTCAGTTTGGGAAATTTTGGTCCATGATTGAGTGAAGCCACTGCTTTTAGGTGTTGGCCAGAGGTGGTGGAGGGACAGCATCTCATGAGAGGAACATGCAGCAGAGCAAAACCACTCCAGTAACTTCCAGGAAGCAAAAGAGAAAGAGGAAATTGCTAGAGGCCCACTATACCCTTGAAGCACAAGGCCCCAGTGACCCAAAGATTTCCCAGGAGCCCCAACCTCCTAAAATCTGCCCCCTCCAACATGAAGCTGAGGACGTCCCAGATCTAAATTACAGCATTCTCTGGATCAGTCATGTTGAGAGTGCCTTGCCTTTTCAATAATTATACGTTCAGTAATTTATTTTTAGCTCTACAACTTTTCCTTCTTGCCATGAAGTTTATAGACTCACGTTTTTACTCCAAACAAGTTATTGTTCTCTTCACTAATTTGAGTGATTTTAAAGCAGGAATCATTTAATTTAGTTCCTGTATCTTTTCTTTTGGGCTTGCATTCTACTCCATTATCTACAGGAATTAGCCTAATGTATCACAGGAATTGTGAGTATTCATTAGATAGAATTTTGATGTAATATATTTCACTGGGATTCTTCTGCTAAGTCATTGTCATCACTGCTACATTTATTCAATAAGCAATAAATGATATAAAATAATGCTTGTTGTTTCACAATTATATTTTATATTATTTTAAGAATAAGAAGTGGACTTTTGATTTGTAATTTCCACTCCTCATGCTCCAGGTTAAGACAGTAAGAAGCAAAACTAAACAAAGTAAAAAAAACAAGGTCTGCCTTAGGATTCTATCTGGGTGTCATTCTATCTGCACAGATAAGGCTGCGGCACTTTAGTCATCTCTCTTAAGATTAAGGAAAAACTAAAAAGTAATGCCTAATTGTCTTCTGACTATAATCTTAACATCCCTGTTAGTCCTCATTCTTGCCAATCTCTTGGGGTTGAGGTCTGCAAACTCTGACTTTAAAGGGATGGAGAATAAATATTTTAAGTTTTGTGGACATATAGCTTCTTTCCAATGAATGTTTGTGGACACTCAAAGTTTAATTCCATTAATTATCACATGTCATAAATGTTTTTCTTTAAAAGGAAATGAGCATGCCATCTTAACTTTTCTTATGAGAAATGTGAATGATATGTGTAACACATGCAAACTGAGTCTGGATGATCAATCTTTGTGCAACCAGCAGACTTGCAAGTTAATGCACCCTTATTAATGTTACTAAATGATAGCTGCTCTTAGGAAGTGCAAGTTAATCTTGGGTCCTGGGTCATACAAAAACTAGAGATAGGCAGATTTGATCTGGCCCCTGTTTTGAGATGGATCCAGGCTCATCTTCTTTGTCTCATTGTTGGCTTATTTTTCCTTTCTTGTATATTTCCCCCAAAAAATGCATAATAGTAATTTATGAAGGTAATTCTGCCACACATTTTTTAAAAGAAACAAATTTAAATTCTTAGGGGACTTCTGTTGCAAAGCAGTTTACATTAATGTTAGGAAAAAATATTTTTGTCCTGGTTCCGAAACTTATTAGTGATATTACTTGGGCTGGTTATTCTCATTGATTTTTGTTTCCTCACCTGTAATTGATGTTTTTGTAATTGTTACTTATGATTACACCTGTGTTTCAACAGTCTCATTCTGAATGAACGTGACTTTGGACCTCAGAGCACTGGGGTGAAAGTGTCTCCTCATGCCTTATTTGCTACCATTGATTATTGCTTGTGTCTTATTGGCATGTTTCTTTGTGCATGTTTCTTTGTCTATGGAGGCAGCCACTGTTAACATTGATTTGTAGAGAGAAACACAGAAAATCAGTCCCAGGTGCTTTACAGTTCACATAACCTGGTGATGCTGTTGAAGTGCTTACACAAGACTCCCTGTGAGAAGTTCTGTTATGCTGGAAGACCTATGGACATCTGATGATCAGTCTTACAAATACCTACAATCAACCACTGAGCGTGGTATTTTCTTAGACAAAAAGTTACTTGGTGTCCCAGGAACAAATTCTAATCTTAGAACATCAGCCGTTTTTTCCTCTGCCCTATCAAACAGGCATCCCTGCCCTTTTCCCACCCTGCCCTTCCTATCTCTATTTTGTTCACACACTCAACAACTGTATACCTACATTATCAAATATCACAGCAAAATGAATCATTCTGGACTTTTAGAAACTAACTGTTTTAGTCAGCTGTTTTTGTTTGTCCCTGTGGCCAAAAAGATCTAACAACAATGTTAGAGGAAGAAAAAGTGTATAGTGCTCCTGGTTTTAGGGGAGGCAGTCTATATACAGCTGACTCAGGGGTGAGCAGAAAATCATGGCAGACGGAAGCAGATCATGGCATGGCAATCAGGAAGCACAGGCAGAGCTCCATTCACCAAGACAAAATATATATCCCAATGGCACACGCCCCAGCAGCCTATCTCCTCCAGCCACCCTCTGCCAGCCTATCACCCAGTTAATCCATTCAAGTGGATCAATGCACTGATTAGGTTAAGGCTCTCATAACCCTATCATTTCATCTGTGAACTTTCTTGCATTGTCTCACACATAAACTTTTTGGGAACACCTCATATCTAAACTATAACATCACTTATAAAAGGGAGAACAGTGGAGTACGGAAGGGGGACAGGAAGAACAACAGAAATGAATTAATCAAACTGTCATGTCATTTATGAACAATGAATTCTGCTTCCATGTATAACTATAATGCACCCAATAAATAAAAGAATGAAAAAAACCTCACGTTTCTATGCAGATAGTAAAACCTTCTCCCATATTAATAACAAACACATTACTTTTCCTCAGCAGTTTTTCTAAAGAAAAATTCAACCTTATCAAATTTAAATGTGACTATTGCTATTTTTAAAAGTCACAACATATAAAGCTTTTGAGGAGCAGGAGCACTCTACAGCACCTTCTCTTCTCCATCCAGAGATGAATTTTATAATTTCTGCCTTGTTTAGTTTTTATAGTTTGCCTCTAATATTCAAAAAAATACATCAATGATCAATAGAGAATTCGTTTAGTTCATACTAAGAAAGACAAATGTTTATTTGATTTTACTACTAGTATGAAATTCTTATATTGCCGTTCTTTTACACCTTCATTTGTCATTTAAACCTCAACTGCTATCAGTCCTACTTTTCAAAAAATGTCATTAAGTTTGCAAAACAGCACCCAAGAGTTACACTCTTCTTGCCTGTTTGTGCAGTCTTCATGATGTGCTAAAAAGCAATATAAGTATCATTGCTATAGAGTCACAACAGTAGCAATCCAGCATATTTTCTTGCATCTGTTTTTGCTCATTCATGTGCCTTAGGCATTGATGTTTTAAATTATATACTTATATTTCTATTTTTCAACTTTTAAGTCAACATTTCAATGCCACTCCTTGCAGACTGAAACCATCAGTCCTCTGACCTTCCTCTCCAACCTCACTGTCCCCCAGTCAGCAGCGCTTGCATTTTCACATTTTCAGTGTTGTACAGCTTCTTTCTGCACTGACAAAAAGTCATTCTTGCTTTGTCCATAAACTGGTTATAAACATCAAACACTTACTAGTGTTTACTAACATCATTTATGTTATGGCTATTGTGATTATGTACCCTGTATTTATTGACCATGCAATATTCTATGATTACATTTCCTTTTTCATGATTTAAATGTTTTTGACACCTGAGTACTTCAAAGGAGAATTTTCCTACCACCTATTCTGAAGAATTCTCTTTTCCTACTGGTCATTTGTTGCTTATTTTTTTCATTTTAATTTTATTATTAGACTTTGAGTTGGGGAATTTTTATTTTTGGGGGGTTTAATAAACTTTTTTTCATGTTGAGAATAAAATTGCATCTTGTTGAAAATACTAAGATGCTGTAAAAACTCTAATCCTGAATGTTCCCCTCCTGTTTGGACTTGCATGTACTATCTCTAGGGTCCAAAGTCTTCACATTTGCTTTTACCTTTCATTTTGTTGAAATAGTTTGCTTAAGTAACACCTTAAGAAAGACACAAAGCCAATGAATTTTCTGAGAACTTATCTACTTAAAGATGTATCAGTTTCAGTCTATATCTGTGTGATATTTTTCCAGCTATTCAAAGTTAAAGTATTTTTATCTCTCAAGACTTATGGATAACACTCTGGTTTTCCTAGCATCAGATGCTGCTGTTGCAACTATATTTTTTCTTCTATCCCACCTATTTTATTTGATTCTTTTGTTTTGTTCTATATCATAGAAAAGGCATCAGAAAATATTTTCTGCAAAGGGGGAGATGGTAAATACTTTGGGCTTTCTTTGCTACCTAATCTCAAAATCTACTGTATTATACTGCTAACACAGCCATAGATAAAAATGCAAAAATTAAGTTCCAATAGAAGCTACTTATGGAGAATCAATTTGAATATCATACATTTTTCTTATTTTTCAGCATTTAAGAAGTGTATTTATAGCCCTTGGGCTATACAAAAACCCAGTCTAGCAGCTAGATTTGACTCATAGGAAGTCGTTCAGATCCCCATTTTGACAATCATTATATCTTTATGATCCTTGTTAGAAATTTTCACAATGATGAGTCAGCATGCTTCTCCAGTGAACCTCTTTTTATTCTATAAGACATTATGAACCTACAAATAAAGACTTCAAAAAATGCAGAAAAATTTGTTTCTGTGGTGGCACTACATAGGAAGGGCACAAGCACAAATGTCTTAGGTTCAAAACTTTACAAATGTTCAAAATCCTGCCTCTGGTAAGGGTTGGCTTTTTCTTTTTATTGTTTGTTCTTTTTAGTTATACATGGCAGCAGAATGCATTTTGATTCATTATACACAAACGGAGTACAACTTTTCATTTCTCTGATTGTACGTGATGTAGAGTCACACCATTCTTGTAATCACACATGTACATAGGGTAATGTTTGTCTCATTCCACCATCTTTCCTTCCCCCTGCCCCTTCAACTCCCCTTACTTCCTTCTACAGAATCTAAAGTTCCTCCATTCTTCCCTTACCTCTGTCCCCCCCACTGCCGTCCCCCCACCCCTGTCCCCCTGTTATGTATCAGCATCCACTTATCAAAGAAAACATTTGGTCTTTGGTTTTTGGAGATAGGCTTACCTCACTTGGCATGATATTCTCTGACTATCCATTTACCTGCAAATGCCATAATTTTATTGTTCTTTATGGCTGAGTAATATTCCATTGTGTATATAGACCACAGTTTCTTTGTCCAAATACATGGAAAAATGTTCGACATCTCTAGCAATAAGGGAAATGTAAATCAAAACTACCCTAAGATTTCATCTCATCCCAATTAGAATGGCTATTATCAAGAATACAGGTGACAATAGGTATTGGCAAGGATGTGGGAAAAAAGGTGCACTCATACCTTGCTGGTAGGATTACGAATTGGTGCAGGCACTCTGGAAAGCAGAATGTAGATTCATCAGAAAACTTGGAATGGAACTACCATTTGACCCAGCTATCCCACTTCTCTGTTTATACCCAAAGGACTTAAAATCAGTACACCACAGTGAGGAAGCCTAGCAGCTCAATTCACAATAGCTAGATTGTGGAACAAACCTAGATGCCCTTCAATAGACTAATGGAAAAGGGTTGCCTTTAAACCAGTGGTGAAGCCTTCAGAAAGGGGCCTGAGTCTCACCTCAAGTGGACCTTAATCTCAGTTGTTTTTCCTTCTCGCTTGATTCACTGGTTTACTCTACTCATTTTTCTTCTTAGTTTAGTGTTCTTTCATTCTAGTAACAACTCCTCTCTCTCAACTTCATTTTCTCTTCATGGTCTATTTATTCCCATTTGTGGTTTTGCAATTTTATTTCAGAATAAAGATGTGAGTATTTAACTACATACTCATTTTGAATAAGAATTAACAAACTTTTATTGATGCTTAATTTATTCTTCCATGATGTGATAGACATTAGACACGTGAGTTTTAATTGTTTACTCATTTGAGTTAAGGCCTAGTATAATGGTTGAAGTTAAGAACTAGAAGTAACTGAATGTTCTTGTTCTGTTTTGCTGGGTGGAGGGAGAAGTTGTTTCTCAAGGAAAACATAGGAATAGAAAATCTTATATCAAATCTCTTTTACTAAGTATAATGAAAGACCATTCAAAAATGTTAGTGTTCATTTTCACTTATGTATTATATACATCTTTGAATATCTAAAATCATACTTTCATCTTTAAAACTTTGAAGAGTATAGATTTCCAATGCTGTGAAATGTTATAGCTCTTTTTGAAGCTCCAGGTTTGCAACTGGTATGAGAAAATATAGACAACTCTTCACAGATTTTGCTAAGATAAACTCTTTATTGAACCACCCCAAGATTCCCCAAGGTCTTTTATTAATCAATTTATTAAATTAGCAGTTTATTCATAAATGTATAACTCAAACTTCCCATTGAAATGTTTGAAACTCCTGATTTTAAGTAGTTTGTTTCCTTCAGTGTAATTCCTGAGAGCATATGCAACACTAAAAGAAGTTTGGCCAACTTCTAATTCCAAAATTATACTTCAAATAATTTACATATATTACACATACATAAATTACATTAGAAATAAATATATGTAAGAATGAAGTTATTTCAATTTAAAATTAAGAAAAGTGGTCAGTTCTAGAACTATTATTTGCTGACAATGTAATACATAATTTATAATAAATACTAAAACAGAATGTAATTTTTAGAAGATTGTCTAGTTTTAAGTTTTATGATCAAGGAAAAAATAACTGTTTTAGTCATGTGTGGTGGCATAGGCCTGTAATTTCAGCGGCTTGGGAGGCTGAAGCAGGAGGATCCCAAATTCAACTTAGCCAGGTGCTAAGCAACTTAGTGAGATTCTGTCTGAAAAGGGAAAAAGGGATGTGGCTCAGTGCTTAAGTATTCATAGGTTCAATCCCTGGTACCATTTAAAAAAAAATCCAAAAACAAAACAAACAAACATAAAACTGCTTTAGTAGGGCTTTGATATTTTACAAGGAAGTAGTTAGTCTGTTGGATTACTTCTCTGGAATATAAAGAACAAATTGTAACCAAGTGGGATTTTATCTGTCCTAAGTTTAATATAAAATATACATATCAATAATTATGAATAACCACATTAAGAGAATAAAAAATAAAAAACACAACATTTTCAATAGATGCAGAAAAAGCATTGTGAATTTCCACATCCTTTCACAACAGCAACTTTTAGTAAGTGTAAGAAAAATTCAAATTAATAAAGACAATTTATGAACAGCTTATATTATAAGCAATGGGGAAGAAGCAGAAAGCATTTCCTTTAAGACCCACTAAAAGGCAAGGGGGTTCATTCTTGTCACTTCTTTTCAGTAGAGTACTACAGAGTAGCATGAGCAATCAATAAAGAAAAAAGTAAAAGGCCTCTAAACCATAAATGAAAAATTAGACATATCCCTGTTTTTCAGACAGCATGATCCCATATAGAAAAACCACAAGATTTCACCAAAAATAAATGATTAGAACTGACAACTGAATTCAGTAAAGTATAGGATGCAAAATCAACATGAAAAAATTAGCTGCATTTCTTTACACTAGTAATGACCTATCCAAAAAAAAAGCAGTTACATTTTTACTATCATTAAAGAGAATAAAATACTTTGAAATACATTAATCAAGGAGATTGTCTTTACACTGAAAATTTAAAAACCACCAATAAAAGAACTTAAAGAATACTTAAATAGAAAAATATCCTGTGTTCATGAATTGAAGACATTAATAGTATTAAATTTTATTTGCTCTTCAAAGTGATATACATAGTGCAATCACTATCAAAATTCCATTGCTATTTTTCACAGAAATGAAAATATATATGATTATATGAAACCACAAAAGACCCTGACTAGCCCAACAATCTTAAGAAAAAACAAAAATGTAATCATCACAATACCTAATTTCAAATTATATTACAAAGCTATAGTCATCCAAACAGTATGACATTTGCATAAAAACAGACATATAGACCAATGACACAGAATAGACCATAAATGCATCTTTTCATCTACAGTCAACTAATTCTTGACAAGGACACCAAGAAATAATAGAAAAGGTTAGTCTCTTTAATAAACAGTTCTTTGAAAACTGGATATCAATAGGCAGTGGTCTTCTTCACTGGAAACTAAAGTTCCTTGAAATGGAACATGGAAACACAAGACCTGCAGTATTAAAAATCCTGGAAGAAAACACAGGCAAAAAAAAAAAAAAAGAAAAAGAAAAGCTCCATGATGTATTGGAGATGAATTATCAGATAGGACACCAAAAGCATAGGCAACAAAAGCAAAAGTAAACAAATGAAATAAACTAAAAATCTGCAAAGCAAAGGAAATGCTCAACAAAATGAAAAGGCAGCCTATGGACTGAGAAAATATTTTTAAACCATCTATTTGATAAGGGACTAATATGGAATATTTCTAAGAAACTCATGCAAACCAGTAGCATAGATAGAGAGATAGAAAAGCTCAATTATAAAATGAGCAAATAACATGTGTAGCATTTCTTCAAAAATTAAATGAAAATTGCCAAAAGGTACATGAAAATGTGCTTAACATCTCTAATCATTAGGAAAATGCAAACGAAGCACAATGAGATATTTCACACTTGCTAAAATGAAAAGATATAAGTATTGTTGAGGGTAAGGAAAAAGATTCTATGTATACCATTGGTGGGAATGTAAATTTGTATAGCCATTATGAAAATAGTATGGAGGTTCTTCAAATAACTAAACACAAATACCAAATGCCCAGCAAATGCTTGACTTAAAATGGTAGAATGTCCTAATAAAACCATTGTAAGTGGATAACATTAAGATGAAAGCATTTAATGTAACTAGTTCATCAGTCATAGCCTAGCAACACAGTATACCATGGAATAGCCATTATTTCCCCCGTAAGCTGCAATTTGCTGCTAGCATCACTAGAGTATCACACAGCGTGCTGCTGAAGTAGGAAAAGCTGAAAATTTAGAGCATGGTTCCTACTAAATGTGTCTTGCTTTTGCAACATCATCAAGTTTCAGAATCACAGGTTGAACTATTGTAGGGTAGACACTATCTGTTTTCAAAAGGAAATAAAATAAGTATCCTCTAGAGATATCTGTATTCCCACTGTCAATTGGGAGTTATTCACAAAAGATAATATATGAAAACATTCACGTTTTGGTGAATGGATGAGTGAAGATGGTATCATATTAAGGTTCATATTGATATATAATGAAGTATAATTTGCCTTTAAGTAAAAAAGGATGTCCTTCTATTTGTAATAACATGGATGAACCTGGAGGTCATTCTGCTAAGAGTAATGAACCAAATGGAAAGATCCTACATAATCTTATATATAGAATAAAAAAGAAAAAAAAATAACAACAACAACAAAAAAAACCCACAGAGTACCCAGAAACAGAATGGAGAGATGTAGATCAAAGGATAAAATTTGCAATTATATAGGATCCATATATTTGGAGACCTAATGTATAACCTAAGAATGTCAGTCAATAATATTGTATATTAAAATTTTAAGAGACAGGTTTTAGGTGCTCTTACCACACACATAGAAAGTTAACTATGTGAGATGATAGGCACATTACTTGACTATAGTAATCATTTTACCATGTGTATGTACATCAAAACATCATCTTATACATCTTAAATATACAGAGTAAAAAAATACACAGAATAAAAAAAGAACAGATTGCAGCTTATATATTGGAAATTAAGAAAAACAAACATGAGCACCTGTGAAGGAAATGGAAGGATTAATCATTAATATGTTTTTGTTTCTATGAACACTGAGACTTCCCAGAAAGATAGATAATATCACTGCTGCATTGTTTGCATTATATATTTATTAATAATGAGGATCAGGCTTACATACTACTGAGAGAGGTTTTACTTATTTCTGCCAAAAGTCAGCGGTGATGTGGTTCAATAGTTCTTGTGCTCATTTTTAAATGGATTTGTTGTCAAACACAAGTCTTAATTAAAGATAGAGGAGAGATTGTTTTTCTGGCACTAACACAGACATTTGAGGATGCCTTACTTTGTCTGTAAAAAGAGAAATATAATGCCTAAGGATACATTTTGTTGACAGAAAAAATGCTGTGAGAGTCTTGGAGGCTCAGCATAGGAAGCATACATATGTGGTGATTATTTTTAATCTTTGTTGATGCTTTGATTCACTCATAAAATAGAAGGAGGTTGTTTTTCTGAATTATACTTGTGGAACTAGAGTGGTGAGGGAGCTTGCGTTAAAGTGTTTTTTAATGCGTACACAGGAAATGCTTTCAAACAGAAAAGAATCAATTTCCCAACTGTAAGTGGTTATTGAAAGAAAGGACATATTTTATAAGTATCTAAGTATTCCAGTGAGGAAATAACTGAATTCTTGTGAGAACAGTGCAAAGAAAGGCACAGAAAAGGAGACCACATTGATCCTGCTCAGGGCACTGTCTTTGCATCAGAATGATCTGTATTTGTATCTGACTGGTTTGACTCAGCTCTGAAAGCTTACTCTGTCACCTGCTCATGTTACTAGGCTTTGTTTATTTTTCTCTCATTTCTGTAATGAATAAAGCTGTGAATGCTCAATACATGTTAGGTAATTTCATTAGCTATGTTTAGTTGATAGGCACAGAATAAAATCCTGCTTAAAAGTAATACACTGAATTGTCAAAACTCCACATTGATTTCTCTTACTGTTCTAGAACTTATGCCCCACAGCCCAGCATAAGGAATACTCTGTGGAATTATTTTGTTCAGATCCTTTCAAGCTATTTCTGTAGAAACACACACACCCCAAAATTAACTTGGGTAGTAGGAAGCTTTCAGAAGATAATGGAGCTTCTACATCTTGGGATTGCAATTCTTCTGTATTCTGTAGACACTCAAAGCCTTGGTTTCTTTCTTCATTTAAGGCATTCTTGATGAAGTAGATCCATGCTTCAACATCAGGTGGCTTAATTCTTGGTGCTGGGGAAAGCTGACTGATTAATGTTGGATACCCATAAACTACTTTACCATGTGTTCAGGGTGCCTCTTCCTCTAACATGTTATGGAATGATTGCTTTGGTGCCAGGAAGGGTAAATTCTATTTTGTTTTATGCTGAGCTAAAAGCCTAGCAAACCTGTTTTTGAATATTTTCCCATTACAAATTTCTCAAGGGGAAAGAAAAATGCATAGTTTATCACAGCAGAGAATGGCTCACTATATAATACCTACAATATAAATAATTCAGAGTAATTATTATGCCAAAAATTGGTACAGATTTATTTTTACTTTCAGGAGTTAATTTTTTCTAAGAGTCAATTTGTAAAATACAACTACTGTGCAACATTAGATAAAGTCATAGCAAATGGTAAATGATGAAGGCACTCATAATGAATAACTTGAAGTTGGTAAGTGTGGGTTGATGATTATTTCCCTTGTGAACTAATCACTGTGAAGAATTAAAGTGGTAATTACATTTCCTGTATCATGACTGTGACTATACAATCAATTTATGGATTTTGTTTCTACTAAAATTAAAAAGCAGAGTGTCCAAGAAAATAATCACCTACCAATTTATGCAGATTATGAGTTTCCACCCTAAAAGAGTTTGTTCTTGATTTTTTTTGAGGAGTGTCATATCTATCCAATAGTTTCCAATCCTGAATCTACCCACTCCTCCAACTGTGGGACCTTGAAGGAAAAATAATGGGTGCTGAGTTTATGTGTAAAATAGAAATATTACTAGTTTTTAGGGGTTTATATAAGCAAAACAAATAGTGCATATTAA
Organism: Glaucomys volans; assembly: GCA_020662805.1. Classification (NCBI taxonomy): domain Eukaryota; kingdom Metazoa; phylum Chordata; class Mammalia; order Rodentia; family Sciuridae; genus Glaucomys; species Glaucomys volans. Next base: position 270,106 of record JAJEJO010000179.1, read on the forward strand.
CAAATATAATCAGGTCTATCTAAACTACAGGTAAAAATAAAGTGACTGAAAATGAATCTCTGTATTAACCCATCATTTGTGTAATAGGAAGGATTTGGCCCCTTTATTAAAGCCTTGTCAGAAAACCTCTGGGTTATTTTCTTTATGTGCATAGATAAAGTTCACTTGAGTTGTGCTTCAACTCAAAATTAGTTTCAGTTAAGCATTTTAAAAGCAACACCTTATTAATTCCATTTGCTCCTAGAGATCTTTAAAGCAAAGTTGCTTTCCTGTCATTAAGGGAATTCTCCATACTCCCTGCTGAGTTTTGAGTTGAGGGATAAATAGGTTTAATGAATGTCTCCTTGACAATGAACACAATTGGACTTTAGACTACTATAAAGCAGTGTTGGTTTGGGCCTGACCCTCAAAAATTCTCCCCAGATCACAATTGTAAATGGTTTGTCTAATAACATACAGGCAGAATAAAGCAGAGCTGGACTAGGACTCACTTTTTAAACTTTACAACTGAATGTACACTAGACTAAACTCTTTTCCCATACAGAAAGAGATTAAATTCTATATTCAAACACAGATGCACGACTGCACACAAATAAACACACCATTTACTCTTGATGCATTTAGTTTAATATTGAAGTGAGTGCAAGCCAGATTTCTGAAAATAAGAGTGGTCTTTCTGGTTGGGCACCACTTTGGCAACCTATATTAAATTTCAGGACTCTTAAGTGTTAATGCTAATCTGACAATAACTGTGTCTGGTTCCATAAAAACATCTCTCTGAATTCACTAAACAATGACATCCTTAAAATAGTGCCTTTTATAGAGATCAGAAAAGATAAAATGATTCTTTTGCTCCTTGCTTCCTATAAAAAAGACCATGGACAAGGTGGATTTCAGGTGAGCCTATGATGCCACTGTCTCATCTATTTTCCTGCCACATTTCAAGTATGGAGTATAGAAAATGTTTACTGTGGGAAAAGAGCCAAGTCTCCACTGGAGTTACTACAAGATGAGTGCTCCCCCAAAAAGCATCTATTGCTACCTCCAACTATTGTTCTCTGTCAGACTGTTCAAAGTAAAATGATAAGTAAGGCCAAAAAGTTACACTACAAGTGATACCTAAGAAGTAAAGGAGTGAGTGCTGACTTTCTCTTTTACTAATCAGTTTGTTCTTAAATATCTTAAGTAATGCTATAGCATGCTTCAAAAATACAAATTTAGGATATATATATATATATCCTAAATATATATATTATCCTAATATATATATATATATTATACACACACACACACACACACACACATATACATACAGAGGTATTACTTTTACAACTTAACCACTTCCTAACCACTTTCCTCTTTTTGTTACTTTGTTTTGCACATTTTTCTACTATCTGAATACATATCCCATTGTTTAACAAGACTCATTTTGATGGATTTTTAAAGATCTTCACTAATAATTTTCTACTGAAATATTTGCAGTGTATATCTATTTGTTTATACACATACACACATATACATGTCTGTCATATATGCAAATCATATATATGACTATGCAATGTATGTGTTCATATATACAGATGTATGTTATTTCCATCTGTACAAGGTTACCTATAGAAAAATAAATTATAGAAATATTAATGTGGGTAAAGTGCAATGTGCACCTATAATTTTTTAATGATATTTAGCACTACTTGCCATGGAGTTCTGCTACAATTTAACAATATTGTGTAAGACTATCAACCTAAACACCGGATTCTATAGAGAAATCAAACATCAGGTTCTTGTTGTTCTGTGCTAACTTTTTAAATTTAATCTATTTTCTATCCTCTTAATGACAAACCATGCTTAAATACAAAGGCACTCTTTTTGCAGAGGACAGATAATACTGTTATGCAAAAAATACCTTATTAAAAATTAATAGTGTAACCACTGTTTAAGTATTTACATTTTTACATTTACATATTATACATTTTTAATGGATGCTAAAAAATGTATCCTTGTTAGTAACATATCTTTAGAACTGGCTGCCCCACAGTGTTTGTCATTGGCAATATTTTGCCATAATTATATTTTTCAGGAGATGAGGAAAATCATTCATTCCATTAGATCTATCATACTGTTTGAGTGCCACTTTCTGAGAAATCCCAGATGCTGCCAGTTCTGCACTATCTCCCTGTCCCTTGGGAGCTGTTAGATTTCCTCATTCTGATATCTGTACATTTTCCTATTGCATGTTTTCAGCAGATGGCCACAGAAACATGATTTTTTATTGACTGCAACTTTGAAATGTGGGTTAACTTCATGCTGGATAGACACTGGGCCACTCTTCATTGAATACTTGATTTCTAATAGATTAATCTGATATTTCAGGTCTAACTTTGATTCAGAAATTGAACATATTGCTGAGCCTAAAAGAAGTGGTACAGTTCCAACACTTGCTTAAATAGGAGATTTGTAATCTGAAAGATGAGTTTTAAAACATTCGAAGTGTCAAATTTAGCTAGATGATTGTAAAGATAAGGCCAAATCCTCTAAAACTGAACTATTCAAGGAAGTCTCTTCTGCTTAAATCTGATCATAAATAGATAAATAGATTCATATAAGGATAGGATGTATAGATTTAAGTCTACAAAACTTTGTACTTATGGATGTTCCCTCCTACTTGGGCTCAGAATTCATCTGTTCTTTTAAATATATCACAGCCCTTGTTTAAAAGTCTAAGAACACAATGGAATCATTTTAATATACATTTGAATAGTTATGCCTGTTCAAATCTGTTATAATTATTTGTGTTCTAGAACATAGGTCATGAAGATGGAGTCATGAGTCTCCTTTGTTTATTCCTATGCTGCTGGGACATTTTCAGGCTACCAGCCCAGTTAGATTTGGGTGTGTGTGTGTGTGTGTTGTGATTATTTGATAAATCTTTTGATAGGAATAAAGTTTAAAAACATGTATGTAGCAACATAAATTCTGAGAGTAAATGTTAATTGACATTTTCTCAAATAAAAGTGAAATGTGAAGTCTCATGTTACTCTGGATCGGTAATATTTTTTATCTTCATAGAATATTTCTTGGATTCTTAAATATCTTTCAAGTGTTCTTTTATATTCCAATCATTCTTCTGTTTATCAGTCTCTTTAAAACCATTCTTAACACTACTTGATCCCCTACATAATCTCAATTACTTTCCTAATTTTAAAATATGTGCTTGTGACATCCAAAATTTGAATACAATGTCCTCTTTCAGATACTTCTGTTGACACTTCTTTCCATCCCACCAAATACCTGGCTGCATTCCCTACCAGATATGATTGCACATACACGGGTATAGTTTTGTTTGTCAAGCACTCCAGGTACAGTATCTGAGGGCAATTGACTTATTCTGAACTACAAAAATTATGATTCCCCAAAATCTAATGACTACAGAAATAAGGAACAACAACAATAAAACAAAAACAAAAACAAAAAACAAGGAATCAAAGTCAACATTTACTTATACAAATGTCTACAAACTAAAATATGATGCAAAAGCATTAGGTACAACTCATCTCTTACAGAATTCCCATGGGAAATTCCAGAGGCATTTCAGTGATTACTTGATATGGGATGGATCTTGCAAAATAAGAGTGCACAGACCAAAATTTGAATACAGACCCTGTCTGCTGTATATTTTCATGCTGCTCCAAAGATTTCACCTTATCCCCTCTGACCAAATTTTCTTCACCTTTTTCCCTTCTTTGTAAAATACTCTAATTCCCTCTAATCTCAGTTATGAAATAATAAGATTAATAATCTCACAAATTATGAAATAATGTTATCTGTATCTTCTAAATTTTCACTGTAACTTCATAGCTATCAGTCTGTTTTATTTATCATGGTCTCCTATAATTATTTGTCAGATTTCCTCTCACATAACTTTGATTTTTTTTTCTATGTTGGTGCGAGGAAGTATAAGTAAGACAATGTAAAAGTTTATTTCTACAATGAAACAATGGCAGTTTACTACTTTGTATTGATTAAGCCATCCTCCAGATCTGACTTATGCAGTGGAGAACAAAAGGAAATTTATTTCTACTTAGTCCATTTATCTTTTAGTAGGTGCAAAACACACTGCAAACTGAGTGAGAATTGATCAAGAAGGGGGTTGTAGAATTCAGAGAAAATTCCATAGAATGGCATAATTTTTAATTAGCATATATTAATCCATATTAATGGGTCTCCATATGGTGTTTCCATGCAAACATAAATTGATCAAGTTCAATCTCCTTTTCCTACCACCCCCTCTCTCACACCCTTGTCCAATTCAGTAATCCCTAGTATATTTTCAGGTCAACTTTTTGGCTTCTACACATGAGATAGATATTTGTGTTTGACAAAATATCTTCCTGTTCCATTCATTTTGCTGCAAATGGAGAGTTTCATTCTTTTTTATAGCTGAACAATACTCTAGTGTGTATATAGACCACATTTCTTTATCCATTCATCTGTTGATCACCACCTAAACTGAAGACATCTCTTAACTCTTGTGAATGGTGCTGCAATAAACGTGGGCGTTCAGGTATCTCTTTAGTATTTCAATGTCATTTCCTTCAGATATATACCCAAATGGGATTTCTGAATTGGGTAAATTTATTTTTAATTTTTTGAGGAAACTTCATACTGTTCTCAATAATGATTATACTAAATTCTTTTCCCATCAACAGGGTTCCTTTTCTTCTACATTCTCATTTTTATAGTCATGAAAAATACTTCTTATTAATGCAGGTAATATTATGGGAGCAGAATTATCAACTACACCTTGAACATAGTATAGCCTAATTGTAGTAACTGACTAGAAATAATGGTGGGAATAGTTACTTTAATATGTATTACTAAATAAAATAATGTATACATATAATCGGTAATTTTATGTTTTAACTAATGGTTGTAATAAACATAATATTTGTTAAATGTTATGTAGTGAATTTTACAATGATTACTCTACATAGATAGTGTTATTTTTATTCTGGCATCACAGAGCACAATTTTATAGCTGAGAAAACTAAGATGTAGAGACTTAATTACTTAGGGTTAAGTAGCAATGAAAAAAGAAAGGCAAGAGTCCAACTAGTGTTTCTAAATTGAACCTATATGCTTAACTACCTAGAATTGCTAGACTGTGGAAGCTAAATCTTGATTTTCCGCCATTTTTTTAGTCTATTTTCACCTTTTCTTTGATTCCACCTCTTCACTTCCAACTTCATTAAAACTGTTTATAGCTTAGTATTTGCCTGGTGCTTTGTTCAGGAAGGATGCTAGGTACATTCAAGGTAATTACCGAACACTGGGAAATTGCCTACTGGCAGGACCAATGGGACCAGGAGCAATAATGTGTACATATCTAGTAAAAGTCCTAGGAGAAGCAAACATTGGCTGGAACATGGGGAAATCATACTGCGAGCAGCACAAGAGATCACTGTTGCCTCCTTGTCTGACATTTGGGAGGAGTTAATTGCTGAGCAGCAGTTGTTTCTTAATCCTCCACAGACAGCCTCCCCAAAGCAAAGATGGCAGGGCAGCCTTCTATTGAGAGTTGGATCCAGCCATTGTCAGGCACAATGAGCCAAGCTTTCAGCTTAGGGAAATGTTGCATTGTATTATCTGGGATTTCATCCAGCATGGATCCCATCAGAGAAGATTGTCTCATCACATTATTTTTGACTGACGGGGTAAGACTGCTTTTGCTTTTCTGAAAATCAACCTGCAGCAAATCTGCTTTGATTATGGACTGAACTGTGGATTATGAACAGAAAGCTGTTTTATTCTTCATCTCACTCCCTGGTCTCAAGAACATCAGAGTGAAATCTAGTCAGATATCATTTTATGCCACATCACCTACCTTTCAGCTTTCAAATCTTTCTGAAGATTATAAAACAAAAACAAAACTCTAATGAAGAGTCATTCAGGTTGTTTTATTTAAAAGTGAACCTAGCTGTGTACAGTGTTGCATGCCTGTAATCACAGTGGATCAGGAGGCTGATTCGGAAAGATGGCAAGTTCAAATACAGCCTCAGCAATTTAGCACTCGGGATGCATACCAAAACAACAATAAAAAAAAACACCAACAACAAAAAACCTATTCCAACTAACCTCCTTCTCAGTCCTAGGAAAGCCTATACAATCTTAAATAAAGATGAAGAAAACTCATGTGGTCTAAAAATAAATCACAGTTTCATATTGATGGTTTCAAGGGTTACTTAAATTTAGAGGGACTAATGTAGAAAAACAAAGAGCATTAATGGAAATGCCTAGTAGGGAGAATAAAAAAAAATCAAAGCTTGGTGATACATTAATAAAAATAATTTTAATAGTATAATAGTCATTACATATTTACTACTAAATACCAAGCTTTGCTAGGCTTTTTAAACACATTTTCTAAATTAATTTCTACAACAACTCTTAAAGGGAGAAATATAGCAATTTAAAAAAAAATTGGTACTAAGGATTGAACCCAGGTGTGCTTTATCACTAAGCAACATCAATTTTTAGTTTTTGTTTCGTGACAGGGTCTTGTTAAGTTGCTTAGGACCTTGTTAATTTGCTGAGGCTGGCCTCAGACGTGCACTATTCCTGGGTTTGCAGGTATATACCACCATGCCTGACTCATTACAAGTTTTGTTTAAACATGGTTCAGGGATTAGAGTTAATCACAGTCCTTGGTTCCTAGCACAATATCAATTTTGGTTTCTGCCTACAAATTTATCTTTTGTACTATGCATGTGTTTTTAACATTTTCCTCCTTTATTCTCATCTCAATGCCCATTCTCTTCTCTCAGAAGCAAGGTAGCACTTCAATGTGCTAATAGATGTATGTCCCTAGACAAGAACATATTTACCTCTTTGATAAAAACACAGAATTGTTTGTCTGACTTTCTAACAGTGCTTCAGTCCTATACATTTTTTTTCCACTAGTTTGTTGTCATTGTTGACAATTATTTGTTAAATACCTTCCTGTAGTGTAGACTATATATCTAGTCCATCATTTCTAAGCACTCACTTAACAATATTGTTATCTATCATATGAACACCCACTTGTATGACAGATAATTCTGGCTGTTGTACTGAGTAGAGGAGAAGCAAAGAAACCACCTAAAAGCTTATTGAAATAACTGCAAGTGACAGATGAGCATCATTTGTACCTTATTGGTTTTGAAGCAAAAGTGATAAAAGTTGGTTAGATCCTGGATATGCTTGGAATGATTTTATGATGCATTAATCACATCTGAGGAAAAACAAAAGGAATTAAAGAAAATACTACTGTTGGGAACCAGTATCTACAACAAAAGAGCTCTCTTCAAATGAAATGGAGGTAAGATGAAGGAGATGTAGTGAGTTTACTGGGAGTGCAACCAGGGCAGTGTTAAACTTGAAGCACTTACTAGGTATGCACACTGATGTGGAATAAGCACTTGGATGTTCAGGTGTGCAGTATAGGAGGGAGATCTGAGCTGAAATAACCATTTTGGAGTCACCTATAGATGGTAGTTCAAACTAAATGGATGAGAATATCAGGAGAGGGAGGTGTGCTACATAACTAAGGAGCACCTACAATAGATCCTGGGACATTGCAACATTTAAAAAAAAATGGTACAAAAGACTCTAGCAAGAGACAGAAGTGAATTAAGATAAAAGCAAGTGGAAAGTAAATATGGTATGTGTGTGTGTGTGTGTGTGTGTGTGTTTGTGTAAGATAGCAATGATAAACAATACCAAATGTTTATCAGGTTAACTAAGTTGAGTTGAAAAGTAACCCTTGGATCTGTCTGAGTGTGAGTCATTCCTGACCTTCACAAAATAACCTTTTATGGAATAGGAGCAGTGAAAGTTTGATTGGAGGACTTGTAAGAGAATGAGATTTGGGAAAGTGAGAACACTTGAATGGTTTTGCAGAAAATATGAACAGAGATATGAAAAAGTATCTGATGGGCAGAATAGGTCAAAGGAAGGTTTCAATTTTTACTTTTTTCATTTAGGGGAAATAACTACATATGGGTATATTGTTTGTATGATATGATGAAAGGAGAAAAATTGATGTACGAGAAGTAGCATAGAGAAAGTCTGCAGGAGTGTCCTATCAGCCATGAAAGAATACAACTGAGTACATGTGTGATGTCCTATAAATGTGGTACAGAGTCTTCTTTCTTTTCCACAAGAAAATAGTCAACAGATTGAGAATTGCTTGAAACACTTTCACCTATTAGGCTTCCTCTGTACCATTCTTAAACCTCACGATAGCTTTATCAGTGAAAAAGAAGGTGAATCTTAGATGAACATTAGGCTATTTTGCAGTGCAGAAAAAATCTGCGGCATCTGTATTTCAGTGAGGTTACATAAATTTCATAAAATTATACAAAGTAAATTTCATTTAAATTGGAGGTAAGTAGATTAACTTTTTAAGTTAATAAAGCAAAGGCTCAAAAAATGTTTCATATGAAACATGACAAAGGAGATGTATCAAAACCAAAAGCATTTTCCTGGGTTCATAAATCTCATTATGATAGATTCCTGCAACTATCCTTAATTATAGACTAGTAAGTGCTTATGTTAATAACTATATATAGTTTTACTATTATACATATGCATTTATGCATAAATCAATGTTTTCTATGCAGAGATATACACATATTCCTAATTGATGTGCAAATGAATCCATACTGAATTCATCTACAAAATTTGCTCAGTATTTTCAAAGTATTTCCAGTTTTACAGTTTCTTTTATATCCTGGATCCCAAATAGTACCACAACATAAACCTTGTTATGGGGCAGGGTTTTTTGTTTTTTTGTTACAGGGGGCGTTGAACCCAGAGACACTTAAACATTTAACCACATCACCAGTCCTTCTCTTTTTATTTTTTAGTTAGAGACAGGGTCCTGATAAGTTGCTGAGGCTGACTCTGAATTTGGGATCCTCCTGCCTCAGTCTCCTGAACCCCTGGGATTTGAGTCCTGTGTCACCATGCCTGGCATATTTTGTTTGTTTGTTTTTTATATATACTCAGGTTAAGTTTTGAACATGTGATATTCTTACACTTGATTGTAGCATGAAGGCTGAGAAACAATTGAACATATATTTCTATTCACTTAAGTACAATTACAACTTTGTAAAGGTCAACTATAAACTGATCACCTGGACAAAGAGTTATAGTTTATCACTGAGTTCAGAAAACTTCAGAAAATTTGATACTATTTGCTTAAATCTATGGCATGTAAGTTACACTTAAATTATGTATCATAATTAATCTCATCTAGGTAATTTTATATATAAGCATGGTGCCTGGACATGTAAAATATTCAAGGCTTTTATCTAGATCTAGGTATGTCTAGAAATAGTTTATGTTATAGATGTCATTTATATAAAATTATCTTCCCCAGTTGAAATACACAAAATAAGCAAAGATTCTCCTTTTAATTTTTAAAATGTTACTCCTTTACAGATTCCATTAGGTCTTTATCAATGGAAGCAATATGTAAAGAACATGCCCAACTTCTTGACATGTACTATATTCTTTTGGCTCAATATGTGAATACTAACTTACATACATTAAAACCATGACTCTCCATTTATATTCTAATCACTGACTTTTATATGGAATTCTAATAAAGGAAGAAAGATGATAATATGTCCTATTATCATTAGATTGTGATAAGTGGAATTCCCATAGTAATGTTCCATACTCTCAAAATTCCCTGAGACACTACTGCACAACCCTACCTGCTGCCCCAGGAAGATACGTGTTCCATTATAGAAACAACAGTATCTTTGGCTTCTCATTCACAATAACTAGGGTCACTCTAATGATGGGCAAAGCTGTTTGATCAATGTGAGCTGATACACTTTTCAGTTAATAATACTATCTTCTGCTATAGAGTTATTGGTATTTTCTTCTATAAGCTTTGTCTCTCACAGACTCAGAACTCAAATTGTTCTTCCTATGTACTCCAATATCCCAAAAAGGAAGTTTAGGAGATGTTGATACTAATCTGCCTATAAAGTACAATGTGTTTTGTTTGTGTTTATATCCTAGTAATTGATCATTTTTTAACATACAAAATTCCCCATATGATATAACCTTACTGAAATTTTAACTATTTAGAATTATACTCTATCCACCAAAACTTCTTTACTGAGACAACTTGTAGAAAGTGACTGTTGTCGACATGTTAGTGACACACTTTCTCTATCTGGTGTTTATGTTGGAAAGTACTTGAACAGTGGTCACTGGTTCTGCAACTTCTTCAGTCAGGTTATCCATAACCTCAAAAATTTTAAAAAGCTCCTTGAAATAAATTGAAACTTTCTTCCCCAATGGTTCATGCCAAAGCACTCTGAGGCATCAATAAAGAAGTAATGAGTTTATTTTGCAAATTAAGAATCTTTTCTTAAGAAAGAGGATTCTGTATGAAACCCCATGGGTCACTCAACTGTGAAGTGATAAATAGAAATATGTACCCAGCCAAGGACCTTTGCAATTAGAGAAAGCATTCTTTGCTTTATCTTTTTGCAAGGTCGGATTCAATTAGCATGTTCAGTGGACAGTGGAGTCCTGGCTTTTCTTTCAACCTGTAATAGACTCAATTATTTTTGAGGGTTGCTTCCATTCTGTAAACATGCCAGCATTGCCTGATTCAAAACTAAAGATATTTTAATGAGAGCTGTAATTACTAATTTCTTTAATTTCTAGATATCTTACACAGGCAAAAATTTCATAGCTAAATGTCAAACTTTTGCCTAAATGTATAATTTATATTAAATGTATACATCTTATGAGTTGAAATGTCTGATATTAATCCCAGTCTCACTTTTGCTCTTTTTTACTTCCTCTAGTCATCAATATCCTTACAACACAGTAGCATGTTCAAACAGATTTGTGCAACCTTATATTCACTGCAATATATATCATGTATATAATACATACATACATGCAAATATATACATGTATGTATGTATTAATGTGTGTATTTTTGTGTATATACATGTATTTGTGTATATCAGGGTAATACACATATATCTGTGTGTATATATATGTATATATACATTTACAAGTAAAATGGATAAGTCTAATAAAGTATTAGTAAGAAATATCAATTAGTAATCTCAATCTACTCTGATATAGTAGCAATCTACTGGAGATATTTGTCCAAACACAGACTTATGTATTACAAATATGGGGATGTACTGTGGTCAGGATCATGACACCATATATTCTGTTATTTTATCATTTCTAGAGCCAAATTCCTCCCACATAGCTATGAATTATGCAGCAGAAATTGACAGAAAAAATTTAATCTCATAAGTAAGTTCTGAGTAAATATATATTTTCCAGGCTGCTCAGACAGATAGTCTTATCGTTATTAAGCTACCATGCTTGCACACAGAAGATAGGAAACCTGGGCATTATCTCTTTGTTTCTATGCTCTACTCATTTGGCCATACAGAAGTCCACATTTTAAAAGCTGGTAGTGTTCCAGAAGCTAATTTGTGAATCAATTGTTTGGAACTTGGAATACATTTTCCCATAGAAACAATATTAAAAATGATGGTTGGGTTCCCAGGACATCCCATAAAATGTCTACTTAGCCTGTAATAAACATTAATTCTAGAACTTAACCAAGCTGTATAAAATGGCCTTGATTTGTTAGACCTTCAAAACAAAGATGTGAACATGTTCCAGTTTCCCAAGATTTGGATTTCAGAGGCAATCACAATGTACTTGATTGTGATCCCACTGAAAGAATATCGGCTTCATCTGGGAGGAGATGTTAGAATGAGAGACAATTAGGAAATTCAAAATACAAAACCTTAATAAAGGGACATGCTTAAGCAAAGTGGCCACCAAAAGCTAACAAGAAAAAGAAAATGGTGGTACCAAATATACTGTGTGTGGAAACATGTTCAGTATGAGGATGTTATTTGACCTTAGCTGTCACATGATTCCAACTGTTAGCTGCTCTGCACTTGTCTAGGAATGATCATGGAATCAGAGGGTATTATTTCTGGGGTTACAACTAAATTTAAGTGTTTTTGTGACTTCACAAACAGTCCATAAATAGTAAAGATCAGCTATATTTTAGTTTTATTCTAAGTACAGAATATAAGTTGATAAACATTATTAGTACTTGGTTATGTGGTATAAAAATAACCACACAAAATTTAAAACCTTAAAAATTTTAAATTTTTATATTCATACAATGGTGTCCATCATAGTTTGGTAGCAGGAATTTAGATGGAAAGTTCTGGGTCAGTGACATCACTCAGTTAACATCATAGGAGTTTCATCACATGATAATGCAGAGCAAAGGTATTCTCAGGAGGATTACACTTCCGTATTTAAAAGTTGTGGTGTGGAAGTGGCCTGAGCCTTAACTCACTAGCCAGGATTAATCACATAGCTTCACCCAACAACAAGAGGACAGTGAGTATGGTATTATCTGGAAGAAGGGTGAGATGTGTATATGGGGAGAAGTCAGAAATATTTGCTGAAGTTTTTAAGACTGCTGCATATAGATTGTAAAGAAATTGCATCTCAAGCTTGACCTGTAATTCCAGGAGACTGAGGCAGGAGGATTGCAAATTTGAGGCCAAACTTAGCATTATTTAGTGAAGTCCTAAGTAATTTTTAAGACATTGTCTCAAAAATTAAAAAAAAAAATAAGAAAGGGTTGAGAAATGGAGCTTAACTGGTGAAGTGCCTATGCATTCAATTCTCAGTGCCAAAATAAAATGAAATAACATAAAGCAAAAAAAGAAGACAATATAACCCAAGCAGTATCAAAAAAATCCATTTGAGAAGTCCCATCACTAATTTTGAAGATCTTATGTTAAAAAGTGCTGGAAGAATGATATTAAGCAAGAATCAGAAGTTCAAAGGCCTGTATAATAATTATTTGGGTTTGATGTGTATGTATCAGCTGTTTTAATCTGTGTTGCATAATTTATGTATTGCATAGAACCAAAGAATGGGATTTTTTCTCATAAGGAAAATATATTTGAACTAAAGGATTTTACTTAATCTACTCCTTCTATATATGATGGAGAATCAATTTTATGATTTTGCTTTTGTCCTTGAATAGCACAAGAAGCCCCTTCTCATATATCAGATCTTCTTCAGGCAGCCTCAGTCCATTTCCTTGATTCCACTAAATCAAGCATGCATTGTGAAGTGAGTTATTTAAGATTTATTACAGTAGCCGGGTTCAAAAGCTTCTGTCCCTTTAATTCTTATACCTTCTGGGGCTTGAAGTAAAATTAATGATGCAGAGGGTGCCTAGTTCTTAGTAGTTACATACTTTATTTTCTAATCTTTGATAAAGTAGATGCATTTTCTATAAATTATAAAATAAAATGGTAAAATTTACTAGTTGGAAAATGCTGATGCAAAACTTTAGTTCAGTTGTTTCAGGATTTAAAGATTGTGTGTGTTGAGTTTTTTGATATTTTCCACGGTACAAATTAAAGTGTTTAAAGTGATGGAGTATTCTCTCTATATTGAAATAAAAATAAACATTTGAAATTTTGTATGAGATCATTTCAAATCTGACTCTTTGTATTAGCTGACACTCGGTCAAAATCTTGGAGATTTGAAATGAGAATGTAGTTCAGTCTCAGAGGTCTTTCCTGGTGTTTGTGAAGCCCTGGGTTCAATATCTAAAACAAAAACAAATCCTCAAGTATATGCTATTAAATAAAGATATAGATCCATTAATAATTAAATTCTACACTATTGGCTTATTCTTTTTCTATTGTGTTCACAGATTAATATATATATTATTATATGTATATTAGCAAATCAACTCTTTCTGGAAAGCAAATAGACTTTGTCAGCATATACATTAAATTCTAAAACTGTTTTATCTTGAAATTTTTTTTCCAGATGAGTAATCATGTCATATAAATCGTTAATTAAATCACATTTGGCTATAACAGTTATACTGTACAATTTCCATTTTTGTGTGTATCAATTTAGATCAGTGTTTTTTTCCTTTTTTCTCATCTAGTAAGCATCTATTTTAGTCAGATTCATTCATCCATTCCTTTTTTTTTTTTTTTCATTGAAAAATTAGAGAGTCTCTCCTATGTATCTACCACTGTCTCAGGCTTTGAGATACAGCAGTGGAGAAACCTGCAAAGCCCTGTACACAGGGTATATTTCATTGTAGTGAATTGGACAATAAACAATTAAAGGAGACAAACAGCATGCCAGACAGCAGAAATGCAATGAAAGGAGAAAAAAAAGTGAGAGAGAAGTGAGTTGTGTTCTGCCTATGTCTGTACCTTTGATTGGTAAATTATATTCACATGATAATAAAATTTTTGTTTGACATCACTATATTTTATTGCTTAAAATGGGAATCAATGAGGTGGATAAAGGATGGGGGGAGGAGGAGACAGGGAGAAAATAGAACTTTCAAGAAAGAGACCTTGCACCTAGCAAAGTGATGTGACAAATGCCTCCTCCACATAGAACTTCACACTTCTTATAGTTCATTTATCATGGATAACTGATCAGAAAAGCCCAAAAAACTCTTTTGTTGACCTAACCCAGCATCTTCAGGGTCTTCCTCTAGAGAAGTGGTGAAATTGAATACTTTAAGTCTTTCTCAAGTCTATTTATTTTCTGGCCTCTCTTGGGTTCATCCATCAGGCTAAAAGGATTTCCATGCTGAGCTCTAGTCACTCATTTTTCAAGTGTTACAACATAAAAGTGAAACCTTAAGGGATATTTTTTTGTAACAGAATAAGTTTAAAACAGATGAAATTCTTGACGTCCAAAATAATAAAAACGATACGTGAATTAGAATGTGAACCGTTATGGGGGTTGTGGGACTTTTTATAGTGTACTTTCTCTAGCATGTAGCCTTGCTATATTATGCATCAAATTGCATTTTAGAGGCGGAAATAAAATGAGCTCTACCCATGAACCCTTTTGTAATATTAGTTACTTCATTAGCACCCACTCCACTTCCATCTCTGGGTCTCCTCAGATGTGAAAGGTTGTATAGGAAAGAGTCATAGACATGAGAAACAAACTGCAAATGAAAAGAGGGAAATCAAAAAGAATTTTTAGAATTTCTTTCTTAAAAAAATACTTGCTATGAAAATGAGGTAGATTGCAAAAGTAGCAAGGAAACAAAGGGGAAAAACTGTTGATAAAGGCATGAGTTGCACTTACACCTTAGATAAAAAAATTCCATTGATCCAGAAATTACATCTGAAAGGAGGAGAATACCAAGGTCACAGCTGAAATTAATTTTTCCAACTAACCAATTAAGCACAAATATGATAGCTGCAGGGTTTTTAAAATAAAAGAGAATTCTCAGTATAGAACCATTCTGAAAATGTATGGACTGATAATTTTGTGTACTAAATTTTAGGAGTAATTCTTCAATTGTTCTCAGTGAGTAGAAAGAATGCTAACCAAGCAGATATGTCAGAAACCCATCTGTGATCACTTACATCAAAATATTGTTTCAGCTTTTAAGCCTAGTTTTCCTATTGCCGTTATTGTTGAGTAATTTATGTAACCATGTATCAATCTCATCTTGAAAATAACTAGTTCCAAAGTATGAAGTGTTCTTAAGTGGGCCAACTCTGATCCTTCCAATCCTGGAACATTCCAGTTCTAAGATACTCATACTGTGTGACAGATTGTCAGAGTCAGACTGCCTCTATATGGATTCAATTACTTACAGGAAATCATTTTCCCCACTTGGGGAGAAATTTATCTATCCCAGTGTCTCTCTAATAATATATTAGGCAAGTTGCCAGGGGTTGCTTGGTCAGAATTAGTCATACAGTGTGTTCTTAGCCTTCAGGGTGGTCTACTACTATCTTTCACTTTGACTTACCATCTCCAGAAATCAAATCCTGATTCTCATCCTGGGTACAGAGCTCCCCATGAAGACAGTACCTTCACTGGAAATAAGCTAACTGCAAGTCAGAGAGCATCTCCTTTTGATTTTGAGTAGCAGCTCATATTTGAAACCAGTTTGCTTTGTCTGGCTTTATTAGTCTACTGTGTCTGGCCTGAGTCTTCTGGTAGCAATCCTGAGGTCTCTGGTTAGACCTCAATTTTATCAGCTTGTACAGTGATAAGCTATCTGATGTCAGCTTGCTGCATATCTTGAAGATACCATATATGTTATAGTTTATGTGAAACTATTATCACAAAACATTTCTATGAAAATCTACCAGGATATATTTTGAATCTTGTGAGTACTGACAAACTGGCATATATTTAGTTTCTGTAACTAATATTTCTCAAACATTAAAAGGCCATACTTTTTTTCATCTCTCCAGAATTCCCCACATTGTCATCTTTTTTATGTCTTCTATGTGGATAATCAGGTCATAGATGGATGTTTCTACTGTGTTGGAATGAATACTAGGGAGAGATCTCAACACTGCCTTTAATTCTACCAATGCAATGGAATATTTCACTGAAGAAAGAAAGAAATTTTTCAGAAAAATCAACTGTACTAAGTACCAAAGACACTGATGCATAATTCTTCAGACTTTTATTTTTTGATCTCATAAATCCAAACAATACTAAGATATATTTACTATGTAAATTTGCAATACCATGCTAGCTTGTTTAGCATTGGTAGATTAGTTGTGGCAGGCACATATCAGTCTTCAGGTGGAATTTAGAAAGATGTTAAACATTTCTCTAATTTTACAATATATTTTATAGGCTGTGATGCATTGTAGGTTTTTCTCTTTTTCTTTTTTAATGATAGCAGAATACTGTACCTAAATTTAGCTTATAAAGAAAACTCAAAGAGGACAGTTTCCTATGTTCCATGTGCTGGTGCAGATTAACTCATGCTTTTGTTCAACAATATAAAAAAACACAAGGAAGCTAGACTTCATAGGCTAATTATAAAGTGACAACTTCCCATACTTGCTTGTTTACTTGAAATGTCTCCTAACCTAAATTGTAAAAGCTGGAGAAAACTCCAAGACTATGTTTAAAAGTATAAAAATACCCAATTTTGTCAAGTTTAATGAAATTAAAAACAATCCTGTTAATTTATCTTTTGTAGAGGCTCTAATCTGGGTTTTCTATTTTAATATAAAATTTTATAATTAGTACCTCTCAGTAAACCAGAAAGGGGATAATTGGATTCACACAATGGGTATGAAACTATGAATGTCAGAAAACTGAACAGTAGTCTGGAAACAAGGTATAATGATCTGTGACTAGAAATCAGTCAGATATAAAAATCAAGGCCCTAAAGCAGATTTAGAACACTGCAGTGTTAGAACATATGATAATCTGCATGTTGAAAACACACACACACATTCTTAAATGGTAATATTCACAGTCATTCGCAGATCCTAAAACAGAGGCATGATCAAATAAGGAAAATGAAAGAAACTCTTTAATGGTCCTTTTTCCGTTTTCCATTTTTTATGTTATTGCTGTTATTTCACAAAGATCTACATTATTCTTAGTAGATCTTCATTTTTCTTAAATGTTATGGATATTCACACTGCTCTGGTTAAGAAATCAAAGCTTAAAAAGTTAAGTGGTTTGTTCTAGAACTGGCAGCAACTATATGGTTTAACAGAAATGAAAGTCAAGAATTCTGTTAAATCAACTTTCTAGTACATTACAAAATATTGATAAATAAGCACATCTATGGAGACAATCATTAATTTTTTAAGGTCTATTTTAACACAATCCAAATATAACACAAGAAATGCTGATTACTTTATCACTTCTTTAATTATATTACATAATTTCATTTTCTTTCTCTTAAGTTTTTTCTAAAATTTTTTCCCAGAAAAGAAAAATGTACTTAAAAGATCTAGGTTAGGAGATTAAATATCTAATTCCAGCCATTTAACCAATATTTTCAATGGTCTCAAAGTCTTTCAGACTTTCCTATACTGTAAAAGAAGGGATTTGGATTAGAATTGGAGGTTTCCAGTTCTGGATATTCACTAAAATTAATAATGGCATGGTGTTTGCTGGAATAAGAAGTAGAAAAAATTTCACTTATAAATTCATGTAAAGTCTCTTTCATGTAAAGTCATTTTGAGGTAAATTACATGTGGATTTAACATCAAATAGACTTCAAAAAGAAAAGGATAAGAACAAAAATAAACACATACAAAGGAAAACTGAAGGGAAATGCAATAAATGTGGGACAAAATGCATAATATATAAAAGTAGATGATGTTATAATTGTTGAGGTTGTTACATAGGAGTTCTTTTTCCCTGCATTTGCATATTGAAATTTTCCTTAAAGAAACGCAACAAATTTTGATCAGGCTCCAGGTTAGCCTTTCTAGAGATGCTGATTAAACACTGAGTCGATAGTTCCCAGAGTGTGGTATCCAGACAACTGTCATTGTTAGGGCACTTATCTGAAATGCAAATTATTGGAATCCAACCCAGATTTATGTAATCAAAATCTTCGAGGGTAAAGCTCAGCAATCATTATTCCTAAAAACCTTCCCTGGGATTCTGATTTATGCATAAATCAGAGCTTCTAGTCTGTGTAAGGACCTTAAAACTTAATTGTAAAGCAAGATAAAGTTCAGTAAAATTTAAGAAGAGGCATACACAAACTTTAGCTCTTAGACTCATATTTTGCTACATGGTACAGAGTCCTCAAATAAAAATAAAAAAATATTGTTATATTGTTGTGAGGATTAAATGGTCTAATACATAATGAACACTAGAATATGCCTGACGTCATAGAAATTAAATGAACACTGACTTTTGATTTATTCTGTTGTTCAGATATAGATATATTAGTTTATGAAAGTTGTCTATGAATTTTATAAGTCTGAAAATTATTTTAAAGTATTTTACCAACTTTATAGTATGATTTACTTTATTTTATATGAACAAACAAAATATTGTTTATCTGAAATTAAATGTTAATATTGTCTACAAAGGATCACTCTAATGTAAGTTAAATAGCAGTAAGTCTTTGATCACATTATGTTGCCTAACATAAACCAAAATTTTATTCCTTCCATGACTGCAAAGTTTGTCAATACCATTGGAAAACTACTGATTTTTGTTGTGTAGAAGAGAGTAGAATATAAATTTTTGTTTCATGAGTTCTATAATTATTCAAAGGATTAAATTTCCTCTGAAAGTGAGTGCATAGACCATTATCTATTCCAAAATATTTCAGCTACACTGTTCCTCAAACTTATTTTAAATGTTTGTCTCTAATATAGGGTTATATGAACTCAAGAGTTCAGCCAAGGGCTACATCTTAATAATTTTTAATGGCTTTTGCAGGTAAAATACTGATTGGTTGCTGCTATTATTTTGGGTGGTCATCCAGTTCCATCATCAATCAGCTATGAAACATTAAACTCTGTGAATTGTAAATTTCTTCATCATACTAGGAGAGTTTGGCTGAGTCACTGTAAAATCTAAAATATTCAATAACTTTAATGGAGAAGACACTTGACCTTTTCTTCTAAATCTGTCAATGACTAGTTTTATGACTTGGATGAGCCATTTAATCTTTTTAAACATCCATCACCACATGTATAAAAGAATGGATCAGATGAACCCCAAGCTATCTTTAAACAGTGTATGTGTCAGTGTATGTGTCCTTTTTTCCTAGAATATAGAATTTGAGAGTAAGTTCCAGGATATGTTAGATAAAAAGTAGTTTAAAAATGGATGTAGTTTTGCCCAAAAATCAACTCAAAATGGATCAAATACCTATGATTTAGATCAGAAACTATGCAACTCCTAGAAGAAAATGCAGGGTCAACACCTCAGCATATAGGCACAGGAAATGAATTTCTCAGTAGGACTCCTAAAGCTCAAGAAATAATGCCAACAGTTAATAAATGGGATGGCATAAAATTTAAAAAAAAATACTTCTTCACAGCAAAAGAAACAATTAGGAATATAAATTAAACCAAAAACCTACAGAATAGGAGAAAATCTTTGCTAGCCACTATTCTGACAGAGGATTAATATCTAGATCATATAAAGAACACAAAAAATCTTACACCAAAAAATCCAATGACCCAATTAATAAATGGGCAAATGAATTAAGTAGACATTTCTCAGAAGGACAAATGGACAACAAATATGCAAAAAAATGTTCAACGTCAAAGTCTTAGGGGAAAAGCAAATGAAAACTACACTGAGATTTCATTTCATACCAGTCAGAAAGGCAGTCATCAAAAATACAAATAATAAATGCTGGAGAGGAAGTAGAGAAAAAGGAAAACTTGTACACTATTGGTAAGATGTAAACTGGTATAACCACTATGGAAATTAATATCTAGGTTCTTCAAAAGGTAAGGAATGGAATCACCATATGACCCAGGCATACCCCTCCTTGGTATTTATACTTTAGAATTGAACGTCATCATACTAGGTGATACATGCATGTTGATAACAGCAGCACAGTTCACAATAGTCAAATATGGAAGTAGCTTAGATGTCCATTAATGGATGGTGGATATTCAGCCACAAAGAAAAACTATGTCATTTGTTGGAAAATGGAAGGAATTAGAGACCATTATGGTAAGTGAAATAAGTCAGAAGGTCAAGGGTCATGTTTCCTCTCATATGTGAAACCTGAAGAGAGAAAAGGAAAAGAAAGGTGAGAGTGGATCTTATGGAAATCAAAGAAACCAGTAGAGGAAAGGGATCAAGGGGTTGGAGGCAGGGAAGTAGTGGGGAAGTGCTGGGGAATGTTGGCCACATTTTATTGTCATATTATGTGCATGCATAGACATGTAGCAACAAATCCCACCATTATGTACAACTGTAATTCACCAATAAAGAATGTGGAAAACAATGCGTGATAGATTGGGTGAGCTTTGATTTCCTCACTTTGGGAGTAGCAAGTTACAGCTAGGCAGGGAAGAAGGTTATCATGATTCATGTCTGACTTAACTCAATATAGTGATAGTTAGATGCATATAGAAATACAGGGTCACACAAGGAGGCATACATTGCTTAGTAGACACACATTCCCTTGCTCAATCAGCAGAAAAGAACTACAAGCAACAAGACACCTGTAGAAATAAACACATTCCCACAGATCTTGGTTTCTAATACCATTCACCAATAAAACAATCAGAATTCTTCGGAGAAATGGCTATTTCTAGGATTGAGTTAGGAGTTTTACAAAATGAGCCAGGAAGATCTAATTTTGCCAGAAAATATTTGAAATAATCTCCAAAATTATGAGTCTCAATAGACGCAGGATCCACCTGAAAGAGCTCATAACAGCCAATACTAGAGGGATTTAAAAAACAAAGAAGGTAGTATTGGATTTATAGCCCAAGAAAATATGCTTGATCCCATGCTGATATAAATAATTGAATAAATAATAAATTAGAAGAAATAAACCTCTCATATAGAATTATAATTTATGTAGATATTTGGTGCTCAATAGGGAGAGTTAAAGTATACATTCCTTAAGTGTGGGCTAAGCATTGTAATATTCTTCCAAAGAATATACAGTGAAAATATGTTAAAAGGAAAGCTTTTCAGTGGCTGAATTGACAGAGTACTCCAGCCAAGTGATCAAGGTCAATATCAATATCAAGGTACATACATTTATGATGGGTACATACAATATCAAGGGTACATAATGTATGTACCCTTGATACAGTATGATATTAAGTGGTGCTTTAACTGTGTGATCTTCCTCACTTTTCACAACCCCAACTGAATTATGAAAATATTAGAAAAATTTCAATTGAGAAAAACTACACAAAATACATGATCACTATTCAAAATTGTCAAGGTCATCAAAAATGAAGTCTGAAAAACTGTTATATCCAAGATGATTGGAGATATATGATAACTCAATATACTGTGGAATCTTAGGTGTGATACAGTAACAGAAAAAGAAAAGAACACATAAATTAAGAGAATTTAAAAAAAATATGAACTTTAGCTAAAGAGAATGTATTAATGTTGTTTCAAGAGTTGTGAAAAAATGCATAATAAAAATATTTTACATGCAGGGTATAAAAGCTCAAAGTTCTCTGCACCCAACTTTTCTATATTCAGAATATATTCTAAAATGAAACTATAAAATTTAATAATTTAAATATAACTGAATCAATTTATAATAACATTTTACAGGACATTATACTTTCTCTGGATGTTTATTTTTTAATTTTTCAAAAATATCAATTCTTATTTAAAATTTTTCTTTAACTTTAATGATAGGCCTATGGTGCTGTTTCAAATGTTGGCTTGCTGATATAAATAGGAGTAGCTCAAAATTGAAACACATTGTTCAAGAAGTTTTAGTAGGTGCCTTAATGTTTCTCTCATGAACATGGGAATGGTAAGGCAGCTTTCCAGGATGCTATAATTGTCACTTTAGAATTGCAGAGACACTGGGGAAATCTATTTCAATATAAAATATGTGAAGATTTTGTAGACTTTCTGCACAGACTTCACATTTCTATTTTTAACTTTATTTCTGACTGTATTTCTTATCATTCCATTTAGACTTTATTTTATTAGCCATGTCTTTATGTCTCACAGGAGTGATACAGTTGCAAATGAGCAATAGCAAAGATTAGATGGTAAATATGACTGTAGCAGAGGCTTGATTTACAATTTAGTATCAATATTTGATTCCAAGGACTTTTTATCTTTTGAAATAAAAAAAACTAGCTGTAGTTTTTCAATAGCAGTAGTTTTTGCTGGTTTGTCTAATGTAGTTGGTTTGTTAGAATATTTTCAGTGTCCCCTCTATTATCCTGTCTCAACTGACAGCTCTTCACTTCACCTGCCCTGCTCTCAGCATGCTGATGAGTCTTAGACTCTCCTCACCCATTCGCTTTTTCTAAATTCACTCTCAGGGAAGCCAAAATATCAGTTTTTGACTCTGAAAAAGATTCATCACATGGAGTTCATTTCTACTTCACACTCTTTCATACTCTTTTTTATATTGTTTTCTAAACAATATAGTAATTCTAGTATATATGCAATTATGAGAGAGGAATCAGGTCATTACATTTAGTTGTCATCTTCTTTCTTAACCCAGATAAGTGATCTCTCAGAGTTATCATTCAGTTCAAGAATGCATCCCTGATGATCTCTGATTATTATTTTCAAAAATCCCCACTATAACTTGCAAATTTTGCAGTGGCTCAGTTCCCAAAGATAGGGGAAACATTAAAGTTTAATACATTTCAAAAAACTACATATCACTGTCCTATCCAATATATTGGTTAAATTTTATTTAAAAATCAAGTATACCATAGTATAATGTAGAAACTCCATCTTCCCTCTCATTTATTTTCAATTTTTAGTAAAAATCTAGTTTCACAGAGTATGAAGTTGGATAAGTTCCTCATTAATATCTATTCGGTTTCTATAAAGAGTTTCTGTACATATTCATATAGAATAGCATTCAAGATTTGTATCATCTCAATCCTAACAGAATCTCAAAACACCTTTAATTTTATTTGAAAGTCCATGATATACCTTCATCCAGGTAGATGAAGTTTCAAATCTTATTTGAATTTCAGTGGCTCATGGAACAAATGAAGACATCAATTACCTTGGGGATAGGAAAATCCAAGGAAAAGGCAGGTATAAATGACATGTGGGAAAGGGTCAGAGAATAGTGTTGATGGAAATTAAGCCCTGAAATATAGATCAACCATTAGAAAAGTGTCAACCCCTACAAGTTGTTGTAGGTCTGGGTAAACTCCAGAGGGCTAACCTGGCTAAAAATAATGATTGACTAGATGAGGAAAGAGTCTCAATTTAGAGGAATTAAACATGGCAGGAGAGACTAATATTTGAGAAGCAGGACCTATCAAGACCATCAGGAGGAAATTACTCTGTCCAAGTTAGAGAAGATGGGAAGAAGTAAGTATTAGTGACAGCTCTGTATTGTACCTTGCACTCTTTGAGATTTTGAACGGGAAGCAGACACAGTCTTGGACACACATAAATAAACAGATTGTTCATCCTATAATTGAATATTGAAGCCAAATGCATTTTAAATAATAGCCAGAAGTGAAGTGAGATAGAAGACATATTTAGTTGCAATTAGAAAAGAAATTTAATGATCCAAGAATAGCATTAGAAATTCAGCCAAAACTTGAAAGCTGAAGGCTTTTCTTATTAAAGAAAATACCCAAATGTGTTCTGTTGAATTTATAGTTGCTGACATTTGGTTCCTTAAGAAATGTGACAAAAATTTCAGGTAGATATGAATGGAATTCTATTTCATAAGGCCCAGAAGATGTTACAAAATTAAATGGAATTCGTGTGTTTTGGGGTTTTCAATTTGAATGTCTGGAAATTTGGCTCATATATTACCAGTGATTTTCAAGATATTGCCTCACAGTCAAAATACATTCCAGAGGAAAAAGTAGACTTAAGAATATAGGGAACTGCCCTATACCACAAAGAACTCTTCATATATTATGAAATAAGTTAGAATTGAACTATCCAACTTTCATTATTATAGTTGACAGTATGTTAATATATTCCTATGTATCTAGAATTTACAGAATTTTGACAGCGAAAATTTTCCATTTGAACAAAATATTTTGTGCAGCCCCAATGTATAAAATAGATAAAAGAATAGTTTGAGTGAAGCTGGGAATATTCAGCATAATTCTGACTATGTTTCCTCCCTAGCAGCCATCCCAGTGGAACCAGGTAACAATGGGGAATTCTAGGGCTCTCTGGAATGTGATTTAAAACCACTCTTAGAAGCTAAATAAATCCAGCCAACAAAATATTACAATTTTGGATCATATTTTTTAAAGTTTCTTGCAAGTCATTTGTAAATCACTGAAAATCATTTAACTTCTCCCAAACAGTAATTTTAGTGATAAAATAAGAACATGAGGTTAAAAAAAATCAAATTTACAAAATAGTTAAAATGAGTCAGTTTTTCAATTTAATTTCCCTATTCTAATTACCTAAAATATCAACAGTTCTAATGATCCCATCCAAAAATAACCCATACATATGCATATACCTCTGTTTGTGCACACCCACCCATGAACTTCTTATTTACACAAGTGAGAAAGTAAAAAATCACTAATTTGTACATTGCTTTTTCTACGTAAGAGGAGATCTTAAGCTATTTCTCCATATTTAAGAAGATATTTATCATATTGCATATTACAAAGAATTATTTTCATAGCCTAATATTTATCAATATTTATTAAGACTACCACTCTTTCCACCTAAACATTTTATTAGTTACAATTAGTTAATGCTCTCTTTGTATAGAAATCATTTCAAATGTGCAAGCATTTATGTAGAATGGAGACCCAGAGATGAAAATACTCCAGAGTTATTGCAGGATTGCCCTCAAACAAGCCAAGGAGACACATCAACAATAGCATGGGAGAAACTCTTCATCCACTATGTGATATGCCATTATTATCTATTTTATCTTTGCCAGAGATTTGGAAACAATGTGTGATTTTCATTTTAATTGGCATGTCTTAAGAGTGGGTTGAGCATATTTTCAAATAAAGTCATCTCATTTTTCTATGAACTACCTTCTCATATTAGTGTCCCATTTTCTAATTAATTAGTAACTTCAAATATCAAGGAAATTAACACTTCTTGTATAGTTTGAAAAAGGTTTCCCAAATTTTCTATTTTTAAATTTTACTTCAGAATTTATATTTAATATTATTTTCTTCTATGGCTTCTGATATAATATTAAAGATAATTGTGAATTGTTAATAGTGTTAGAGACTATTCTGTGTTAGCTAGTAATCTGCATAAAATCCACCATTGAAACAACATTCTCCCTTGATTCTAGGACTCTTGTATGTATCTTGTGTAGTGTGTGCTTCCATTTTGATGAGGGGAACTATTTACCATATTGTTTTTCGCTGTTAATTTGTGGTTCACATTCAAGTCGAAACACAGGGGCAGGGAGAAACCAACACAAAAACTGTTACAAGAAGTCAGGAAGTGATTGACCTACAAGAAATTCTAAAAATTGTCTATCATTAGACCCATGTATGTTCTCAGTATGTTACTTCTATATAATAAACTATCATAATATTCAATGCTTTAAAGTAGCAATGTATTATTATCTCTAATAACTTTGGGGATTGATGTGCTAAACCGGGTGATTATCTTTGGCATCCTTCATATATATAGTCTTAGTTAAATGAGAACTGCTTTTGGACTTGTACAATAGCTTCCTTTACCTTGCACAGAAACTAAGATGGTTGGACTTAAAGGGGGAATTGGTCACCTCTTACATACTTCTAATCTCATTTGTAAAATTATTGACACAAGTGAATATAATTATCTTCAATTAATATATTAAAAACAAATATTTGATTTTAAAGTAAAGAAAAATGTAAATATGAGCATTCATTTCATATGAAGCTTTTGTTTTCCCCTAAAGAATCTGTTGGGACCTTGGAAAGGAAAATAAGGAGTCTTCATATACCACTAGTCTGCCATAATTTGTGTTACAATAAAAACATTTTTTTCTTTTTCCCCATTATTTATTTCCTATTATTTTATACAATGAAGAGAGCTATGAAGGAAAGCACAGATAGAACAGATATAATTGCCTGCATTTTTTCAGGTAGTAAGGATGAGGTTCTGAGAACTTTCCCTATGCAAATCATGCAGTTAGCTTTGGAAGTTTTGAATCTGAGTGATCTAACTTCTAAGCATGTATTCTATCATAACAGCAATCTCTCTATGACTAACACTCATAATCTGCTATTGAGTAAAATCTTAACAAACTAGTGAAGTATGTGCTAATGACTTCTCTTTGTAGATGGCAAAACTGAGGTTAAGAAATGATAGCTTGTTGGAGAGTATCAGAGCTAAGAAGTAGCAAAATGAGCTTTAGGATCCAAGTGTGTCTGATTCTGTGATACACTTTCTTTATACTGCATATCCTTAATCGGTATGGTGTGTGATACTCATTGTTTCTAGTGCTATTTCTTTTTTTTTTTTTTTCTCTTTTTTTTTTTTTTTCTAGTGCTATTTCTAGTGGTTTACTGGAACTATTATTGCATGAAGGGTAGTGGATGAAATATCTATTTGATTATTTATGCATATCTATAAATACCTAACGTGCCTCTTTCTCTCTTTTTTTTCTCTCATTCTAAAATAATTTTTTAACCACCATTCTTACTATTACCAAATAGACAATGTACATGAGTTATGTTGTGTCTTGGTCTTTCTTAAGTTCAGAGTGTTGACATTTTTATTCTGAAATGAAATCATCCCATTGATTTTTCAAATCCTATAAGTGAAAAGCCTACACGGTCTGAGAATTCACCAGTGAGGGTGTGCCTTTCAGGTAATTTGTGACTCTTCTTCAAATAGAACAGAAAAGATTAGGAATTATTTCCTGTAAATGGCACTGATTTTCATCTTTTAAGAAATCTTGTCAGAATGGAAGCTATATTCATTTTTCACAGGCCAAAATGTCTTTTCATATATATATAGGTGCTAAGAATTTTTTAAAAATCATCTTTCTCGGAACTGATATGAGTAAAAAATTAGAATAAACTCTGTGAATAAGTAGCCACCTCAGCTCCAGTTAATCAGTTCAAACTCTGTTCAAAACAGAATGAGGAAAAGAACCCATAGTTTCGTTTTTTACATCACCCAGGTGCCTGTAGATTGGATTAGCATAGAGATTGGAATAACTATTTCTCCTGAAGTATAGAATGTAGATTTTTGGCAAGAAGGTAGGAATGTTTCCCTTTCCACTTACTCCTGTCGTTCTATTAAGTGGTTAAAAATTCCATTTTGATTACACTGGGATTAATAATCTAAATCTAATATCAACACATTATTTCCCTGAAATTAAATTAGAAGTAAGATAAAATTTGTTAAGAGCTTTCAAAAAAGTATTCACCTGCAGGGGTTTGAAGGTTATAAGGCTATTGACATAAAGGGACAGGATTTGCTAAAATTTGAGAAATAATTTTAATTTGAATTATTACATGACTATTAGTATTTTTTAACATTTGAATTAAAAAAGGCTATTTGAATTGAAGATCACAATGTTATGGAAAATAAATATTTTAGTTTCTCAAAGATTATAATATGTGTATTTTATATGTATATATTTTGTGTTTTACGTATGTGAAGTTGATTGAATACATAGATTTGCTTCATTTAAATTTATAGAATTATTTTCTATCAAGTAGTTCATCAAGTCTCTTGGGCTTTATAATAACAGCATGTATACAAATTCCCTACTTTAAAGGCAATCTTTATTCCATAGCTGTTTATTGAGTCTGTGAACATGAATTCTCTACAAATGTCTTTGATCCATGGATTGGTATGACAGATTACACATTGATTAGGGAATTCCCCAATCTGATCTGTTCAAAATTTCAATTACATTTATTTTTTAGCATAATAACTAAAAAAGTATTTATATTCTACTTTCAACAGGGCAGACTCCTTTTTCACACAAGCTATTTTCAAAGTTTCAAAGTGGTTGCCCCCAGCAACTAGCATGAGTTCTGGATGTGAGAGGGGAGCTGGTTAGCCAGTGTGTGGTAGGGGCTGGAGCAGCAGGGGAGATTCTCTCTCCACCCCAGTACCCCCTTTTTTTTTCATGTTTCACCAGCAGAGGGGCAGTACCATCTCTCCTCTCTTCTACTTTCCAGCACCCAGACAACACCCAGGCTTTAGGGGCTTCTTTCTTTCAATGAGTTTTGGTGAGACTCTGTCCTGACTTCTGCAGGGCCTTCAGCCTCATTCATATCAGACCCATAAATGTCTCCATCCTCCTTGGACCCAATTAAGATGGTGACTTGGGAGTCTATTTCCAGGAGAGTTAGGAAACATGTGAGTCCTTTCTTTGATGTCTCTTGTATATTCTGTTGGATGCCTATGACCTTCAGTCTTCCTTAGGGGCTGATCTTGTTTCCACTCTTTGTCATTTTTTTCTTTAAAGTAACTAAAGTCAGGAAAGCAAAAGAGAAGGGATCAAAGGCCATGAAGGGAGAGAACAGCTCTATTTTAGCGTGTAAAATATATTTACATTTAGTTTCAAGTTGTCAGTTATGATCTGACTCCTTCAACCAGTCTTCTATTGGGCTACATCCAAAGCTCATTGTCCTCATCTGTGGACATTATTTGTTCTTTTTGCGGGGCCAGGTCCCTTAACTCAGTTGCCACAAACATGGCTTTTTGGCTAGGGCTTCATTTTGGCATGGAATTCATTTTCTTCATGTCATGAGAACTCTCTTTCCTGGTCCTATCTCCACAGGAACAAACAACAAATAACCCAACTGCATGTTGGGCAGACCTTTTCCCTTCTGCCTCTCACTATTTCATCTCTCAATGTTCCTTAACTGGTTTCATAGTGGGAAAACCCTATTCTTTCTTAAGGCTCTGGAAAGAATTTTACCTACAAAACCCAAGGAGCCTTTTCCCAAATCAATTCCTGAAAGGCTTTGACCCTTTCCTCTTTTCAGAAATCTATGACTCTGCCAGAATCTTCTTCCCACCCTGAGAGTTATCAAAGAATGCAAAGAATGTGATTTTTTTTTTTAAAGTCTTGTTTCAAGTTAGCAAACTATACAGCCACATTTACATGGAAGCAGACAGAAGTCATGAGGTTTCCAGGTGAGAGAAAAAGAACTTCATTATTTACGGCACAGAAGGTTTTGAGAGTTAATTTGCATTAGTGTCCCTCTGCCTATCCCCAAATTCCATAGGAGCCATTGCAGAAATAATCAAGGTGGATGCTGCACACCTTGTGACTGCATGACAAATAAGGATGACTAAGTGTAGAAAAATCTCAATAGGCTGAAAAGGCTACTAGGAAACTGGACCCATCTTTGCCCTGAGAGCGGGGCTATATTGAATTATACTGGTCAGCAAATAAGTTGCCTTCTGCATTGTCTTCCAAAGCTGTTTTCAACACTAATCTCCTTGAAAAATTCCAGAACAAAAGCTGTCAATTCCTTTGCTCACAAGAGATTTAGAACCTGGAGAGACTCATAGAAAACTGACCCTCCCAAGGACCTTTATCATTTCACCTTCACCTACATCATTTACCTTTTGCTCACAGTATCAGATAGTTGGTAAATTCTTCAAACTGTGGGTTAACAGCAATCAGTTTAAATATTTCTTAATTTGTTTACCTATATCTTTTAGTGATATTTTATGTATTATTGGCCATTCACTGAATATTCTTTGGATTATTGTAAGACCACTCAATCATTTCTACATCCACATATATTGAGGGTAGTAGACCTATATTTATTTTTTTTCTTGCTAGTTCTGACCAATTATAAAGGGTTATGGAAAATAATATTCCTATAAGATAACTCCCCAAGAAAATGGGGGGACAGTGTGGCTCCAGAAGTGGCAAAGAAAACTGGCCAACCATTAAACCTCTCCCAGTGCATTCCTGATAACAATGGGCCCTGGGGGAAAGAGGCAGATGTTGAATGCTGGGCCCTAAACCATGACCTTCCCCCATGGCTTATCAGTCCCAAACGGAAGCACAGCAAACACCAATGGGCAAAATTTGAGTACTCATCCCTGGGATCTGGACTCTTACCTCCCCAGAAAACGATGAGTTTCAACCTTTTTACAACTGCCTTCCTAAATTAAGGTTTTAACCTGTTTAACTAGCCCCTGACTGTCAAGACTCCTCCAAATGATGATATCATTGTACCCTATAAAACCAAAATCTCCTCTGTAACTGATGGCCATTTTCCATCAGGAAAGTGGACCCGAATGGTGCCATTTTCCCTTCTGAAAAGTGGACCCTAATGACACCTGAATCAGTGAAGGAATAAAGGCTTCTCTGAATCTGTCGAGGTCTGCCTCCCATTTTCCTTTTTGCGCTTACATTTTTGAGTCCCTGACTGGGAAATGGGTGTAAGGTAAAAATGATCCTTCCCCCTTACCCGTCCACATCCCCTGCAGTTAAGTTAAACCACTGATGAGACCTGGGGAGTGACCATTGAGAGCCCGGCACCCCTATGGTTCTCTGAAGTCGGGGGTCCCCCCAGCCACCACTTACACTACGGCTGAATCCCCAAACTGACTGGGCACACCCTACCCTGCAGAAAGAGACCCTCCACACCCCTGAGTCCACTTTGGCTTAAGGGCTGCCAGAGCACGACCCAAAACTGACCCCAGCTCTGGGCTAGGTTTTCGTGGCCTATGCTATTTGGATGGTGCAAGGACTTGTATCCGAGTCCTTTATTGGTGCTGGAGGCATCCTCTTTCTGACCCCTTTCCACACGCTGCCTTCCCCCATCCCTCCCTTTCTGATGTCCTGCAGACCTCCAGATCAGAGACTGCTTTTTGCCATTTTGCTCCTACATCCAACACCAGCCTTTAAAATTCTCCAAAAAAGGTAAAGATCGCTCTGTCCATGTGTCCAGCCTCTAGCAGACAGGCACCCTGCCCTGAGACCCACACCTTTTGGCCCGCAGGACCCCTGGGTCCCCCCATAGGTCTCTAGCAGATAGGTGCCCTACCCTAACTTGCATGCCTTTTGGCCCATGGAACCCCAGGGTCTCCTTGTTATACCTGAGGAAAATAAGATCATCCAAGCCTTTCATGTAAAGCCAAAAGAAGCCTTTATTTTTTATTTTTTAGCTGGCCAGCAAGGCCACCCTTACACCTAAAAGCTGTGTGACAGGGGATTGTGCATTAGTTCTTTGTTGCCAGCATTTATAGGGAGGAGAAGGGATTAGGATGGGACTATAGGAAGGGGAAGGATTAGGGTGGGATTATAGGGAAGAGATTAGGGTGGGTCTATAGGAAGGAAAAGGGTTGGGGTGGGACTACAGGGAGGGGGATTAGGATGGGACTATATGAAGAAAAGGATCAGGGGTGAGACTACATGGAAGGAAAGGGATTAGGGTGGGTTTATAGGAAGGAAAAGGATGGGGGTGGGACTATAGGGAAGGGAATAGGATGGGTCTATAGGGAGGGAGGTAATCAGGGTAGGATTATAGAAAGGAAAAGGATCAGGGCAGGGCTATAGGGAAGGGAAAGGATCTGGGTGGAAGGAAACAGAATTAGGGTGGGACTATAGGGAAGGGAAGTGATTAGGGTGGGACTACAGGGAGGGGAAGGAATCAGGCTGGGACTGCAGTGAAGGGAAGGGATCAGGGTGGGACTATAGGGAGGGGAAGGCTGACTCCTGATGGCACTGGAGAATCTTTTTGGGGAGTGTAACACCCTCACCGTCAAAATTGGGGTGAAATTTCTGTCCAGTCTCTAGCAGATTGGTACCCTGCCCTGAGACACCGCCTTTTGGCTCATGGGACCCTGGGGGTTCCTCCACCATTGAAATTGAGGTGAAGAGGTTCCCCATTTCTGGTGGCACT
Organism: Glaucomys volans; assembly: GCA_020662805.1. NCBI lineage: Eukaryota > Metazoa > Chordata > Mammalia > Rodentia > Sciuridae > Glaucomys > Glaucomys volans. Next base: position 302,463 of record JAJEJO010000179.1, read on the forward strand.
GTCCAGTTTGGTGTTGGAAAGACTCCAGGGGACGCTTTGGTTTCAATCTGACACCCCATTCACCCCCTCACACACAGGGCATGGGAATCAGTCAATTGAAGCGCGGCACTCAAATTTGGCCACATTACAAATTGGATAATCTGGGCCAATGGCCCAAAAATGGATCAAGAAATTCTCCAAAAATTAAAAATTCACTTATCGCAAAATGGCAATTGGAGTGGGGTCCGTATCTCAAAGCCTTTCTATTCTTCGCTCAAAGCCCCCATTATGCAAATTGTGTCCCACTTTGCAATTGGTTCTTGGGGACTCTCAACTTTCTTCCTCATTTACAGCCCCAGAAATAGCAGATTAACCACCTCCTTACAGATCCCGAGGTCCCCTGGCCCTCCCATCAGGTCCCCCTCCCCCCAAATTCCACTACAACCCCATCAGATGCCCCTGGGCAAAGTTCCACTGCCCCCAAAACAGACTCCTCCCCGCAAAGTGCAGCTGCCCCACCGTCAGATCCACCTCCTCAGATCTCACAGACTAGTTCTCCCTCCCCACTTCCATCCCCACTCTGTACAAGGTCTAAACATCTCTCAGTAAAACACATGTTCCCTCTGGGGGCGGGGTAGCAGGAGCTGAAGGTACGGTCCGGGTTCACGTTCCCTTCTCCATGACAGATATGTCCTAAATAGAGGATAGATTGGTATCTTTTTCTGAAAACCCTTCTAAAGATAGGAAGGAGTTCACCCTCTTGACTCAGGCCTATCACCTTACTTGGGCAGATGTGCACTATATATTCACATCCACCCTGACCAATGATGAACGCACTTGAATTTGGCAGGCTGCAAGGGATATGCAGATTTTCTACATGGCCAAAACCTAACGTCCATCCAGCAGCAGATGCTGCCATCCCTTCAGTTGAACCTAACTGGACTTATCAGCCTGAAGACCCGGGGTCCTCAGACTCCAACATATGATCCCTTGCCTCCTTGAAGGAATGACAAAGAATTCTCATACTCAAGTTAACTGGGAAAAAAATTAAGGAAATTACACAGGGACCTGATGAAAATCCTGCCCTATTTTTGGCCCGACTGACTGAGGCCATCACCAAGTGTACAACTTTGGACATTAACAGTCCTGGTGGCAGTCTTTTTCTTCATTTTAACTTTATCAGCGGGTCTGCACCTGACATCCTCAAGAAACTCAGACAATTAGAGAGGGTCCCGAGTCTCCCCAGCAGTTACTTTTAGACACAGCTTTCAAAGTTTTTAGTAACCGAGAAGATGAGGCTAAAAAGTAGATAGAGCAACATCTTAAAACTAAATACCATACTAGCGAACATAGATGGTTATTATCTAACCCTAAAAACAAATATAGAGATCTCTACTAAACACAGGTTATACTAATAAAAAGATATTTTGCAAAAATCAGATAACATTAAGTAGCTTAACTATATTTTCTGGGGACATAGCATTAAAAATTAAAAGTTGTGTTTCCATTCCTGATCACACTGCCAATGTTAAAGTTCCCAAATAAAGGCCTTGACTCCTTCAACCTTTTTAGGCCTAATTACGAGAACAACTTCTCAGTTCCTCCACCTGGTGAGAGATTGATTTCTGTCATCTTCATGATATTCTTTGACATGTTCCAGATGCTGCAACATTTATTCTGTTTGTCTCATTTTGGTACTCGTGTATTTTTGTTTCTCTCTCATGGAAGCACCCACCCCCAAATGACTTTACAACCTGCTCTTCCCAAAATAGACTTCTACGCTGGACCCCTCAATTGACCAGATTTCTAAAAAGGAACTCCAAACTGCTTGCCCCCACTCCACCCCCTTCCAGCTCCAAGCAGACAGAGCGGTCTTTGCCCCTTTCCTTACAGCAAGCAGTAAAGGAGTTTCTAAACAAAAGAGGGGAATGAAGCCAGAATTGGACAGGCAGTTAGTATGGAAATCAAGGAATCTGGTCAAACTGAGGAATAGAGGCCATCAGAGTCTGGGAAGTTGGAGATGCCCCTGGGAGATTGGAATGTCAGTGTCTCCAGAGCCCTCTGATCACCAAGGTTACCTGCTTAACTGCCCCTCCCCAAAAGCTGCAGGCAGGGAGTTGCTAATTAATGCCTCCTGGGCCCCCACCTGAATCTCCATGTGGCCCTTCCCCCTGCCATTTGCATCTCACCTTTTGCTGTGTCACTACCGCCATATGGGCAGGAAGAAGAGATAAGATAAGGGTCAGAGGAAGGGGCAGAACAAAGAAGACCCTAACCTATAAAAGACATAGGGTGCACTCACTTCTCAGGGATTCTAGAACACAGCCATGGTCCCCCTTCTCCCACCTGGGAGAAGTTTGTATTACTACTTTTAAATAAAGCCAGCTTAATATGCTTAAAAAAACAAACAAACAAACAAACAAAACAAAATACCAGCTCCTGGCCTCTGCCATCCAGAGCCCAAGGAAAGCCCCTATGCACATGGCTCCACCCTACCACCTAATAACTTCATGGCTCATGGCACCACCAATATACCTCCTGGACCCTGCTTCTGATGTGGGCAGCAAGGACACTGGGCAAAAGCCTGCCCTAATCCGAGGAACCCCTCCAAAGCCTGCCCCAAATGTGGACAATGGGGACATTGGAAGGTGGACTGTCCCCAGGGAAGGACACCCCTTCCCCCGCTACAGCCACCTGATCCCCAAATCCCATTCACTGAGTTGCTGGAATGATGGGGCCTGGACTTCATTGCCCTGCCACCTCAGATGGGACATCCGAGGAGCCCCGGGTCACAGCGATGGTAAACGGTCATGCAGTCTCATTCGTGGTCCATACTGGGGCAAGACTTTCACTCTTGAATGAATGGCATGGATAAACTATTAAATCAAATACCTGAATTATGGGAGTCTCAGGTACCCCTACATATCCAGTGCAAGCACTTCCCCTTTTTTGCAAATTTGGATTTCTTTCATTATCCCATTAATTTGTAGTTATGCCTAGTTGCCCTGTTCCCCTATTGGGTCGAGATCTCCTTCACAAATTAAAAGCCTCCATCATCATTTCCCCTTTAAAGTCCACTACCATTTTTTTTTTTAATGCACACTGACCCAGACCTGGTCCCTGCGCCCCCCAAGCCTCCCGGTTGCCCTTTACTTGCTAGAATTAACCCCACAGTCTGGGATACTTCTCAACCTAAGATAGTGAAACATCATTCCCCAGTTCAGATCCAACTGAGAGACCCTACCCATTATGCAGCCCTTCCCCAATATCTTTTAGCCCCCTCAACCCTCAAAGGTTTGAAACCCATCGTCTCCCATTTATTATAGGCCAAGCTCCTCATGCCAACCCATTCACCTCATAACTCCCCCATCCTTGGAGTAAGGAAATCCAATGGCCAATTTTGGCTAGTACAGGACCCCAGAAAAATTAACAAGGCAGTTATTCCCACATACCCTGTAGTCCCCAACCCTTACATCCTTTTATCCCATATCCCAGCCTCCACCACACATTTCTCAGTATTAGACCTGAAGGATGCCTTCTTTACCATTCCCCTCCATCCTTCCTCATGCCAACTTTTTGCCTTTACCTGGACAGACCCGGACACTAACTACTTGCAGCAGCTCACCTGGACAGTTGTCCGACAAGGTTTTCGAGATAGCCCCCACTACTTTGACCAGGTTCTCCAGCATGACCTGGCCACCCTAAATTTATCCTCTAGCCACCTTATACAGTATGTAGATGACCTCCTGCTCTATAGCCCTTCTTCCGAATATTCCACACGTCACACTAGTATCCTGCTTAACTCCCTGGCCTCCTGGGGTTACTGGGTTTCTCAATCTAAGGTTCAACTCTGCTCCCCTCAGGTACAACATTGAGGCATCCTACTAACCCCCACCTCCCGCACCATACCCCCAGAAAAACTCAAAGCTCTAAAAGACATTCCCCTACTGACCATCAAGAGGGACATGCTGTCTCTCTTAGGCCTTTTTAATTATTTCGCATCTGGATACCAAAATTCTCCCTCCTAGCCAAATCCCTCTATGAGGCTACCAAAGGGAACATGTCAGATCCTCTTCCATGTCCCCATTCTTTCTCCTCTACTATTTCTACTCTCCAAAATTCTCTTCTCAAATCCTCAACTCTATATTTACTAAACCCTAACAAACCTTTTTTTCCTGTCACTTCACTCAGAACACATACAAGCCTTAGGAGTTCTTTACCAGAAGGCAGGAAACACCCCCCATCCCATTGCATTTCTATCCAAGCAATTAGACTTAGTTTATCAAGGCTGGCCCCACTGCCTTAAAGTGTTAGCCACAGCAGCTCTTCTCATCCCTGAGGCAAGGAAATTTGCATTATATCAACCCATTACTGTTCTTACTGTATACTCCCTCCCAGATCTTCTCAGTCACCTTTCACTTTTATCCCTTCCTCCAACCAGAGTCCAATTACTGCATGCACAACTCCTGGATCCCCTAGCTACCTTCCAGCAAGACTCCTCACTAAACCCAGCCACTCTTCTCCCAACAAAAAAACCCTCTGTCCCTATAATTTCCCACTCTTGTCCTGACATCCTAGACTTTATGATGAGCCCATTCTCTCATATAACAGATCAACATTTGCCTGACTCCCCAGACTGGTTCCTAGATGGAAGCTCCTCAAAACAGTCCCCTTACCTAGCAGGTTATGCTATAACTCAAGGAGAAACTACAGCAAATTCTCCTTTCATCCCCACCCAGATATTAGAATTGTCTCCCTTACACCCAGGGACCACAGCCCAGCAAGTTGAATTAGTGACCCTTACCAGAGCCTTATCATTAACAAAGGACAAGTCCATCAATATTTTTACTGATTCCAAGTACACATACAATATTAGTCATTCTAAAATTTTAATCTGGAGAGAAAGGGGCCATCAGACTGATAAGCCACACACCCCAAATTCCTGAGATTGCTAAGAATTTAGAACATTTTTTCATATATTTTTTGGCCATTTGTATTTCTCCTTTTGAGAAAAGTCTATTTGGATGATTTTCCCATTTACTGATTATTTTTTTGTCATTATTTTTGAGTACTTTATATATTCTGAATATTAATCCCATGTTGGAACAGTAGCTAGTAAAGATTTTTAAAGAGTTTTTTTCATTCTGTAGATTCTTTGTTCTTTTTTTTCTGTGCAGAAGCTCTTTTTTTAAATTTAATTTTGATTCATTGAACACAAACGGAGTACAGCTATTGTTTCTCTGGTTGTACACAAAGTAGAGTCACACCATCTGTGCATTCATACATGTACACAGGGCAATGATGTCTGTCACACATTCTGTTATTATTACCCCCCACCCCAACCCCGCCACTCCCTTCCCCCTGTGCTATCTATCCTTCCTCCATTCTTGCCACTCTTCCACCCCGCATTATGCATCATAATTCACTTATCAGAGAGATCATTTGGCCTTTGGATTTTTGGGATTGGCTAATCTCACTTAGCATAACAGTCTCCAAGATCATCCATTTACCTGTAAATGGCATAATTTTATTCTTTATGACTGAGTAATAATCCATTGTGTATATACACCACAGTTTCTTTATCCATTCATCTATTGAAGGGCATCTAGGTTGGTTCCACAATCTAGCTATTGTGAATTGAACAGCTATGAACATTGATGTGAATGCATCACTGTAGTAATCTGATTTTAAGTCGTTTGGGTATAGGCCAAGGAGTGGGATATCTGGGTCAAATGGTGGATGCATTCTAAGTTTTCTAAGGAATCTCCACACCACTTTCCAGAGTGGCTGCACCAACTTGCAGTCCCATCAGCAATGTATGAGTGTGCAGAAGCTTTTTGATTTGATGTCATCCTACTTATTGATTCTTGGTTTTATTTCTTGAGCTTTAGGGGTCTTATAAAGAAAGCTAGTGACTACACCAATATGTTGGAGTATTGATTCTGTTTTCTTTTAGGAGTTGTATTGTTTCTTCTGTAATTGTAGGTCTTTGATCCACTTTGAGTTAATTTGTATGCAGGATGAGATAGAAATCTATTTTCATTCTTTTACATATGAGTTTTATTCAGCATTTTGCTTCTGTAACCGAAATACATGATAAGCATAACTTAGATGAGGAAAAGCTTATTTAGGACTCACTGTTTCAGAGGTCTCAGTCCAGAGATAGTCAACTCTACAGTTCTGGGCCCAAGATGAAGCAGCACACAATGGGGGAAAGGCCAAATAGGAAAGTTGTCCAGTTCATGACTGGGTCTGGAAGAAGAGAAAGATGAAGGTGCCACAGGAAGAATATCTCTTCCAGAGCATGCCCCTAGTTACCCACCTCCTCCAACCATGTTCCACATGCCTACAGTTGCTACCCAGTCAGTCCATTCAAACTCTGATGGACTGATTAGGTTAAAGCTCTAAAAATAAATTTAAAATTTTTTTTCCTCTGAATATTCCTGCATTAACAAAAGCTTTTGGGGCACACCTCATATCCGATCCATAACAATATGGATATTCAGTTTTCCAGGCCCCATTTATTAAAAAGGCTCTTTTTTCTCCAAGGTATGTTTTTGGCATCATCACAGACTATATGGGCCTGTCTCTGTGTCTTCTATTCTATCCCATTGATTTTCATGACTTTTTTTTTTTGGTAATAATATGCTGTGTTTGTCACTATTGCTCTGTGGTAGTAAAATTTGAGATCAAGTATTGTTATGGAGCATGTATAGTAATAGCAAACTACTTTGCACAGAAGCTTTTCTCCAAACTAACATTCCTATTTTAAAGATGAACACCAGGAAACTTGATTTGTTTCAGATCACAAATGTATGAATAATTTATTTTGATAGAAAATTTGAAAGATAATCTCCCATTCTTATATAGTGTCAACATTGTGTATAAAATAATATTAAGACAAAATTCTGTACAATAAGTATAGGTTTCCTTCCTTCATTGTAATTTAAAATTTGCCTTACAAATATAAGAGCCCAGGACTTAGGTAGGTCCTAGTGACAGTGCTTCCAGTGTATTTTTCTTTTTCTTTTTTCTTTTTCTTTCTTTCTTTTTTTTTTTAAATAGTTATCACAAGGCTAATTAGTCCAGAAATGTTTTAAAGACCAACATAATTGCCTAACATGTAAACTAAATGTTATCATAAATGGTGCTTCCTCACCATGTGAATTTTAACACAGAAATTAATTGCTTGCCACCAAGAAAATGTGTCCTTTAAAAATATGATTTGTTAGTTTGGTTTTGATTTTAAGCCAAGAAGCAAATATTTAGCATTGCTGCTTTGAATGTTCTACTTTTTGGCAGTATATCTGGACTACTAATACTACATAATGATTAGGTTAGTAAAATTCTTTTTCTAAAAAACCTGTTTGTATATTTAATCCATTTTCAAACAGCATCTATAGTTTTCAGTGTTAATCAAATTTTATTTGAAGAATTCACTAACAGATGTGTTGACTCCCCAAATGCAGAAATAAAATCTATAAGTCTTGATCTAATTTGTAATCTTTGGCTTACAGGAAGGTTTAGTTGAAATAAACCAGTAAGATCAAAATATTAATTACTAAGAGGTCATGGTCATGTGGGAATATTACACAAGTTCTTCTCCAAGTAATCAAAGCGAAGACAGTTTCTGGCAAACCATAGCAGAACATGATTCAGATACTGTAAGTCAAAAGCCAGATGAAACACTTCTGCCCCTTGCAGAAAAAAAGTGTTCCTTTAAAACCAAGGACAAAGAGACATGCTTACATAGAAGCCAAAGAGAATCATCTTCCATAAATTGTGTTTCTTATGATGAAACCTGAGAAGTCAAGGACAAAAATTCTCTGAGTTCAAGTTTTCTCATAGTCATGAGGCTTAAGGAAATACAAGTCCTGTGGGAAAACATAACCTATAACTATCTAAATGAATTAGAAGCTGTGTTTGTTTATGAAAAATAGAGAATTAAAAATCAAATTTTCTATAAGGTAAATTGTAGATTTCTACACAATATTGAATTTAATCCTAAAACAAATAATCAGTATAAAAGGCAGGAAGGATGAAATTTACAAATATTAGGAAGCAATTGTCCCCTAATATACACTGCTATTAATAATCACTTTAATAACCTTATGAAGAATGTAAATGTTTGCAAAACCTATGATTTAAGTTGATATATGTAGATTTAAAATGTTACTCTTTATTTTTATAGCCCCATGTATAAATGGTGTTGAGTTTTTCTTAATACTATATTTATTTAAATGTTATTTTTGAATAGTACACATTTTTATGTTTCTGATATATAGAACTGTGGTAACAAAAACAGACTTTAATCCTATTTTACTTATGTTTGTTAAATTTCTATTCCATTAGATTTGCTGTACTTTACAAGAGCAAATTCTAAAGTAAAATGTTAATTAGATGGGAAGAAAAAAGTCCTCCTGCCCATTGGATAACTGAACATCATAGGGATGAGGTCCTTAACAAAGGATCTTTGGGCTGGGGATATAGTTCAGTTGGTAGAGTGCCTGCTTCACATGCACAAGGCCCTGAGTTCAATCCCCAGCACTACAAAAAAAAAAAAAAAAAAAAAAAGGATTTTCTTTGTCTTTCTCATTTTGGTTGTGGAGAGAGGCACTCTAAGTTATCAGATGTAGACAATTTTGGGAGAAAAAGTCTGGTAGCTTTGATTTGGATTTTCAAAAAGCAGACATAGAGAAGATACTCTCCCCATTGCTTTTAAAAACACAGAAGAACAAAACCTTTAGCAGGCTTAACAACAGGTGAAGTTTCCCATCTAGAAGTTGTGATGATTCCAACAAAGAAATTTAACATAGGGTCTTAAATTTCAGACAAATTTGGGATAACTTTGAGTTACAGGAAAAAATAACTGAAAATAAAGACAAAACTATTCCTAGGAAATCACAACTCTTTATAAGAATATCTCATATCCCAGGCTTTACTAATTTTGATTATGGAATGTCTATTTAAAAGTCTGTTTAAGCATTACCTCTGTGCCATCTATTCTTCAACTTCCTTAAAGAGCTTTGGCACCTTTCAAGCGCTCTCACTGAGGAAGCAGTCACATCCTGAATGTTGTTGGCAGAGAAAAATCAAAAGCAATAGTTCTCAGTAGTTCCTGTAGCAAACTCAGTACTGACATTGCTACCAAAGCCAATATCAAAAGAGGTCATTTGTCTGCTTCAAATAATGCCTACCTAACACACCATATATGTAGTGGGACACAGTGTTGTAACAAGCTATGAACAAATAGAAGCTGGTTACCTGCTAATCAAAATCTGAATTTCATATAAAACTTAATGGCTTTTCATAGTAAGGAATTAAGTAGAATATCACTTTATAGAGGTTCCCCTTCTATATTTTAGTATTGTTGATCAGATCCATTATTGCTTCCTTTATTCCTTAATTTTATTAAACTCAGACTTATGGAATGCCAAAATTAAGTGCCATGTTTTGGTCATGATGCATCATTCCATTTCCTCAATGAAAAATACGTTGATTAAAATGAAAATATTAAAGTCATCTCATCCCTTTTGGTATTTACGGATAGTAACTGAATAGAGCCTATTCCTTTTTACGTGTACAAAAGCTTTTTATTAAATTATGAATTGAAGATAAAATGTGTGCTGATTTGAAACTGTTTTTTTCCCCTTTTGAGTTCTTTACTCTCCAGTATATCTTGGGAAGCTCTTTTACCTGGCATCTGTTAAGCAAATGGCATTTGTTGCCAGTCACTGAAAGTAGATGTCCCAACACTCTTTACCACACTTTGGTGGCATTGGAGTCATTAGCCTATATATCTGTTCTTTCAGACTGATGGACAAAGAACCTCAATTATTCTCCAAAGGGAAAAGATACAGGGGTGGGGTTGGTAAGTGCCATATTATGTACATGCTTAAGTAGAACAAAGGAATTCACACTAAGTCTAAGATAAGAAAGGAAATTACCAAACAAGATGATAAATTCAGCAAAGGCTATGACAACTTTCTCTCTCAGAAAAGCAGGTATCCAGACCCACAATCTCTTTACACTGACTGAGTGGAGGTCAAAAACCTGCATGCATAAGACCACCTTCCCAACAGGATCATCCTAATCATTTCCATGTTGTTACCACAGTGTCCCCTCAGATCACCCAGCAACATGGTTGCCTGAGGATGTCCTCCATTTGTATGTCTTGGGCATTGGGACTTTTATTTTTGCAGGATACTACCTATACTCTCCTTTTGTATTTTAATGAGCCCTGGGTGTGGTATCATTCACTTTCTTACAATTAACTTGTATATGATACCATTTTCAGCCCATATTCCTACTTCTGGTCCATGTTTTTATGGAGTAAATTATATCATCTCTTCACTCTAGCACAGAAATGTCTTATTAAAATTTACTCCCTGTGCAAAAAACCTTGTTCCTGCTAACTAGTTTACTCCATTGTGCCTGATGATACTGTGGACACTCCTACTTCTGGGTTTCTTAAAAGGTCATCATGCTTATCTGAAACTTTCTATCTCCATAAATGATTTAAGGTCCAGGGCCATCACCTCTAGTCATTAAGATTATTCCTCTATCAGCCCATTTATTTTTTCTTCCTCAATAGTCTCAACACTCCTCCTTTTTTTGGTTTCTGTCAATAGTAGCAAGAGGGGTTGCTACTATCTGTGTCTGTTTATTGCTGGAACATTGGCAAGCTCCTTGAGAGCCATAGTTTTTGCAAGTTCACGAAACCAACTCATTGTAAGTTATAGTACTTTCTCATGGAGGTCCAGCTTTGCAAATATTAGCCTTTATAAATGCTGTTTAAAAAGACTTCATCTCAAAATTCATACCATTTATTAATAAAATATTTATTTTCTTAAATAAGTGTCTTTATGCATGCATAAATGTCCAAAGCTTTTACATGTTTTTGGTTTTTATTAACTGCCATCTATTTATAGATGAAGGACTTCAGAGTTCTATATTAAAGGAAAGTGATCTGAGATTTTTAATATTTCAAGGACAAAGAGTCCTTCTACAACAATAGTAGTATACTGTAACAATATAGCCGTTCCAAAGACACTTTGTTATTTTGGGAGAATACAAATTATATACAGGTTCTTTTCTGTTTCCCACATATATCAAGTTTACAATTCTTGGAGTATTTATAATTGTTGTTTACTATGGTTCAGATCACTCCTGTAAAGGAACATTAGGAATAGTGATGGGAGGATTTTTGTTTTGATGTGTTTTTAATCATTAATATAATTGAGAATAGTATTTAGCCTAGCCTAGGTAGCAGGGGCTAGAAGTGTGTAACAGAAGAATCACTCTACTAAAATTTTAGTAATGGTCCACTGAGGATCTGATTCCTGAACCTTTCTTACACATACTCTTCACCTGGCTGTTTTTTGTTTGTTTTTTTTTTTTTTCATGGCTTCCAAGTATCATTCTTATTACTTAGCTCCATAAAACACAGAAGCTTAGGATAAATAATTTCTGTAAATTACATCCAATTCTGAACTGTATTTATCATACTTTGTTGTGCCCAATTGTTTATTGTTCCATATAGTAAGGTCTGTGAGGACAGGACTAAGCCTTATTCACCCTTGCAATCCCAGTGTGTAGTATAGTACACTTTCATATTTAATAAAATGAAAGTATAATAAAAATATTTGGAAGGAAAGGAGCAATCAATGAACAAATAGAATCTTCATATCTTTCTGACTTCAGTATTAGTATTTATTGAAAGTATGAATAGATTATCCTGGTGAACTGAATGTGTCATCCTAACTATATAGAAAAATAGAAAACACTGAAAAGGAAGTTGTAAAATCATAATATTTTAATCGAATTTTAAGTATGTGTTACTTTCCCCATTTCTGTTAGCCATACTAATTATCTTAAAAATATATAATATTTTGTTACATGATAGTCATTTAATATGTAAAATATTATTAGTATCTTGTATACATATGATTTTGACACTTATAACATTTTTAAATACCACCTCATAGAATTTTTATATCTGTATTTCCAGCAATGCATGGAATGTGCTAAATAATTGCTTGTTTTCTAAATTGAACTTAAAGGTTTAAAGCTCAATCATATAGGTATTTTGCATATGATAATCTTTAAGCCTATCTGTAAATGAAGGTCAATGTGAATCCTGACATTGGTTCAAATGTACTCTGGGAAGTTTTCTAGTAATGATAGGAAACAGTAATAGAGGTATAGCCCAAGGAGTTGAACCTGCTTTATATACGCTTTTCACTGGATATCAGATATGTAGTGGCATATCTGCTTATACACTGCAAATGGAATGGAATAAGATATTGACCTTAGATGCACACACCAGTAAATGTTTTTGTTTTCTCCTCTAATTGATCAGTTTGGTTCATTTACATTTACAAAAATTCTTTAATAAGAAATAGGCATAGTGACAACATATGAATCTACTAGACCAAGACTGTTTATTGTTTAGGGTTAGTCATCGTCTTTGAAACTCTAACCAGAGCAATTAGATAGACCAAAGAAATTAGTGGAATACGAATTGTAAAAGAAGAGCTCAAACTATCCCTATTTGCTGATGACATGATTCTCCATTTAGAAGACCCTAAGAATTCCACCAGAAAACTACTGGAACTCATAAATGAATTCAGTAAAGTAGCAGGATATAAAATTAATGCTCATAAATCTAATGCATTTTTATTCGTAAGTGATGCATCCTCTGATAGAGAAATTAGGAAAGCCATACCATTCACAATAGCCTCAAGAAAAATAAAATACTTGGGAATCAATCTAACAAAAGATGTGAAACACCTCTACAATGAGAACTACAGAACACTAAAGAAAGAAATTAAAGAAAATCTGAGAAGATGGAAAGATTTCCCATGTTCTTAGATAGGTAGAATTAATAATGTCAAAATGGCCATACTACCAAAAGCGCTATACAGATTCAAGGCAATTCCAATTAAAATCCCAACAATGAACCTCATAGAAATAGAGCAAGCAATCATGAAATTCACTTGGAGGAATAAGAGTCCCAGAATAGCTACATTAGACACTTTAAAATTTTAATGTAAAATTATATTTCTCCTTTTTATCACCTTTACCTATATATCACCTAATAACTTAAAATATATTATCCAGTAAGTGATTTTAAGGAATTTTTTTCTGTGTAATCAGATGGGAAATTACATATCAATAGCAGTGTGTCTTAAATTTTTAGCATACTTTATAATCACCTGACGTGCTTTTTAAATAATTGCAGGGTGCCTTCACCAGTTTTTGAGTCAATAAGCCTGGGGAGCTGTCCAAGAATTTTATATCTAAAAAATTGCTAGCTGATGCTGACAAGGCTGGTATGGGAACACATTTGAGGACCATCAATCTGTAATAGTCTCCCTATGATTGACTTCTCTGAGTTTAATTTCCCATCCTTTCAACATAACTTTCCTGTTTCCATTCTATATCTAAAAACTATTATCCACATATTTATGTTTTGCCCTATTATGATGTGAAATTTAAAACAATGCTGAAGCTATGATACAACAAAAGGGTAGATGCTCACGAAAAGTTCAGCCTTGGCTTTGTCCTCAGATAAATGAACAACTTGCTTTTCTCTGTTGGAACACACCAAAATACAGATGCAACCTCATATTTAGTTACAAAGCCGACTCTCAGGACCTCATTTTACTTTGCAGGAGTGATAACATAATTGAAGACCAAGACCCACTTTTCACATTGGATATGATGACCAGTAATAACCAGGCTATTTCAGGGTGAGTCAGGTGAATGGGTTATAAATTAGGGATAGTGTGCACTGGATTAGGGGTATTAGGAAAAAGGAAGCAAGAGAGATTTGACTTGCTCAACAACTCTAGATTAATTTTTTTTCAACCTTTAAAAATGAAATTGCTGCTTTATTTCAAAATGTTAAAAGAGTACTAACAGCCAGGTATGGCGGGCAGCCAGCAGTTGGTAAGCTGAGGCAGGAGGATTACAATTTCAAAGACAGCCTCAGCTACTTAGGGAGACCCTGTCTCTTAATAAAATACACAGCTGGGATGTATCTCAGTGGCTAAGCCAAGTTCAATCCCCAGTACCAAAAAAAAAAAAAAAAAAGGTACTAACATAGTAACATAGAAGAAGCAATTTATAAGGGTCAGTGATGGCAAAAACTATGAATCTGAACTTCAGAAGAATTTCCTCATAGAAATTTTATAATTAAGAAATGCTTTTATCCAGAAGAACAGTTGGTGGCAAAGACAATAAGGAACTCCCAAACACAGGTGGATCGGAAGTTGTCTTTGTTCTTAAAAATTCTGAAAAGGTACATTTCAATTTGGCTGTCAGAAAGTAATGCACAGTACAAGAAAATGGCATGATTAGCAGTTAATTTAAAGTAACTAAAGTGTATTAGCCCTAGACAAGTGAGCAGTTTTATTTTTGTTGCTGTCTTTAGTAATCACACAAGTATGAGTCATTTAAAAGCCAATCTGGTTGGCTTGGTGCATGCTGTTTTATCGTGTTTTCTCTTTGCCAGCATGCACATTTACCCGTAAATGGTTCACATCTGTTCTTTGTAATTTAGTGATTATATGAAGGCCTTGTGTCCTCCTTGTTTGTTTTAAAAAGACAATGGAAAGCTTAATTTGAATAAGATTTAAGCAATAATCAATGTTTCTAAATTCTTTATTTGCAGATTCTCCTTATAAATTGAATATAAAATCCTTTAAATGTTAAACATTTTAAATTGTTTGTTATTTTATATGATCCTTTAAAATTTAGGTCAAATAGTTTGATGGATGGTCCCTGATGTATTTCAAACTATTGCCAGAAATTCACTATTTTATTTCCTAGCCGTAAAGAGAGATCTAATTTATTGGGATGACCATATGTCCTGGACAGTTGCTGTGTCCACTTATTTTACTGACGTAAATACTAATATTCCTTCTTCTGCTTTCAAAAGTATACAATATTGGATAATCAATTATATGGCAATGCTAGGTATGAGACACAACTATTGAATAAGTTGGAAAAGAGACTAAATTAAATGATTTTCACCATTATGGAAGGGGTCTGAAGTGAATGCTAATGTTGAAATATCTAGGAATCAAGATCTAAGGTTTAGAAATTAATCTTCACTTTAAAATGCAGTAATTACAGGATATTTTGGTGCATTTAGGTTATATTTAGAGTTAATGTCTATGTATCGTCTGTTGCACTTTATTTGATGCAATGCAAAGTAGAAGGCTGTTCACTTATTCTGTTGTCACTGAGAGAAATGCTCTTTCACCAGCATGATCATGTATACTTTTTCCCCTCTTATACTTATTAATAGCATTAGCCTTGCCTGCCATAGGTATTCAGTATATACTGTATTGATTTCTATCAGGCTCACACAGAAAACTGTGACAGCTTCTAATTTCATCTGAATCAGTTTGAGAGCCAGGTGCTTGATAGAGATGAAATTAGCCTTACAAGTAAGCAGAAAACTATTTACCTAGCATTATGAACAATCCCACATGTTAGCCGAAATTCTGGCTCTCCAACTGGGAAATATTCTAGGCAGTGAGAAGTCTCCTGTCAACAGCCTATACTCACTTTGGTTGAGAAGGTTACAAAAAGATCTGGTACTGTGAGATGCAAGAAAAGAAGATGAAGCTAAGGATAACAAGGATTGACCTTCTGACCATATGTATCTAATATGTCTGCTGTGTTTCTTTCCTATCAAAAAGATCTAGGTTGCCTCATAAGTAATAAATGGTTTTCTATAGAAATTTTTATTGTTACAACTACCCAAAGAATAAAAAAAGAGCTTCATCAATTAATCATTCCAACATTTATTCTCCTTAAATAACCTGCAGTTGTCTACCAACACATAAATAAGACATTTATGTGGTTTTAGTAAAACATTAGGTGAGAATTACAGCTGATTCAAATGTGAAACAGAGGCGTTTTCTTTAGTTAATCACAATGGAAAGGGCACACTGTACTTACAGAGCTTTCAGCCAATACTCATTAGGTCTTACTGTGTAGACTATACTATTATTCTTTGAACTACCAAAATTAGAGATATTATTAGCTATCCACTCCACAAATTGTAAATAATGGCAAATATCTTTTAGAAATCATGCTGTACACTCTAACAGACATTGATGTTTCTGAGTGACTCAGATATAGCTGTTCTGGAGTAGAGCAGCCAGATGTAAAAGCAGACATTTAAGACCACCCAGTGTATCAGGTGGTCCAGAGTGACTTAATGTGATTTCTAAGGAAATCAAATGCAGGACTCTATAAATTTGTGATTTTTAGATGACCAACCTACATGGGGGCCTGTGTGTATAGAGTATGTACATATACCTATGTTAAAATGATGCTGTAGAAGTTAATTTAAAAAAATTAATCTGAAAAGATATTTAAGTAATATCATTGATTACATGAAACAATGAACAAAATGATGTATATGCATATTAAAAAAGAAATGGGAGAATGAAGGGAATGTTTCATATTCTCTTATTCATTACTTTATGATATGGTCCCTAGAGTATTTTGATTTATGCAGAATAACATGATTGTCTATAATATTCCAATATAAATCATATGATGATTGTATAATGATTATGAATCAACTAATACATATTGTAATTACTATAAATAATTATTTCTAATACATGCAAATAGATAAGATACCCCAAAGTTTAATGTTTATCTGTTAAGGGAAACAGTATATGGGTGATAGGATGACATAGATTTTTAAACTTGAATTATTCATTTGGAAACCTTGTATTTGCAAGAAATAAGTAGATAAATTGTGTTAAATATATATAATTGAGAGGTTATTAGGCTGAGATGTATCCAGTTCTTTGGGTTCCTATGTAAGTAAACTGAAGTCCAATGTATTAAATTGCTAAAACAAAACTGAAGCTTAACCAATCAGAAACTGCCAAGGAACCTCTAATGGGGACTTCCCAGTGGATCATATCTGAATAAGGTACATGCTTACTATAGCCAATAGAATGATTTCTTGACTTTTTTCTCATGCTCAGTCTATAAAATCCTTTTGTTCATGCTGCTATATTGGAGCTCTCTGGATCCCTGCCAGTTGTGAGAGCTGCTTGATTCATGAATCCTTTAATGCTTAAATAAACTGTAAAACTTACTTTGTCTAAAGTTTTTTTTTTAATAATGGAAACTATTAAACATTTTAAAAAGATAAGACTATTAAAGTTCCAAATGAGAAAATCTATAAAGGAGGGAAGGTAGGAAGAAAAAAATTGACACCTGAACACCTGAGTGATCTGTAACAGAGGGGATGCACTTCCCAGGTCCCCTTCATCTCACACAGTGGACAGCTGAACAGCAGAATGGAATGATCAAGTAAAAACCCTGATTTCAACTCCTGTTGAATTTTCTCTAGTCAAATGAAACACACACACACATATACACACACACAGACACATACACACACACACACACACACACACACACACACGCCAGAACAACAATAAAACATTTTTGAGAACTTAGATAAATTTTGGAAACCTTTAAATACCAGATTCTGCATTTAACTTTCCAAATTTAAAAACTAGGTATGGCAGTTAGAGTGCTAGGGTTGATATCCAAACCATATATATAAAAGGATTGGCATATAGAACTTGTTAAATCAATATTATTACTAAGGATCATTCTGTCAAAATAGAAGTGAAAATCCTGAGGTAAATGCCTACACAGCATAAAAATGATATATTAACTTCAGTTTGGAAGAACCAGCTCTCAGCCTACTATAGATAGCTTATATAAGTATCTCAATATATTGAAATTTGCTAAGAAACTCTCTCCTGGATGCCCATGTGAAATCTGATGACCAGATATTCATGCTTTATTTTGTAGAGAGGAAATAGGAAAAATAGAAACATTATCTGGGGTATGTGGAATTGTAAATGGTTTCATTAAGAATCCATTTTGCTATGGATTGGAAGCAATTCACAATATTTATAATTTTCCTGCATACAAATATAAAAATCATCAGTGGTAGAAATTACTTATATTTTATTAGTCTATTATTAAAATTATCATTCCATTATGAAAATAATGTATCAAACCAACCAAAGCAACCAAAGTGCCGTGTTCATTTCCATTAAGCACATTGTACCTTACTATCGTCATTGATTTTATTTAAAATTCACAAACAGAATTTAGGGAATACCTATTTGAGTACTCTAGAAAGTAAATGGCAGCAGGCAGATTGGGTAAGAAAATAGTGCTTAAAGTACAGATGATCTCATGATGAGTGTCTTGGAATCTCCCCCTATACTGCTGTAAATCCTAGCCTTAACTAACAGGCAGCATGAATCCCAGAGCCATGCTCTGAACACAGATCTGAAGAGCTCCAAAGGAGGCCATCTTTTTCTGATCTAAGGAGTGGAATGGAACTGCCTACTGGGTAGAAAGAATGGAGAGTGTCTCCTAAGTAGACCATGAATCTATTAACCAGGGTTACAGTGATTTGAAGCACAGACTGGGAGATTCACTCCCATACTTACTCATAAGAATGTTCACAGAAAGTGCCAGGTCCTCCCTAGAGTGTGGCTCTTGGCCTTCCAGATATATTTCCCAGAGTAAATGATTCAATAAAGACAGACAGAATGTCCAGCACAGAAAGCATAGGGTCTTGTTATAACCCCTCACTTTAGAAATGTAGTCAGGGATGCATCTGTGGCTAACAAAAGATCAGGAGGATCCTTGTGATTTGACTTTGTTGGAGATCACAAGAATTTACACATATAAAAATCAGAGAAACCAACACAAACAGTACAAAACATGTTCATGTAAAACTAAAAAAATTCTGTATAAGGTCAAAGAATTGTATCTGATAATTTCCTCATTGTGATACTGTACTTTATTAAGAATATTACCTTCTCTGGTTTTGGTATCAGGGTGATATTAGCTTCATAGAATGAGTTTGGAAGGGTTCCCTCCTCCTCTATTTTGTGAAATACTTTGAGGAGTATTGGAATGAGCTCTTCTTTGAAGGTCTTGTAGAGCTCGGCTGTGAATCCATCTGGTCCTGGACTTTTCTTTGTTGGTAGGCTTTTGATGACTTCCTCTACTTCAATGCTTGAAATTGATCTATTTAAGTTGTGTATGTCCTCCAGATTCAGTTTGGGTGGCTCATATGCTTCTAGGAACCTATCGATGTCTTCCAGGTTTTCTATTTTGTCGGAGTATAAATTTTCAAAGTAGCTTCTTATTATGTTTTGTATTTCAATTGTGTCTGTTGTAATATTTCCATTTCCATCACGAATTTTAGTAATTTGGAGTTTCTCCTTCTTTTCGTTAGCGTGGCTAGGGGTTTATCAATTTTGTTTATTTTTTCAAAGAACCAACTTTTTGTTTCATCAATTTTTTGAATTGTTTCTTTTGTTTCAATTTCATTGATTTCAGCTCTGATTTTGATTATTTCCTGTCTTCTACTACTTTTGGTGATGATCTGTTCCTCTTTTTCTAGGGCTTTGAGCTGTAATGTGAGGTCATTGATTTGTTGACTTTTCATTCTTTTATTAAATGCACTCCATGCAATGAATTTTCCTCTTAGCACTGCTATCATAGTATCCCAGAGATTTTGATATGTTGTATCTTTGTTCTTGTTGACCTCTAAAAAAAAAAAAAAGAAAAGAAAGAATATTACCACTGAAGAAAAACTGAATGGAAATACATTTGAATGAGCTCAAACATCTCTGTCCAGGTTTGCTTAGATCCTATGTGGAGGAAACAATAATTTCTCCCTAATAGCACAAGTCGTATTGTACTGAAGGCATAATATTGCTTGTAAGTCTGTCTTTCAACTGAACTGTGAGCCTCTTGCAAAAAGTTCCTCCTCATTCCTGCATTTCTGGAACCAAGCATTATATTCTCAGAGTCCAGCTGGGCATTGAGTAGTTGCACCATGAGTGTATCTTCAATAAATGAATAAAGGAAGACTAAAATTCTGCTAAATAAAAAAAGAAGTCCTCTGAGAAGCTCTTTAGCCCTACAGAGACTTAGATTTATTGAAAAAAATTATTTTAAAGAGAAGTGCTACATTTTATGGGTTAGTGACTGAGGCAATATAGTTTCCTCTCTTTTATTACGTTGAGTGAATTAGTCTATTTCTCTATAATAAAAAGAAATGTATTCAATGGAAAAAAGGTCAGTACTATGTCTTATACAGACAACAAGACCAAGTAATTTCTGTTAAGGTGAACAGAGGTAATCAGACACGTCACTGTTACTCTGCTGCTATTTATAAATTCCCAATGTAACTTCTCATCTAAGCAAATTTGCTTCCAGAGTCATACTATAGGAAGTCTAAGGTAAATGTAATATATGAATTATAAACACCACTCTCACTTCAAAATGAATTGTAGCATGTGATTTTCGATATTAATTTTAAGAATAGTGAATACAAGAATATCATAACCTCCTGATACCATTGATTAGTACTGTCTTGAAAGTTAAAATGTAAAAATAAATATCATTAATAAAACTTCACCCTCAATAATTCAGATAATGTCATTCTGATGAGTACATATTTCTTATATTATTTTATATAATTTCATTTCTAGAGGCATTATTGTTCATACACTTGACTTTTTGATTTGTAACTGTCAAATAACCCTTCATCTTTAGTTATTTCAACGCTCTTTTAATCAAATTGAAGCAGAGCATGCAATATAAGATTGAATGAAATGAAAAAATAGTGCTAGAAGAGGCTTATCAAATTTTTGAACTTTTTACTTAGAATATGAATGTAATAGATTGCAAATATGTTAGACTAAAGACAAAAATATGGGTAATTGATTTTATTTTCCAGAAAGTTTGACTATCTACTTACACATTTTAATTAGAAAAAGAACACAATGAGGGAGCAAAATCATTTCTACATAGTAAAACTCTGTCTGTAACCAGCACCAGTTAAAGAATCAGAGCATTTCCTAAGGGAACACCTGGACTCTGTCTATACTTAGTACACTCTGTCACCACCAGAGCACCATGAGTAACCATTGTTCTGAAGTCTAACACAGAATAACTATGTCTCTTTTTAAACTTTATGTTAATGAAATCATGCAATCTGTTCTGTTTTGTGAATGGTTTATTTCACTTAACTTGTTTTTGGAATTTATTCATGTTTTGGATTGTAATTATAGTTGATTCATTTTTACTGCTATATAGAATTCTCTATGAGCATACCACTATTTAATCTGTTTATTATTGATCCACAGTTGGGTTGATTCCAGTTTGAAATATCTTAAGGGATGATTCCATAAATATTCTTATGCATATTTTTTCATGAACTTAATTATGCATCTGTGAATGTTATGTGCCAGAAATGAAATTTCTTGGTTTAGGGAATATGTGTGTTCAGTTATGGTAAGAACTATGAAAGTGTTTCCCAGAGTGGTAGTACCAATTTATATTCTGCTTCCACTGTAAACAAAATCTAGTCATTGAATATATTTGCTTCTTTGATCATAGGGTGAGCATATTTTTCAATTTTTGTTTAACTTGCATTGCTGATGATTAAACATTATAAGTGTAAGCCATTTATATATGCTTATTATCCATTTCAATTTCTCTTTTGTAAATCATAGTCTCAAAATCCCTCCTGCCTTGTTTCTATTGGGTTAGCTACCTTTGTGTTATTGTAATTGTTACATATATTTTCTTGATATTTCAATTTTCTGTTTCATGAAAAAAATCTTCTCATTTTACTGTCTTAATGGTGTCTTAATTATGCCAAAATACAATTAATCAGTTTTCCTCTTTGTTAATACTTCTTGCTTTCTAAGAAATCTTTGCCCATCTTACATATTGTTATGAATCTGGTGATGGGAAACATGCATCTGTTGGCATATTTTCTATTTTGTTACATGAGTGTATTCATCTGTTTTTTTACCAGTCCTTTTCTGGCTTAAATATTATAATTTTGCAAAGGGTGTTGAGATGATACAATTATTTGTTGAGTATTTTCTTTTAAAAATTAGGAAAAGTGTCACCAATGTTCTGTAGTAGAAAGAAATTTTATTAGTAAATGTGTTGAATAGTTCCTTGCAAATTAGGATATGCTTTTAAAAATCGATGGTTATGTTAGATAATGTTATTTTCTGCAATAATCTCTGAGAGTTCAGGAGTTTAATGCAACTGAAGTTTACATTTCACCCAAATAACAGTTCATTGTGAGCATTCATTTTGTGAACTTCTCTGTTTGAAATGTAGTCCAAAGTTAGAGAGCTGTTTTCCACCATCAATTACCCAATACTAAAGAGACACCTGAGTAATTTTGTAGATAACTCGGTATTTCTGCCACATCAGATAAAGTAAGAATTTTGCCATGGACTCTGGTAAAAAAAATGAATAGTTGATTTCATACACTTGTTCTGTGTGGTATGATTTGGAAGCAAATTAAAAATAATTTTAAAATTTGAATTTTTTAACTATTTAAAAATTCTCAAATAATATTTAAATCACAAGTCATCTGTATAAAAAGTTTTAATTAAAGAAAGTTTGCAAATACATATTCAAATTGGGCAGACTAGAAGCATTTTTATTTCCAATCTCATTTGCCCACTTGAGATTCCAAATTACTAATAGAGATTGTATCTTCAAGGATGTTGAATTTGATTCTACTTTTAAAACTAGAACCTACTTTGCTGTAGATTTTTTAAAATAAATGATACCAATACTTCCTTAGAGGGACTAGTGCAACCATACTGGTCTTGACCTTGCCTCAGTTCCCCTTGTGTAATTCACCAGCAATGCAACTTAATCTCCCTCCTGCTTCTAGATCTCTTTTCACGTTTCATTTACGTACCAGAACATCACAAAATTTATTTCAGGTATAATAGCAATGTGAAGATTGACAAGATAAATTTCTTATATTTTTTGATACTGGTAATTGAACCCTGAGGGAGTTAACCACTGAGCCCCACCCCTAGTCCTGTTTATCTTTTATTTTGAGATAGGGTTACACTAAGTTGCTTAGAGCTTCACTAAATTACTGAGACTGGCTTTGAAATTGCAATCCTCCTGCCTCAGCCTCTGAGCCTCTTGGATTATAGGCATGCACCACCTCACCAGGCACAAGTTTAATTCTTTACTGCACCAAGTAAACTTAGCCATTTAAATATTTTCAAAATATTCCTTCCAAAAACTAGGTAGTTTGTCTTTCCCAGGACTACATTCCACTGTTTCACAATAACATTTTTTGGAGGACTGTGAATTGATAAGTAAACTGCTTTGAAGATATATCAGAACCTTTTTCCAGAATGAAAACTAATGTGGACAAAATATATATTACATAAATTTCTCTAAAGATTCTTTTCTTTATATCCTAAATATAAATTCCATGCAGTATAATCGTAAACTATTTGCTCTACTATAAAAGTATCAATTATGAAAATATGGATATATACTGTGATCCTCTTAACAGAATTACTATTTTACCTCAAAGATTTTTTTCCAGTGTATCAAAGTAATCAACTCAACATGGGTTATTAGATCAGTCTTCCCTGACTCATAGGAATATGAACTAGTGCCCAGCTTGTCATGGAACCTGGGTGATGACTGGTAAACATGCAGACAGAAGAACTTAACAAGAAGAGAAGCAGTTCAGAGTTTTATCAGAGGAAGATGCTGCAAGGGTGCAGCAGGGCCATGACAAAGATATCTGCCCCTGGACTCAGAGGGGATATGGATTAAGAACTTCTGGGTTCTTTGTGTTCACCTTTGGTGGGTTGTTTTATTTTTGTTTTGTTTTTTTTCCCCCAGTGCTGGGGATTGAACCCAGGGCCTGTTCTTGTGAAGCAGGCGCTCTGTTGGGTTGCTTTTTAGGAGTGCTTTAAGCTAATCAAGGGATGGTTGACACACCCCTGTGTTTTGCCCATAGTGCTACTGTGCATGCACCAAATGCTTGTTCCCAGATTTTAAATCAGTTGCATGAGATGTAAGTAATATAAGTAAGTAATATATATGAGGTCTTAAATGGGGCCTTTTCCTTCTTAGGTTACATTAGGTCAAACTTGGGATCTTCTATTTATGCTCCTGGGGATGGTTGGACAAACTTCAGCAAAACAGCATCTTGCTGTTTATACTTCAGGGAGCTTGACTCCTCTGATAAGCACAACTAGTCAGGATGATAGGGAAGTCCTTAGGCTCTTATGAGCTCTGCTCATTTAGGTGAGCTGAGGCTTGGGACAAAAGTCCCAAATCCAGCCTGTTTCATAGCTTCTGTCTCTTCCACACTTTCTCTTCTGTAAGTAGATGGTATTGTTTAATGCAAGTTTGATGTAGAACAATTAACTCTATACAAACCTTAGAAATCTTAAATCTTTGATTAGTGTAGGGAAAAAAGCTAAACTAATAGGAAGCTTACATAATCAATACAAACTTTAGTATCTTTTCCTACTTTAAATAGCATGTACCTAATTGTCACAAGGCAGCTCTTTAGCCTTTAATTATCACATTTAAGAATGCATTTGTAGAACTGCTTAGATAGTCCAGTGAAATGGATGTAGAAATAGAGGCAATGTCATCTTAGAAAACTCAGTTATCTATCAAAATCTATTTTGGTATCTGGATGTTTACAAAAAACCTAAATTCTTCACACTAATTATGCCATCTGTAACTTAAGCACTCTTTTCTTGGCAAGATCAAGCTGAAACTTATCCATGAAGGTAAAGGTTCTTAATGCTAAAGTTTTCTTCTAAGCTCTTATTTGGATTGTTAAAGGAACTGATAATGAAGAAACCAGCATGATCTTTCTACATTTTTACTAATTTAGGATTAGAACCCTATAAATTCATTCATCAATAAGCTTCCATTCTTATATCTTTCTTGGCAGTCAATTAAGATTGTAGAAATCTATTTTATCATCAACTCACATTTTCAAATAAAAATTTAAGGTTATAGAATGTGTACAAATACTCCATGAAATAATTTGGTCATTTAACCTATTTGGAATTGAAACTTTTATACCAAAAATTCTATAAGATAATAAGAATTATGAATCAAATTTTCTTTAAAAGTTAAATTGTAATACAGGGCTGGGGTCTTCCACAAAATTGAGGCTGTCACCAAAGGTCCCCCTCACCCTGATTCTTGCAATCATGCCAGAAAGTGTTCATACATGTTGCTTAGAGTAACAGGCTTGAATTTATTAGGAGAGATGGAAAAAAGGATACTCTCAAGAAACAGAGTGGGTTCTCTCAGAGAGAAGGACAGAGCACTTCCCCCTGCCTTCCAATTTTATTGGGGGTGGTGGGGGTCTCAGGGAAGTTCTCAGATAGTCCTGCCCAGGTCCACCTCTTGACTTTCCACTGAAAGCAGCATGACATCACACTTCCAAGTCCCCACTACCATAAGAACTCTAGGTCACTTTGGCCCATGCCAACTAGTTGTAATTGAAACCTGTTCTTAAAGATTTTATGATTAAGGGAATTACCCTTATCTCCCTGAGTTTCAGGATCTGGTCCTAAATTTGTGTTTTCTTTGTTGGCATTTTGGTCCTGCATTTCTCCTGGAGATAACAGGAAGTTTGCTGAGGAATGTACCATTTCCTGTTGACTTAAACCAGGCATAGCTGCAGGTAAACTGCTTTAAAAACATTAATTTGGGAGTCAGCATAGCCAGACCAATTTATAGAGTTACTCCTTTAACCTCATGTTCCTATGCTCATGTCTTTCTATTCCCTATCGACATGACAGATTCCTATCAAGCCCCATTCATTGTTTTAAAGTCTAATGAGAACACTTGAGCCATTACTACTGACAATCTAAAAAATCCTAATTTTTGGAAATGAGGCAATTGTAGGAAAACATGAGTATTCAGACAACTCTCATCTTACAAAGATATGAACCTGCTTAAGCCACTTCTTATGTACCAGAAAATGATTTGACAAAAACCAGTGCTGTCAGTAAAGGAGGTCACAGAGGTGTTTGTATTATTAACAATTTGTGCTTCTACCTTTTCTAGAAGCAATTTATTTAATGTCACAAGCAAGTTATGTCAATAATATAGAACAAACACATTTGTGTCTTTCCACAATATTAGAATTTATAGAATAAAAATAAATTCACAAGCTAGACCACTTTCATCAGTGGGAGTTCACTAAATATTTGTGGGTCATCTGGTAGTCATGACACTTTACTCAAATATATATGTGTGTGTGTGTGTGTGTGTGTGCATGCTTGTGTGTGTTACAGAAAGGCTAACAAAGTATAGTAACAGGAATTCAGAAGGCTGAACTAAAAGCAAAGATAGACCAGATATGAATGCAAAGAGTTACTGTAGGTGATCAGATAAGATTATGAACCAGTCAGAGAACTTGTTCAGGGACAGAGCTGTCAAAGCATAGGAACTTAGTCCAGGCCAATGTAGACAGACTTGGCAGTTTTACAGTGTCTGCTTGAGATGTCAGCTTGGAGTAGAACTGATATAGTCATTGTGGGCAGGAGATACTGTGCTCTGCTAAAGCTTAAGTCTAGCATTCAAAGTTTCATCATTGTGGTGATTTTCCTGGGCAAGTCTCATGGTAAGTGACCAGGTTGACAAGGTCAGGGTGCTGCTCTGTCCAGTCTCAGGGTGCTCCTTTATTTATGGGTCTCAAGTGAGTGGTTGAATCTCATGAAGCTGATAAGTTTGTGGGCCTGGTTTTTCTGAGTTTGGTACACTCTTGCACCCATGTGTTTCTGATTTAATTATTCATGGATGGTCATTTTTACTTGTATGATTATTTATCCATTCGTACCTTATAGTTGTGCCAGGTCTAAGGTGGTGGTTTACTTGTAGAAACAAGTATAGAGTCACTCTACCTCAGCACTTAAACTCAAAATGGAATAGCTTACAGGAAACTATTCCTTTACAAAATGGAGTAAAAGGTTTTGGCTTAGCCTGAGAACTGTGGTCTATACTTCATGGAGTAACTGACTCAAAGCAAGGAACAACTTGCTGTCCACATTTAACACTTCCTTGTAACCCAAATCCTTGAACTCAATATTATAGGCACAGAATACAATCATATCTGGAATTTTCTCCAATGAATAAGCAATAGCATAGCTATGTTTTACTCAAAAATATTATCTAGATATTCTTTCCAATACAATCAAATATTCAGGGGTCACACTTTTAATTAACAGTCTGCATTAGTTGATATAAAATACACTTATTGTGCCACAAGTTCACCTAGGCTTCTTTTTAAGGTATTTTTATATATGTGCAAGAGAAAATATCTGTTCTAAGTTAATTTAGGAATACTAACCTACATGGACATTAACTCTATTTTTAAGGTTAGATTAGCCATTATTAGGCTTAGTGAAGGAAAAGGATAGGTGAAAAAATTATATCACAACAAAATTTTTTATAGTCAGTTAAAGGTCATATTTATAGCTGGGATATTAAAAAAATAATTAAACTCACCAGCCTACACTCTAACAATCTATAGCAGGAAAAAAAAAAAAAAGATTCTAACAAGCAGCCCACTCATTAGCAAAAAAGCACATGACTGAAATTCTTTCAGACCAAAGTATAACACTACTACCCAAACTGCCTCATCTGTCAGCAAGAAGAGAAAAGAAATTGCTTTACGAATGCAAATGAACTTGGTATTTCTTACAAGGATAACAATGATCCAAATACTGAGAGAGTGGTCAGAAGGATTAAAGGTGGAGTGAAGGCAATATCCAGTACTCAAAAATCTAACATACATAAGCACACTAAAATTATCTATGAATTAGAGAACAAGATATTACTGCTGCTACTTTTGTCTTCACAAATAGACAATATTCATAGGTTCTGCCCTTTGATATGAAAGCAGGGGATCAGAAAGAAAAAAAAGCTAAAAAAATTTGGAAACATCTGACACCTCAATTTCAGGATCCTCCATTTTAACTGTGAACTAAATAGAGCTACCTTCTCTTTCCTGACTAGGTAGCTAGTCAACCATGAATGGGTAAGCAGGGAAGGAGAAGAAGGGTGACTTAAGCCACAAGGAGTCTTATCTGACAAGATAAGGACCTGGAAAATCGAGCTTGATTATATTAACACTTCCCATTGGCATAACTATAGCCCCATTAAAAAAAACTATTGCTTCCTGATCATATCACACTATACAGGGGGCCTGGACCCTTATCAGTGAAATTATCACAACTCCCAATCATTCTGGCAACTACATCAAGAACCTCAAAAAGAAAGCTATTCAAATTTCCTCTGTGTGTACCACACCATCTCTTTGAGGTCCATGTTTTTCTTTGTTCTTCGTCAAAAGTCAGAAGGTATAGAGATAGGGAATTCAGGAAGAAGAAGAAGGGATTGGAAAAGAGAAGAACAGTGGAATGAATCTGAGCAAACATTAGTATGTGCATGCATGGATGTAGCACGGTGGGTCTCGGCATTTGGTGTATCTACAGAACATTAATTTGAAAAAAAAGTAAACTGTAAATGGGTTGAAAGAGATCCATGGGGTGGAGTGGGGGCAGGTGGGGTGAAAGTGCTAGGGAATGAATTGGAATGAGTTGTGTTCTATGCTTTTGTGATAATGCCAGGGTCTCTCCTGGTGTTGTATCTAACTAAAAAGACTTTTTAAAAATGTCAAGGAAAAAAAAAAATAAAGGAAAAAGGTCCGAAGGTGGACTTGGGCAGGACTCTAAACTTCCCTGGGACTCCTAGTAAAAATGGAGAGTAGAAGAGGTGCACCATCCTTTTCTTTGAGGACCCACTTACTACCTCTTCTGATAAAGTCATGTTTGTTACTCAGAGTGACATGTCTGAAATCCCTCTGGCATGATTTCAAGAATCCAGGTTAAGGAGGACTTTCACACTAGGTGAGTTTCCCAGCAGGTCGCATGCCTTGTAACACTTCCTTTAATTAAGTCATCTAAAAACAATAAGAGAACTAAAATTTCAGATATGATCATTTTAAAAATTCTTGGAAGTATTAAAACTTCTAGAGAAAAGAAAGGAGAAAAAGCAAGAGAAAGGGAAGGAGGAAATTGGGGGAATCAACAGGTCTCTCTTTTATTTGGTAACAAACAAGTCTAAGAAGATTCATTTATAATTTGTTCATTTG
Source organism: Glaucomys volans (assembly GCA_020662805.1). Classification (NCBI taxonomy): domain Eukaryota; kingdom Metazoa; phylum Chordata; class Mammalia; order Rodentia; family Sciuridae; genus Glaucomys; species Glaucomys volans. Next base: position 331,519 of record JAJEJO010000179.1, read on the forward strand.
TCACTTTTCTGATCATCTGCATTCTGACCAAAAGGTACTTTGAGGTTTTTCTGAAGTACATAAGCATCTGCAAGCTCTATCTTTTCAGAGTAGCTCTTTGTCTCAGTAATCTCAAAAACAAACTTTTGCAGGAGTCAATTGCTGATTGATTGTTGATCTGGATTGCAGATAGGCATTGTCAAAACTGTCATGCTAAGTGAGATTAGCCAATCCCAGAAATCCACAGGTCAAATGATCTCTCTGATAAGTGAATGATGATGCATAATGTGGGGTGGAAGGGAGGCAAGAATGGAGGAAGGATAGATAGCATAGAGGGAAAGGAGGGGTGGGGTCGGGATGGGGGATTAAGAATAAAAACAGAATGAGATGGATATCAATGCCCTGTGTACATGTATGAATGCACAGATGGTGTGACTCTACTTTGTGTACAACCAGAGAATCAATAGCTGTACTCCATTTGTGTACAATGAATCAAAATAAATAAATTTAAAAAACAAAAACAAACAAACAAACAAACTATCTTGGAACAGGGTGGTACTACTAAGTGGGTACTACTACTCAGTGGTAGAGTGCTTGCCTAGCACTGGATTCCGTCCTCAGCACCACGTAAAAATAAGTGAAATGAGGGTATTTTGTCCATCTACAACTAAAAACACAACAACAACAAACACTGCCATCTTAATCACAAATAAAAAGACTTAGTTAACGTTTTATTTCCAATTCCTAGCCTTGGCAAAGTGCAACATATCATAGTGTTGTGATTAAAATGTCTTCTGATTCTGAGAATGGTCCACCCCAGAGCGTGGTGCAGTTAAAACAGTATGATTGAAATCGGCAAGTGTCACTCACTCACCAAGCTCTAGCACATCCTTGAAGAAGAACTTGTCCTGGTAGCTGACTGGAAAGATAATGTGGTTCAATCTCTTCAAGTGTTTAATATGTACAGTGTTACATCTTCCAGTGGGGCTCTGGCTACCTTTCATCTGCCTGGCCTGCTGAGGCCATCATTATCACCACTATCAACTCAGGTGTCCTTATTGCCCCAAGTTCTAGGAGCCCTCAATCAGGCCGGCAAACGTCCTGCAGAAGTTCCCTGCCCTGGGTCTCCACAGTGGGCAGGGTGTGTCCTGCCACTGCACTGGTGCTGCCACCTGTTCACCACACATGTACTCAGGGGCCTGGGCTCCCACCCACGGACACCATGTTGTGACCTCAGTCCTCTTTGTAAAGTGCAGATTGTCTTACACTCTCACAAGGTGCTTCTGCAGGTCAAATAGGAAAAAGCTCATTAGTGTGTGAAATGCAAAAGATACTACATAAATGGGAATATTATTACCTTTTGGTCAGTGTTTTCAACCTTTGGAGAATGCGTTTGGGTACTTCACGTAACTATCACATCATTAGTAAAAAGTAGCAACTCTTCTATTATAAGGCAATTGCATAATGGGATTGTTGCTCAGTGGTAGAGTGCTTGCCAGCACGTGTGAGGCACTGGTTTGATTCTCAGCATTGAATATAAATAAATAAATAAAAATAAACATCCAATGACAAATATATATATGTATGTATATGTGTATATATATATATATGTGTGTGTGTGTATATATATATGTGTGTGTGTGTATATATATATATATATATATATAATGAGAAGCACCATACTAGCATTCTAATCCTTTGACTCTCAGGATGTGAAATTTTTATAGAGAAACTCACATTAAAATTACCTATAATAGCTGGGTGCAGTGGCGCAAACCTAATCCTAGTGGTTCTAGAGGCTGAGACAGGAGCATAGTGAATTCAAAGACAGCCTCATCAATAGGGAGGTGTTAAGCAACTCAGTGAGACCTGGTGTCTAAATACAAAATAGGGCTGGTTGAGTGCCCCTGAGTTCAATCTCTAAAACACCACCCCCTCAAAAACATTGCCTTAATAGCTTTGTTGCAATTGTATTTGGAATTTCAAGTATTATAATAGTGTCATAGTATAATATCTTGAAGTATGACCTGGACCTTAATAAAATCACTTTATTTATAGAACAAAAATCCACAATCAAAAGTGAAGACCTATCTATCAAAATTTTCATTCTATTTCAACACTATTTCCACTAAATTGTAGTTAGCCTTTCTCAAAAATTCTTGCACTTATCAGCCATATGTGATACAGTTTTGACCATGGATTGGTAATCTCAGACTTCCTAATTTGTATAAGATCCACGATGTGGATCCATGGCTCATACCTGTAATTGCAGTGACTCAGGAGTCTAAGGCAGGAGGATGGTAAGTTTGAGGGCAGTCCTAGCAACTTAATAAGACCCTCTCTCTAAATAAAAATAAATAAGAAGAGCTGGGGATATGGCCCAGAGGTAAAGGCCCCTGAATTCAAACCATAGTTAATAAAAAAAAAAGAAAGAAAAAATCCATGATGACTTTGGATTTTGGATATTATATGCAAAACTTTGCATGAGTGTTCAAAGTGGCTTTTGTGGAGAAAGTTTCTGAAATATTTACCTGATTTTAAGCGATTCTAAATCTGATTAACAGACTACAATAGGATAAGACAATTCATTCTCAGCATGGTTGTTAGATGTGAAAGCATTATTAGATAAATTGGGGCAAAATCTGTGGGAAGCCAGTTAAAGAAGCATTCATCAATGGAAGATGTACCTAAAAACACAGATGGGTGGGGGGAGAGAAGACCATCTAAAAAATCTTTTCTTCTTTTAGGGTTTAGTATACATTACCTGCTTGAATCCACTCTTGGTAAAATAATCAAACCACCTGTTAGCTTCTATCTGAAACACAAAAAGAAATTATTATTGAGTTCTGTCAGCATGCATGTAGACAAGCCTGAATTAAGTGTGGTAAGATCATAAAAAGTTTTTCACTACAATTCTATGCATCTACTGAGTTCTCCCCATGCATCACACATTGTACTGAATTTTCCTCATTTTCTCTTTGACGTAACTAAGCAACCTGACAGATTGACTAACTTGCTGAACATTGCTCAGTAAGTACTGCAAATGGAATTCAAATTGAGATAATGTTAGATTCAGTGACCACTCTCTTAACCCCTAAACTGAACCATTTTTCACAAGGCTTTCTGTAGCTCATTATTCATACGATTTATTTAGAGACTAGTAGAAATTTTGAACCTATATCACCAACATTCAGAACACACTTGTTATTCAAAAGTTACCATGCATTAAATGAAAAATGATGCCATTTTGTCAATTTAAGATAACGTCCACATAATAGCTAAATCAAGGTTAAAATCCAATTCAAGTTATTTTCAAAACTTGTATTACTTTGAAATATGGGATGCTTGAAAGGTATATCTACATTTTAAAATATTTTCATTAAGTTCATTACATTTTCTTTCTTCTTCTTCTTTTTTTTTTTTTTTAATCAGGAATAGAGCCCAAGGAGTGCTTAACCAGTGAACAACATTTCCAACACCCAACCCCACCTTTTTTAAATTTCAAGACAGAGTCTCGTTAAGTTGCTTAGGGGCCTCCATAAGTTGTTCAGGCTGACTTTGAACCTGTGATCAGGTCCAAAGCCATGGGATTACAGGTGTGTGCCATATTCATTAAGTTTTAAAGGAATGTTTGATCAACATAATCCTGATGGATTTTTTTTTGAGCAACTGATTTAATGTATTATTAAATTAATTGGTATGTACTAAATCATTTCATATTATAAAAGCCACCAGTACTTTTCACAGAACTAATCTCCTAAATTTATACAGCTGGAGAGAAAAATACATAATTTGGAGTGGAAGAGAAAAGAGAATATAAAAAAGTGAAAGCATTCCTGATACTATGTCACAATTTTAACTGCTGGAAATTATTTAATTTTGTTTTTCAAATTGTGCTGCTTATTTTAATTGTTCATGTAACATTTACAATGATGTGATTATCAACATTTAATCAGTTTTTCCTCTGCTTGGGGGAATTTAGACACAAGTTCAGGTATTTATTTAATAATACATTTATTTCTATGAATCACTTCTATAAAATTACTTAAATTTGTACAAAGATGGACCCAAATAGAATTGCAGATTTTGTCATTAAAGACCTAAAAATTCCATTTATACATCTGTATCTATATGTGTGTATACAAACATTTATTATTTATGTCCACTTGAATAAATTCATTTGTATGCATTATGGAATTTTGTATGACTACTAAAATAATCATGCAAAAACTTCATAAATATATATAGATATTATTAAATTATATTTATGTAAAAATATTGTTTATAGGAATGTGCTGATGTCAGTAAAGAGAAAACTAAAATGTCTGAAAAGATGCACTCCAGATTATTAGAACTGGTTCTGGGAAGAAGAGACTTTCAGTTATTAGCATGTGTACTTTCAAGTTTTTTAGAATTGCTTTCATGGACAAAGAAACATTTATGAACAATGAAAACAATAAAGGGAGGTCTAATGAGAGAAGCCCGTTACTAATCAAGTAAGGTTGGGGTGAATGTGGAATATATAGAGCAGATTGTCATTGACTGTATATTGAAACATTTGTGGACTTCAACTCTGGAAATATGAATTCAAGAAAGGTATAAGAAAGGAATGGTATCCACAGTACTGGCTGTATAAATGAAATACTTTTCATTTTTCTTAAATGCACATACTCAAGTCAGAGGTTAGCAATAGGATATTTTAGAACCTTTAGGAAGTTTGTCAAAACAAGTAATAGCTAGACGAATGTAATGATTTTCATTGATTCACAGCATTTAAAAGTAATTCTGCATTCTTGTTTGTGTTTTAATGAAATTGCTAGAATTGCTACAAGCAAAAACATTTTTCAATTTAATGTAATATATGTGATGTCTGCTATGAATTAAAAATAATCATTAAATAATAGGAAAGGAAACTTCTGAATGTTCAGAATCTAAACCAATAACGTTAATTCTGAAGACTAGGAACATTTTCCTTTTTTAACCAGTTTTTTGTCACACAGTGCTCTACCATGAATTTATTTTTTCTTATTATCTTTATACTTAAGGGTCTATTTTATGTGATTTCTATATATCTTGCTGATACTGAGGCATTAGGTTTGCTGTTATTTTATGGGAATTTTGTGGTCCATTGCTATGGGGTATAGCATGCACAGCTATAAGACTATGTGGTTTGTTTTCATTCTTTTATTGAACATGCTATGTTATTAAATTGAGTCTTCAGCTTTTTAGTGTGCTATCTGTACTGAATACTCTATATTGGAAGAAATTTTTCTACCTTAAACCTTTTGGTTGAGAGACAAAATTATTAAATATAATGAAAATCTGAATCACTACTTTTTGATTTACATTTCACTAAATAATTGAAGGCCAACATATCTTTACATGGACTTTTCCTGAGTTAATCATAGTGATTTCTTGGCATCAATTATTATAAAAAGAGATGGCTTTGAATAGCTTCCTACACAGTTTTTTGATTTACTCTATGTAGACTTAGATTGGGAAGCTACAGACTCATTTGTTTAATGAACATAGGGTCATGTAAGTACCTTCACATCCACAAGAAGAAAATTCCCCTCAGATTAGTGAGTCATTCCTTCCAAATGTGTATTGTGCATTTAAAAATAAAAAATGCCCAAATTCAAAGTACCTTGTATAAACCACTGAAATTCACTGAAATGCCACTAAAAATTGAAATATGCAAAATCAAATAGGTATGGACAAAGAAAGCAAAAGTTTGGGTTTCTTTGTTTATTTGTTTATTTATTTAATTTTGGTTTTGGGGATTGAACCAAAGTGTGCTTTATCATTGAGCTATGTCCCAAGTCCCTTTTATTTTGAGACAGAGTCTCACTAATTTGCTGAGGCTGGCCTCCAACTTGTTATCCTTCTGCTTCAGTCTCCCAAGTCACTGGAATTATAGGCATACATCATTGTTCCTGTTTTTTTTTTCTTTATTTTAAATGGAGACATTTGTGTTATAATTTTAATAGTTGTATAGGACTTAGGACTTATTTATATCATTTAAAAACAGATGAGACATTTTGCAAAGTACTGAAACATTATTGCTTTGTTTTTAAATATTTTAAATTCTTATAAGGAACAAAATTGAATATATTTGTTATATTGATATCAAATAGATAAGGTATATAAAATTATCACAAGTTTGTTTATAGTACTGTACTGGCAATTTCTTTTTTCTTGTGGTACTGGGGATTGAACCCAGGGCCTTGTGCAGACAAGGCAAGTTCTCTATCAACTGAGTAGCAAAATTTTATTTAAATTTTCCTTATTTTAGCAATAGGATATTTCAGAGCCTTTAGGATTTTTGTCAAAATAAGTAATAGCTAGATGAATGTAATGATATCCCCAGCCCTGACAACGTTTTATTTAAATTTTCTAGAATTTTTTTTTCAATGAAGCTTCTGCTTAAAGGCTATATTGAAAAAAATTGGATGCTTTCATCTCATTCAATTAGAGCATTAGAAGATGCTCATTATTAATGAAAGGATTTAGGTTTAAATTTAGTAGAAATTAACTACTGATGTTGCAAAACAGAATTGATAGCAAGAAAGTTTTTGGAATCTTAAACTGGAGTCCTGAATTTTTTTGGAAGTTGAATTATTTTCTGAAAAATAAGAATAAATTACAAAACAGAAACCCACAAACTAATACAATTATCAAAATATGCCATGAAAATGCTAACATTAAAGATAGAATTTTTTCCCATATTTTATTTCTTCAGCCTACAGTAAATTTCACTTTAGGTAAGGAAATTAATGTTCTCTAGTATTCTTCATTCTGCAATATCAAACTTACCTTTTCTAATCATTACTGGAATTATGGCCTAACTACAGCAATTTAATAACTTCTAAGATCAATCCTGTATAGTAGAGAAGTCAACTGTGTCTTTTTAAGTGAGAAAAATAATACTTACAGTATTTTTACTAGGTTGAATTATATGCTGTTGAATGCACAGATTTTAGAAACACAATAAATTTTTACTTATACATTCATGTAACTGCCACAATCAAGATACAGAAGAGTGTCATTTCCAAATGTTGTCTCCTGTCTCTTTCTGGTTGCCCTTTCTCCTAACAATGAGTAGCTCTGCTCTGAAATCTGTTATCACAGGGGGAGCCTTTTACTGAAATCCACATAAACTAAATCATACAATTCATAGTTGTGTGGCTGAATTTTTTCATTCAATTTTGAGTTTTTGAAATCCATCCATGCTTTTGCATCTATCAATAATTCACTTCTTCATATTGCTGAAGAGTAAGTAGTCTATCATATGAACATACTATGACTTCTTACTCATTCTCCAATTAATAGACATTTGTATTATTTTGAGTGTTTGGGTACTATGCATGTTTATGGTTTTGTCAAGTATTTTCTGTGTTGGTACATTTTTTTTTCTTTTGTTCAATGCTATATGTCTAGGAGTAAAACTGCTTTTTTTCACAGAACCACAAATTTTTTCTTCTTTTTTTAGTACCATGGATTGAACCCAGTGGTGCTTAACCACTGAGCCACACCCACATCTCTTTATTTTATTTTTTTTAAATTTTGAAACAGGGTCACATTAAGTTGCTTAGGGCCTTGCTAGCCAAAATCAACTTGAGGCTGATTTTGAATTTCTGATCCTACCTTTGCCTCCAGCCAGTTAAATTTTATAAGAAACTTAATAATAGTATTCTATGTTGTTGCAAATGATTTTTAATGGACAAAATACTATCCCATGTGTACATATACAACATTTTCTTTATGCATTCATCAAAATTTCAAGCTTTAAAAAATTAGCAGGCTGTGATGGCGCACACCTGTAACCCCAGTGGATTAGGAGACTAAGGCAGAAAGATCACAATTTCAAAGCCAGACTAGCAATTTAGGGAAGCCCTAGGCAACTCAACAAGAACCTGCTTCAAAATAAAATATAAAAGAAAGGCTGGGAATGTGGCTCAGTGGTGAAGTGGCCCTGGGTTCAATCCCTCATTCAAAAAAAAAAAAAAGTTAACTACTTTGTGATGAATTTAGATAAAACTATGTATATAAAATATACATATAAAATGACAAGGAGAAGGTAAATATGAATTATAAGAATGACACATTGTTAGTTCTATACACATACAAAAAAGTAATGGATATAATAAATATACACAAGAAAGTTGCATAAGATCATTCATTTTCTAAAATATTTCAAATTATTATGCATTCTTGTCCTTGGCTTATTTTTTTATCAGAAATCATAAACAAAGACTCAAAACTATTATAAACAGCAAACAAAGAAATAGGTTTTCTCTCTAGCAAGACTAAGCCCCTTCTGTTACAGCATTTACAATATAGTTGGGGTTTTAGTGGGCATTGATAGATAGAACACACAAGCAAAAGATAGCCATTAAACCTCTTTGAAATAATTTTTTTCTACTGAGAAAATGAGACTTTATATTTTTATAGAATTAGCCAAGTTAATTGTTAGAATGGAGTAAGTAGGTTGCTTTTAACTTAGGGATGTAGCTGTCATATCATTATTGCTACAGTTAACCTCTGTAGGAAATTCTGCATGCGATCTCAAAACTCAGTATTGTAGAACATGATTACAAATAAGTAAATGTTTCAAATATAATGTCTTCTGAAACCAAGAAAGAATGGAAAGCATCATCCTTGGGAATGATAGATGGAATGGACTGGAAAGTTACTTTCTAAAAGAACATCAAATATCAATCATATTTTTAGGTAAATGTGTTGTATTTTTCTTTAATTAGCCTGGCCCAGCTATTTCCCACATTCCCTAATGGCATACATGGTTGAAAGGCAAAATTTTTGCTCTCAATTTTACTGCCCTATAAGTAATGAAAGAAGTATTCACATATTTACACATAGGCATATTTCTTGCTTGCAAAATTCACAGTTTTCAGGAACAGTGCCAATTATGGTTAACAATCACTGTATTGAGTGGATTTCTGTTTGTAGACACTGCACAGAATGTTAGCATGTACAAGACTAACAACAGTGAAAACTTTTTTAACCTTCTGAAGTAGGGATCAAGAGCTCTTTGATTAACTTTTTTTTATCTGGAGTAAAATGAGACAAGTAACCAGTTTGCATAGGTAAGAGATGATAGAATCTAAATAGATACTCAAGGTCTCTTCTAAATAAATTCTATTGAAAGTTTCTTCCTTGGTTATTTAATTATGATGTATTCTTTATTGTATACTAAAAAGAAAAAGAAATGGTGATATAATTTTGCCATAAATGTTTGGCAAACCTGGAGTCTATTCTAGATTTTTATGAATTTTTAATTCATTAACATAAAACACATTCTAAATATTTTCATTATATATTTATGATTCACTAAAGAAACAGATTTATTTTATGATTTTGAACTCTTCCAATGTAGCTGAATTTTTCAAAGTATGTTTTTTTTGCCTTGTTCATGCCTGTTTGTGGTTTATTTATCCAAGGTTTCTTTGGTTCTTTTGCACAAGTCCTCATCATTTTTCTTCTCACTTTATTTTCCTTGTTCTTTTCTTTCTTTGTTTTTTATTTTTGATTAAGGTTTAAATGGCTCTCAAGTGGTTTGGTGCAATTATCAGCTCATATTTTTACTTTATGACACAAAAATGTTAATTTTATACCTCAATCATGCCTTAGTTCCTCACTTGTCGCTATATAGACTAATCTTCTTCATTACTTTAGTATATGCAGATATTCTCTTTAATTTCTGCAATAAGAGATTTCAGTAGATAATTTAGAATAATTATTAATCTTGAATTAAACATGTATTATTCAATATAATTTGCATTTACTTGTTAATTCCACTGCCTTAGAAATCTCAATCCATTTCACAGCCACCAAAAAAATAAGCCAATGACATTAATACATTTAAATTTTTTTCTGTATATGTTGAATTAATCTTAAGTAACTTAGTAATTGAGAAATTTGAGCATGTAGGGGGAATATTATATTTTTGTCTAAATTGTCAACATAAAGTCTGGTTTTCCATGTGAAAATTCATTTTAAGACATCTCTGATGGGTGTTTGATGCTGTTTTTGAAATTTTATATTAGCATATGTTCATATAAATTAATGTTTCTATGGAATATCTTTAAATAGCAATACATGCATGAATTTTACCAGATTATTTTCTGACACATTACTAAGCAATGATTTAACAATCATTCTATTGTAGATTTAGTACCTTGCAAATAAAAGAGATTTCTTAAGAAAAGTAGCCTATGTATAGGCATTCTTTAATTCCCCGTCATGGCCTTTTCTTCTGAAATTTCCATGTTAGGTTTAGTTGACACTTATTATCCACCTCACGTGATGGTAGATGCTCTATTTTTGATGCTGTTCTGAGCTCTCATAATTGTCTGGTTACATTTCTGATCAATGTAGTTTTGAATTTAGAAATATCCCTGTATTTATTCTGGTTCCTATTCATTTCTGCTGATATAGCTAACCGCTCAAGTAATATTTTTTTCACATCTTTTCTCTGATGACTAACATACTGATATGTTACCATATGTTTCTTCATTTTCAAATTGCCTGTGGAACTTTCCTTGAAGAACTAGAGGACCAAAACCTGAGATGTACCTTTAAGTGCAAAGGAAATGCTTGACAAAAGCATAAAAAAAAAAGTGTATAGGTTAGATGCACTACACTGGAAAAATCAGAAATCAATGGGTAGCTCTGTGAAACTGAGCAATTAAAATTTTCAGCCTCAGTTTCCTCTTATGAACCATAAAGAGAGGAGTAGCTGTGTAAAATTTGGGAGAAGATTGTACAAAACTAATATATGTAAAATGCTTAGTATATTTCACACATAGGAGTCCCTTGGCATTATATAAATATTATTTTACTTATAATATTGACAATATTTGTAAAACCAATGAGGAATTTTGAAGCTGGAAGAACTCTGAGGGTGTTCAGAACTGTTGTAATGGAAGAGACTTTGTCAAGGAGGTTAAATGAATGGAAATTGAGGTGAAATTTCAACATCATTTAAAAGTGAAAATATATATTTCTTGGAAAGGAAACACCAGTGGCACAGATCTGGGATCAGTGTGTGACAGCATGGTCTGTATGAATACAGCTAAGTGAAAGGGAATATGTAAGTTTCTCTGACAAAGAGACAGTTTGCATTCAATGGAGAAAGTAAGTGTTGCAAATAAAGAGATTTGAAGTGGCTTCATTTGATTTTGAGACAAAAGGGATTTTGGAGACTAAATTTTCACAGAATGAAAGAAGAGGATTAATGTTGAATCCTTCAAGAAGGCTTATTTATTGTTGTTTTGTGTTCTGGATTACTGGAGTAACAGTAACATAATGGGCATTGTATAAAACACAGTTTATGTTCCACTTACAAGATTAGGAGGAATAGAATTCATAGATAAAAAGGCATCGGTTTTGTGTTGAATGTAGTGGAGAAGCACAAGGTAATAGGGCACTTATCTGTTCCACTTTCTCTGAAGCCAGTCTGAAACAGAAAATTGTCTTTGCAAGGATGCATTCAAGAAGTGCACATAAAGGGAGAGAATGGGGATAAAAAAAATAGAAGTAATTTCAAATGTGGGAATAGTTTGAGAAATACAGAAACACCATTAGGAAGACATTCTGTAAATAACTGTTGTTTGTTGGGCTTACATTTGTCTGATACATAATATTGAAAGGAAAAACAGTATAGATCATAAACACTTAAAATGAGTGATTGAATCAGGCATATTATGCTTTATTATTAAATAACAAATACATAGCCAGTTTTGGTGGAATCCAACCAATTGAGTGAAGTTAACATCCCACGTTATTAAATATTATGAAAAACACAAAAAAATGAAAGAGAAAACAGTAAAAATATCTAGGTGGCTTATCAATTTAAGAGTAACACCAAAATTATATGGAATTTTACTATTTAGTTTTGATAACATGAAGGAGCAGGGTATGGATGAAAGCCTTTTGTGTGGTCTGATACTTTTCTGCTAAAGGTCAATACTCATTTACCTGTTAAACTCCATGCTTTTTCTTTCAAAAACAAGATTCCAGATGACTATGGAACTTCCAGAAGTGGAAATTTTTAGAATGTCAACCTTGTTTTGTTTCCTGATCACTCCATATTATCTCAAATATTTTCCCCAATCAAGTAATAACATTTGAAAATATTAAAGATTTTTAGAGGCATTTATTAATGTGTCTGGAACCATTATTCTAATACATAAAATGCCTACTGTATGAGAAAACAGCCATGCAGGTTGAGTGGTACTTTAATAGAAAATAGGAAGGGGTTTCCTTAGAGCTTTGTTAAAGGATACTAGAGAAAGTTGAGTGGTACCAAGCTACATGTATCATGGAACAGGCTTTCATACCAAGTGTAGCAAAAAGGTGATAACAATATGGTTGTTAGAATCTTTCTGCCATGAATGAATCTATTCACTTTATTCATATATAATACTAAAATATTTTTAGACATCTTTATAGCACATCTACCCTCTTGACGAGAAAATGTATCAAAGGAGAAATTCAGCTAGAATGTTTCCTTGCTATCCTCCCCCCTTTCTCTAGTAGGATAATAGTGCTGCAAAATACTAGTATTATTTTAAAATTCCTAGAACATCTGATTGCTTATTTACTCTAATGCTCTACTTGTGAAATATTTCATAGTATCTTTCCTTTAGTTCTTATTGTATGATTTCTTATTAAATTCATTTTTATCAAATGACATGTGATGAAATATGAGAAGAGAAAATTAAAAGAGAGCTAAAGAGCAAAATATGCAACATCTATTGATGCATCCAAGGTAACATTATATCTGTGGAGCAAGAACATCAAGGAGCTGTCATTTGATAATTGACAAAAATGGTCATCAAGTAAAGCATCTGAGGACTAGAGAGATATGTTCATGAGAAAAAGCATGAAAACCATTCCTTTTTCTTGAAACTGTTAATGATTGTTAAGCTATGATCATAGGCTTTGGAATTACTTTCAAATAACCCAGTGCCTTTGAGAATTAGTCTGGTCTTCCAGCACTATTTGTTAATCAGGATAGAGAACTTCACATCTCAACAAAAATAATGCAGCATAATGTAAGCCTTTGGACACTGGCTTTGTGGTCAATGAGTGGAGAAGATGCATAGAGACATAATGCAGGAAAAACCCATAATTCCTAGGAAACCCAAACTTCTTCTCCCACTGCTACCATATGTACCCAGGTCACCACCACATCTCATCTAAACTCCTGCCCCAGTAGTTATCTTTCCTGTTTCCGTTGCTGCCTGTGTCCACTGGGTTCTGTTCTCTATGCACCAGAGTGAAAATCACATTATGCCAAGCACCTCATCCCCGAAGCTCTTCATTGCTTTCTGTCACATTTTAATATATACTACAAAATCCTGATCAAGAGTCAAAGGCAAGACATAGACATACTCTGACTGCTGTTACTGCTCTTTGCTTCTAGTTACCCTGAGATTATCCCCTGACCCACACTAAGGAGTGCATGTATTTTTCTTTTTCTGGTAACAGAGATTGAATCCAAGGGAGCATAACCATAACCATTTAACCATATTCCAGCCATTCCGCCTTTTTGTTTTTAATTTTGAGATAAGGTCTCGTTAATTTGCTTAGAGTCTTGAACCTGCAATTCTCCTGACTCAGCCTCCGAAGCTGCTGGGATTGCAGGCATGTGCCACCACATCCAGCTAAGAAGTTTGTTTTATCAGCACATTTGTATCATTCCCTCTATATGGAATACCCTCAAAGCATTGAGTGTATTGTAATTGGTATTGTTAACATCCCTTGCCTTCATTCAGGTCTCTATCCAACATAAGTTTTTCATATTATTCAACCCAGCCTAATACACCTTTCTAAGCCACTTCTATCACCTTATTGAATTTAGTTTTTCACTGCACTTCTTACTGTAAAATATTTTGTGTGTGTTTGCTTATTTTTTCCCATCCAGTAAACATAAGCTGCATGAGGGAAGGGGCTTGTTTGTTAATTCCAGTGTTGAGCAAATATTAGGACCTTAAACATTTTTTTGTTTTGGAATGAATGAAAACAATGGATGAGAAATGAAAATAATGCTACTTGTATTATTTCAAGCACAAATAATTGGATGAGGACCCTCCACTACATCTTTAATGATGGGAGAAACAGTCTATATATGTGTGAAGACAGTGGTCACTGGCCAAATGAGTCTACTCAGCTCTTGAAGTGTGGGATAGTGCAACTGTGGAATTGTAATTTTGATTTCAATAATTGAATTAAATTTAAATAGCTACAAGTCTACAATATTAGAAAGCACAGAATACAAAAATCATAGATGAAGGGGTATAACTAGGTCAATTATGCTCGCATATTGACACAAATATTTCATGTGATTAAAATTAAACAAGCTGGAATAGGAAGGACAATAGAATAAATCAGACATAATTTTCCACCAGTGAAATTCCACATCATGTACAATAATGGGATTCTAATTAGAATAAGTTATATTCCATGCATGTATAATGTCAAAATATACTCTACTCTCATGTATATCTAAGAACAAGAAATAAAAATAAATAAATTTTAAAAATTCAGCCGAGAGCAGTAGTGCATGCCTATAATCCCAGCACCTTGGGAGGCTGACGAAGGAAGATGGCAAGTTCAAGACCATCCTCAGCAACTTAGCAAGACCCTAAGCAACTTAGCAAGACCTGTCTCTAAATAAAAAATAAAAGCTCTGGGATATATCTCAGTGGTTAATTGCCTCTGGGTTCAATTTCTGGTTACCATAACCATGCCCCCTCACCCCAGAATTTAATAATAATCTTAACATTTTTGTCTAACTTGAAATGAGTGTTCAGGTATTTCTACATTTTCTATATTATGAAAAATTTTGTGTGAACTCCCCAAAATTTGCTTTGGTTCTGGCAACATAGCTCCATGGTACGGTGCTTGCCTAATATGCATGAGATCTTGGGTTTGATCCTTAGCACTGCAGAAAGAAAACAAAACATGCATTGCTTTGATATAGACTTACAATTAATTCATGTAATATTGGAAATTAGGTTCATATAATTATATATATCAAATACCACATATATCATATATGTATCATATATCATATATGTATCATATATATAATATACACATGATCATAATTTCTAATATTTCCTATATATGTAAAACCTACATTTTTAACCTATTGAGAATTAAATAAAAATAAAAATAAATGAGATAATTATTGATATTCATATTGCAAGTGATGTATGAAAAAATTCATTTCTACTACTGGCAGATATTTTAGATGGATTCATTTAAACAATAAAAAATAACAACTTTGTCCTTTAATTTTGCATACATGAATTTACCAATGAAATAATCAGGTACAGATAATAAGTGTTTGGTATGTAGAAATTTTCGATTAAGCTATTATGACATTGTGAAGTAGGGAATATTCTCAATATCAGATCCTCATGAATTTACACAAAGGACAAATATAATACGGCCTATTGTTGAAGTCAGATGTGGAGCTAAACCACTAATTTTGTCCTAAAAAGCACATAACATAATGAAATGTTATTGTTTATATGTACCTGTGTGTGAATAATTTATCACTTACACCATCCATGATTAGTTTTTATTTCACTCATTTATACCTTGCTACTCTATAATATCAGTGATAATGCTAGATAACTGTGTTTGCAGTAAAAATTAATACTTCCTTAGTTTTTCTTATTCTGAGAATTAACTAAGCAAATAGTTTTGCATTTTCTGAAATAAACCTCCTTCCCCCGTGTTTAAAACATTTTACTATAATGATTTCCTCCCTCCCTCTGAGTTCTAACAATGTTTTCTTTCTATCTATCTATCTATCTATCTATCTATCTATCTATCTATCTATCGTCTGTTTTTGGTACCGGGTACCAGAGGTACTTCTCCACTGAGCCACATCCCCAGCCCTTTTTATATTCTGTTCTGAGACAGGGTCTCTCTAAGTTGGTTAGGGCCTCACTAAGTTGCTGAGGCTGGCTTTGAACTTGTGATCCTCTTGCCTCTGCCTCTTCAGTGACTTTGATGATAGATTGGTGCCACTGCTTGCTGGCTCTAACCACTTTTTCTGTCTTTCTAATGTGCCCACATCTCCTGGAGTCTCTGCTCTCTATCACTTGCACCTTTAGTTAAGAGGAACCACAAAACAGCCAGACTGGTCCTGTCTGCATCAATATGCTCTTGTCTATAAGAAGGATAATATCCTAGTAACTAAAACGTAAAATGACTGATTTCCAACATAAAAACACATGGTCCAAATATGTGGATAAGTTTAATTTTGCTTAAAGCATACATAGTGTTCAGAAGTGCAGTGTTTTCTCTGCTTTTCTTTTTGCATTCACTACAAAGATGCTAAGTTTCAATCTTTTCAATTTGACAGCTTGCTCAACACTGACTCTTTCAATGGGATCTAAGTGACTAACACAGGTTCCAGTCTATGATAAATTTTTCTGGACCCATAAAGACCTCACATTAAAGTTGAAGTATTTTAAAAAGGGTTAAGTGAAAGTTCTGGTAAGAAAATTATCAGTGATATCTACTATGAGAATAGCTTGCCACTTCCTATTGCCTGATGACGACAGAAGTCCATACTATAGAAGAAAGATTCAAGATTCAGCAATAATTTTGTGCAAATGGAATGTTTATTATTATTATTATTATTATTATTATTGCTGTTATCAATTATTATTTTTGGTAAGGCAAAGAAGCATAGCACTTTGATATCTGAAACCCCAGTTTTGTTCATTTGTCTTTGATACTTTGTTGATGTTCAAAACAGTTTAGCTCTTCAATCTCTTACCTAATTCTTCCACATAAGTATTCATATGTCACATTTGCATGGATTATAAGTGACAAATGAGCTACAGTGCATTAAGTCTCAAAAAACAACAGGTTACTTACTTTAGCCAACTTTTTAAATCAGTCATCACAGTTCCATTCTACGTGTTGATACAGAATTTTTGGAAATAGTCTTATGCCTAATTTTGTAGTTCCCTGCTTAATTATCAGCATTTATTCCGAGATCAATTATTGTGTGTACTTTATCATTCTTTAATATCATCCACAAGAAACAGAAAACAGTCATAAACTTGTAGTTATATTAATGTCACTGAAAACAATGTAATAAAATTTAATTATTTTGATAATTTGGAGAAAACCAAATCTTTAAATTGTGGATGTTTGAATTTTTCTCTATCAAACTTTGTTAAAAATGACAAAATATATATAAAATAAAATTAAGTACTGCAGAAAACAATAGTAGTTTCAACACAAGAAAATAAAAATGTCACACATCAAAGGAAAACAGAAGTTATCATGAACAAATTACCAGAGAGAGAGAGAGGGAGGGAGAGGAAACATTTGATTTTTTTCCTCCCAGGAATTTTGAAAGTAGTGTAAATTATAGCTTAATGTTTTCTACAATGATCTAAGTCTGATTTATAGAGTTCAAGACTGACAAGAGGGGGTAGGAATTGCCATAGTTCAACTCTGGCTTAAGGCTTTGAAGAGGTATTATATAGTTATTCCCACAGTAAAATGGTTCACCTTTCATTTTATAGAGCACAGTGATGGATGGCACTTTGAGAGCCTTGAAGTGATATGTAGCAGCCCCAAACAGTGAGTTAGACTTCCACAGTTTAAACAGCATCTGCCACTCACTGCCAAGGATGAATATGGTGGTTTTCGGTATGCCTTAATTATGCCATGGCAAGAAAATTGAATTTTCCTAGGAAGATTGATTAGCTAACTTCTTTTGTAAAAGAAACTTATCTAGCAATATAATAATATTACCATATTTGTAACACCACAGCACACAATGGAGGAGATTTTTCTTTAATAAAAAGAAACATGAAGCAAGGCTATTGTGGCATTGTGAATAAGAATGGCAATAACTTCTCGGAGACCTAATTTATTTTTCTCTGAGATGTGGATAAATTACCTGCTTTATTTGTCATCATGTGTTTTCACTTAACCACAAATGAGATAATGTGTGTCAAATCACTTCAATATTGATTCCACTCTAATGCCCTATTCTGTTCTTTTTCTTGGTCCCTACCTAAGTTAACTGATCCTTAAATGCTATTTTTTATACATTGTGTTCTTGACCTTCTTCCCTTAACTTGCTAATTTTTCCCCTTGTGGATGATTACACTAAATTCCATTCATTTTGAATCAATGGGATTGATTTTCCATGGTTTTCTAGCACTCACTTCAATTTAGGCAGTAGCACCCCTGTGTGGAACTATCTACTAATGATTTACAGCTTTCTTGGATTATGACTTTTCTGTTTTGGTCTGCTCCCTCCTGTGCTTCGAAAAAGTTTACGATTTAAGTAAAATTCACCAAAAACCTGAGTAAATTGGAAACCTGAGAATCTTGCTTAATAATTTTATAAGCACTTAAATCCAACCAACAACCAAACCCTGACTATTTTACTTTATGTACTCACACCTTTTCCTGTCCTTTTTATAGCTGTATACACAGCCTTAGGTTAAACTATGGTAGTATTCACCTCTAATTTTCTTCTTACCTCCCGAATCACACAAAATGTAAGTTGATCGATGGTAAATCCATGCAAATCCATGAATAGTCTCCAAAACCTACAATATAGTGAAATCCTTAATATTGCCCATTTACCTTCAAAATTTCACATCTAGGCATATCAGTTTAAGCACTGAAAATGGGTGGATATGAGGACAATCCCTTATATCAGCAATATGAAATTAAATTTAGTTCCCTGAACTCATAATTCTGTTTCATGCCCCAATAAATTTACACATGTTATTTCCTGTGTCTAAAATTTCCCTCTATTCTTTTGTCACTGAAATAATCCACACTCACCCCTAATATCCATTCTTGTGCTTTTTCTTGTGAGGGAGATCATACATCAATTCTTATTTCTGAAACTACATGATAATCTAGCTACAATATCTGACATCTCCCAACACACATTCACTTGGAAATGTCTCAAAGGCCTAAATGGGATCATATTAAAGCATGTAGGCAGAAATTTTAATTTTTAAAAAATATTATTTGCTGGTCGCAGTGGCACATACCTGTAATTCAAATGGCTCTGGAGGCTGAGGAAGGAGGATCAAAAGTTCAAAGCCAGCCTCAGCAACTTAGTGAGGCCCTAAGTAATGGACCCTGTCTAAAAAAGACCCTGTCTAAAAATTAAAAGAAGGTCTGGGGATATGGCTCAGTAATTAAGCACCCCTGGGTTAAATCACCATTATCACATACACATTATTATTCATTGAAATTTATTTACTGAAGAAATTGGTAATTGAAATGTTAAGAATCTTTTATATATTCATGCCACTTTTTGTAAAAAACAGTGACATTTGAATGTGTGAAATCAAAATTAAATGTTCCACTGTGTAACAATGAATGTAATACAACATATATGTATGATCATTTGTTTTTACAAAAATAATGGGCCAATTAGTAGCATCTGTTATGTTATCTTTACAAATACAATATATAACAGGATATTTAAAAATCAGATCTGAGGATTTTAGTCACTTAAGTGATTTCTTATTTCACATATTCTATACAATGTTTTTTATCTGGAAGGGAGAAGCTTTTAGAGGTGTTAATAACTAAACCAAATTTCATATATTGTACATAGTAAACATGATAGAATCACACTTCAGAATTAACAAAAGTTATATAAGCAAACCTTATTTACTACCTTAACTAGCATTGGTGAAGGTGGTTTTGCAAGTCTGAGAGAATGCCAATGAATATAAAATTTTTGGAGATGGAGTTCTGTAATTATGTGGGCATGGAACATGGACTAAACCATGTTAAATAGATTTTGTGAGAAGTTATCTCCAGAGTCCTTATATTGCTAGCATGTGATGACACATTCGATTTGTCAAAAAAAGAGTAAGTCTCCTGACATTCGACCATGTCATCCAATCACATTATCTAGATTATTTTTATAAAGCTAGTATTCCCAAAATACAACATGGAATATGCCACTTGGATGCTTCCATTGTTAATTCAATATTTAGTTAAATAAATGTGAAATCACTCTCTTTATGTGAAAGAAGTAATATTTTAAGTTTCTCTATTATTCAAGCCATTATCATAAGTGGTGCCCTAAGTATTCTAGAATGTTATGCTCTGCTTCCTGGAAAATATTCAGGAAATATTTTTTGATAGTATTAATGGTGTTTAATAGTAATATTGAGCAAATTGGATGAAATCAAAGCATAAGCTAAAACATTTAAATGTGAGATCTATGAGGAAGTTTTAGAATACACATTTTCAGTCTCATTTTCCTAGGATATTTATGCACCTTTCAAAATATTCAAAATGATTTAAATAATGTCTGGGGAATTCATGTATGGAAGTCAAGTTGTACCATTGTGAATTAATCAGTGGTATAGCCTGGAAGGAACTGTGTGTGGCAAATACTGCTACTGATGGGAGCCCTTTTGTATTGAGGGATTAGAGAGTGGAAGCACATTTGGAGACGGCACTCTGCAGGCTGCAGCTTCTTTAGCTGTTCCCACTCGTGGCTGCCAAGCACAGGTGTGAAGATCCACATATCGAAAATAGAAACTGAGGTGAAAGAATCTGCTATTAAAATGGGAATAGAAGGGATCTGAAAACGAAGGCATGTTTCACAGAAAATCGTGACTGCTTCCTCATTACCTGAGAATCAACAATGAGAAGACAATGGAACAGTGGTCAAGAGAGAACAAAGAAGGGAAGTGAAGCCATTTTGAAGGGATTGCCAGTCATGAAGATAAGGATGAATCAGCAAGTTCTGAGTATAAAACCAGTGGGGATAATTAGGATTTTTATTTTTTTATTTTTTTGACAGATAAATGTATTGGGGATGAAAGATTTAAGACTCTTTAAGGAGAGAGGTGAATTCTAAATCACATTTCAGGAAGCATAGAAAGGAAGAACATTGACTGCTAAATGATATTTCAGTAGATATTAAGAATCCATAGGGTGAATGATTGCTGGAGATGAGTCATTTGTGCAAAAACATAATGGGAAGATGTATTAAGAGAATTCTCAAGTAATCACTACTCTTGATTTTTTGTTTAACTGATGACTCTGAAAGCATCTATACAGCCTTTCAAAAGAGAAAAACAGGGTTAAGAGAGTAATACTCTAATGCTATGAAGAATGTTCCCGTGTGATATCTCTGTGTGTGCGCTCCTCCCCTTATTTCTTCTGAGAAGAACTTCACAGTTTGATGCTCTCTGTTCATACAGGCCTAGATAGTCATTGGTTCTTTGCTGCCTGTGCCTTCCTTTGGTGGTCTTTCAGTCTGTATGACCTTAAACTGAATTCGTATAGAAATTGCTCCCAAATTTCTTTCTCCTGCATGAATCTACTCCTTGAAATCTAAATGCAACTCCCTATTAAACCATGTTTGAATATTTGAAACACAAACTGACTAAAACTAAGTTTTCTGATCATTTTACCTCCAAAGCTGCTTCTCTCAACTCTCTCCCACTTCAGTTCATAGCAACTCTTTTATCTACCAATTGCATGGACCAACATTCTCCTTGAGGGAATCTTTGAGTATCTTCTCTCTTTGACATGATATATAAAATTCATCAGCAAAACATGACTTCAAAACATGTTGAACCACTTCTCATTGCTCTGTCCTAGACACTCAATATCCCACCTAAATTATTGCAATAAACAGAATTCTTTTATTTTTTATCTAAAATTCCTGAATTTTATTTATGAGTATTTATGGTAGAAATCTATTAAAACAAAACATAAATTGTTTGATTTCTCTAAAAGTCATACCAATGGTTATGTATGTGACTCATACTGAATGTAAAAAAAAAAAAAATGAGTCCACAAGAGTTTACAAAACATTGATCTTGTGTATCACATCTTGCGTAGGCTCAGCTTCCTTTAGCCACCAAGGACTTCTTGTTTTCTGAACCTTGGCAACATTCTATCAGAAACTTATACACTCATCTTCCCTCTTCCTGGAAGTTTTTTCTGCCTGGTATTTTCATGGCTTGCTTGCTCACTTCCTATAATTATTTATTCCTGTAATTATTAGCTTTTCAATAAATATCTCCCTTTCCACCCTGTCTAAAATCATGCCTGTTCTTTATCAATGCTTTACTTTTTTCTGTAACTCCTACCATATAACCTTCAATATATTTATTACATGTGATATTTTCTTGTTTCTAATTTATGCTCCATGGGAGTATTGAAATATTTTGGTTTTGCTTTACTTATTTTATTGCATATATGTATACCTGACACATAATTTCAATGATTATTTGTTTTCTTGTTTGTGTGCATCCAAGTATTTGAACCATGTAAATTCTTTACTCCTAGTGATTGATCAGAGCACCAGGGAATTCACATATTATTTAGTGACCTGAAACCTTGGACCAAGATTTTTACCAAAAAAGATGAGCTAAATCAAGTTGAAACTCTTTTGCAGCAATTTAAATGTGTAACTACAAGAACATTGGCAGTTATCATTTGAAAGAAAAATAAATAATATTATATAAAGAGAGCAAGAACAGGTGACATGGGAAAAGACAGTGGATTGAAGAAAAAGGGCTTGCGTAAAGACAAAAAGATATTCTAATGAAGCCGTAGAATGAAACTGATGGACAAGAGCCAGTCTCTAAATATGTTGCTACAACAATTCTGCATTCTGTCCTCAACTTTGGACTAAAAACTTCTGTTTGAGAAAACATCAGTCCATTTCTGTTTCTCACAATTATAGAGGACATCATTTTCAAACTGACTCAGCTGAAAACACCTTTTAATTTCTAATTTTAGAAAATTACCTTGATTCTGCTTTCCAATTTCTCTTTCCAAGCTGGCTCTAAACTCAAATTTAGTTATTTATTGTTCTTTTGGCAATTGTACTTTGCCTGCTTACCTTAGATTTTTGTAAAGATTCAAGACATTTGGTATTCCCCTTTTGTTCAGAGAACCATAGTTGCAGCTGTTGAAAAAAACTTTGTTCCATCCTTTTTGGTCCATTGCCCTTGGGGATTTGGTCTTCAGGTTCCAAATACAGAGCATTGGAAATGTTAGTGTGAGAATCAGTCTGCAAGGACTCTGGCTTCCTTGAAACAGCTCAGAACCTTATAGTCTGAGAAACTTCCACCTCCCTGGACAAGAGGCAGAGCCAAGTCCTTACAGCTTGTAGAACAGAAAGCCATGTTTCTCTCTCTGGTCTCCACAAGTGTGTTCTCAGTTTATTTTTTCTCAGAGGCACTTTTCATATGCCTCAAGGAACAGGAAGGACACTAAGATAATTTCTCCTTTGGATCCATTCTATTGCAAGACCAGGAGAAAGGCTGCTTCTGCTTTCAGTCCTACCAAAATTAGTGTTCAGGAAATCAAAAAGCCTAGTTTATGGAAAATAAAGTAATATTATTGTGCAAATAGGTCTGATTTATGGAGGGTGTGGGCCTTGTAATAGTGAGGTATTTGCAGCAAGATTCTATGACCTAACATAATCTTCTCAATTTAAAGGATACTGGAAAAAACAGATGAAACATTTGTAGCATTTTGTGTTCTTACATACTATACAGTTTAGTCATGTAATTTAAGCAATTTTTTCTCAATTAAATTAATCCTGTAAGTACCCTAAACAAATTTTAAAAATTGAATATTGTTTTAGAGATCTTTCATGAAATAAAAGAGGTATGGAAACAATTTCACTGATAATAAAATAAATTTGGTTTAGAGAAAGTCATGAAGATTTCAAATCATAAAGATATTCAAATAAGTGACTTTCTTGACAATATTTATTTCTGACCTGGCTAGGGTTAGTACCTATTCAGCTAATTTTCTAACTGTGTTCAAATCTAATTGATAATCCGTATTTTACTTTTGTCAATATGAAGTGAGTTACTCATCTTAAAAATGTAAAAATTAAGAGTGTCTATATCTACTACATGTGATGATTCAGAAAATTGCACAAGTAGATCATGAAAAAAAATTAGAAGTTATTTATGAAAATGCCAAATATCTAATAAATGCTTTTGTTAGTATGGACAAACACATTCTTGTTAAATTCCCTACTTCCTATCATTCCAGTTTGTCACTGATTATGACAGTGATGTGTTTTCATCAACATTGTAGGTGCATTCAATTTATTTCTACTAGGATTTCTGCTGCTTGTGAATTTTTTAAATTAATTTTACATTAGGTAGATAGTATTAATGATAGAGTCAGTAGAAAACTATAGTAGCCTTTAAATATGAAAGACAAACCCTTTAAATATAAACATAACTTGATTTTTGTGCCAAGTGTATGACACCTTGACAAGTGTTATTTAACCAATAATCTGCACAATTTGACTACATTTGCTATTAAAACTTTGTGGTGATTAAAGAAATTGAAAGTGAATGATGAATTACATTTATTGATTTCCAGATGTTGAACCAACCTTGCATCCCTGGGATGAAACCCACTTGATCAAGGTGCACTATCTTTTTAATATGCTTTTGTATGTGATTCACTAAAATTTTGTTAAGAATTTTTGCATCTATGTTCATTAGGGATATTGGTCTGAAATTTTCTTTCCTCGATGTGTACTTCTCTGGTTTTGGTATCAGGGTGATATTAGCTTCATAGAATGAGTTTGGAAGGGTTTCCTCCTCCTCTATTTCATGAAATACTTTGAGGAGTATTGGAATGAGCTCTTCTTTGAAGGTCTTGTAGAACTCGGCTGTGAATCCATCTGGTCCTGGACTTTTCTTTGTTGGTAGGCTTTGATAACTTCTTCTATTTCCTTGCTTGAAATTGATCTATTTAAGTTGTGTATGTCCTCCAGATTCAGTTTGGGTGACTCATATGCCTCTAGGAACCTGTTGATGTCTTCGAGTTTTTCTATTTTGTTGGAATATAAATTTTCAAAATAGTTTCTAAATATGTTTTGTATTTCATTAGAGTCTGTTGTGATATTTCCTTTTTCATGACGACTTTTAATAATTTGAGTTCTCTCTCTCCTTCTCTTCGTTAGCGTGGCTAAGGGTTTATCAATTTTATTTTTTCAAAGAACCAACTTTTTGCTTTGTCAAATTTTTGAATTGTTTCTTTTGTTTCAATTTCATTGATTTCAGCTCTGATTTTAATTATTTCCTGTCTTCTACTACTTTTGGTGATGTACTGTTCTTCTTTTTCTAGAGCTTTAAGTTGTAATGTGAGGTCATTTATTTGTTGACTTTTCATTCTTTTATTAAATGTGCTCCCTGCAATGAATTTTCCTCTTAGCACTGCTTTCAGAGTATCCCGGAGATTTTGATATGTTGTATCATTGCTCTCATTGATCTCTAAGAATTTTTTAATTTCCCCCCTAATGTCTTCTGTTATCCATGCATCATTCAACAGCATATTATTTAATCTCCAGGTGTTGGAGTAGTTTCTGTTTTTTATTTTATCATTGATTTCTAATTTCATTCCATTATGGTCTGATAGAATACAAGGTAGTATCTCTATCTTTTTGTATTTGCTAAGAGTAGCTTTGTGGCATAACATATGGTCTATTTTAGAAAAGGATCCATGTGCTGCTGAGAAATGTATTTACTTCTTGATAGATGAAATATTCTATGTCTGTTAAGTTAAAAAAAAAAAAGAAAGTGAATGAAAGGCCATAAAAGTTCTACCATAGAGAAGAAGGAAACAAAACACAGAATAATTTCTGTGTTTTGGATAATAGTTTGGATTAATGGGGTATTTTGATAAATTCTAGTCTAAGATTATGAATCATCACATATATTTGAAACAAGTGAGTCACTGGGCTTACAAAATCAGCCCTTAATTTTTAGGATCAGAGAGTCCTTTAAATTTGGTCTGTCATAAGTACAAATGTTTACTGACACAAAAAATTCATTTGAATGAACTATAACAATCTCTCATAGAGTCTTAATCATACTTTGTTATTAGCAAAATATAAAATCTTGCCACTTTTATTTCCATACTTGTGTGAATAAGATTCTTAATTTTCTTATTTGTTTTGTTATTCATTAAATAATATTCTTGTTTCATGAGAATAAAAGTAATAAAAGATATTTACTGTATATAAATGTATATAACAGATTTTCCTGATGATTCCTTAAAATTATCCTTTAGCACATTTATGCCAACCAGAAAAATAAAGTTTCATATAATTATGACATAACACCCTGAAATGAACCAAACTGAAACTAAGTAAAGTCTACTAAGAGGTGATTAGTTTCCAACATGAGGAGACTGTACAATTTATAATCCATACCAAGTTGATTGTTTTAGAATGTAGATGTTTAATTATACCAGTTTTACAAGAATAAACTGATATTGTCTGATATAAACCAGGTTACCACAATCTTATGATCACCCTACAAACAAATGTAAAAAAATTACATACTTGTACTTTATTATACAATATGTATGTACAGATATACACTGGTATTTCGTATAATGCTTGTAGTGTATATAACTATATAAAATTCATGAAAATGTGGGTATTTATTTATATGTTTATCTGTATAATGCATGTTTTTTAAACTTAGCTGAATAAGAAATGGAAGGAAAAAAAGGACTATATTATTCAAATAATAATTGCTTTGAAAATAGTTACTTTTGTATAGACTTGGCTGGGTTGAGCAGTTTCTTCAACTTGCCCTTTCACCAAAGCAAATACATTTTTTTTCCTTGTTTATATTTCTAAGCAAATTTGGTTAGTAGAAGAGCTCCCTCCATAGACAAACTAGAAGAAAAATACGCCATTAGATTATAGGTGGCTTAGCACTGATTTCTCTTTATAATTTGTCCTATGTGATCAAGGGTCTTTCATCTATCTTCAGGTAAAATCAGACACAAGTGGAAAAATGACTTCATTAACTAGAATCTGTCAAGCCCCAATTTTCTTTTTCTAGTTCAGACTATCAACTGTTCTTTATGTAAAAGGGCTTCAAAACATTTTTTTTTAAATATTCTGTTTGTGTTCTAGTTTATTAATGTTATTTTTCATATATGACCTGTTACTATTTAGAAAACTCTTGATGTGATCTAACCCATGTAGCTTAGAAAAATCTTTCAACTCTTTTATTTATACTTATTTATTCCCATCAATGAAACTAAAATTATATTAACATTTTGATGTTCTCATTATTCTGCAGAAATGCATTGCTTCAGTTCAACCAAACTCTTACATCTTGCTTATATATTTTCCCATGTATAGAACTAGAATGCACTGTAATGCACTCTCATACATGGCCCAAATGCTGAATTTAAAAAAGTTTCCTCATTAAAACCAATTCTTTTTTCTGACTCCTTAGGGTAGATTATTTTTATTCTTCCAGGACTTTATTTTCACATCCATGGACAATGTAAGAAATGTACATTTTACACCTTTACTGAATTCATTGGTAAATGTTAAAAAAGGTCATGTCCTGTAACATAGACTCTAATACAGTATTAAAGATCTGCACATGGGCCAACATCAAACTATTATTTAACATGCTTGGATGTGTTTTCATCCTATGTAAAGCAAACTTGGTCAGATTAATAGTGTCATACAAAACATATATAAATGCATCCCTTGCCAAGGATCGGTCATTTTATTGTCTTACTATAATTAATATCTGACACTTCAAATATCATCCTTTCCTCCACAAATTGGAGGAAAAAAAATGAATGAACTTACATACACCAACGTTTTTCAGTTCCGTGCTCAGTACGTCATTATTTCAACTCAAATGCCTTGGCCTTTGTATATCTAAATGAAGAGTCATTAAATGTGAAAATCACTCCATATTTCTGAGGAGCAGATTCCATTTTATGGGGATTCTACTATTTTCTTTTTAAATTAGTTATAGAATCTGCTCTTAAAACATGAACCTTGCATGATAATTATTTGTCTTTAAAAGTTATTTGATTGTATG
Organism: Glaucomys volans; assembly: GCA_020662805.1. NCBI lineage: Eukaryota > Metazoa > Chordata > Mammalia > Rodentia > Sciuridae > Glaucomys > Glaucomys volans. The sequence continues at coordinate 359,421 of JAJEJO010000179.1, forward strand.
TACATAATGGAAGAATGAAATCATGGCATTTGCAGGTAAATGGGGTTGGAGAATATCATGCTAAGCAAAATAAGCCAGTCCCAAAAAACTAAAGGCCATATGTTTTCTCTGATATGTAAATGCTTATCCATAATGGTGGGGGCATGCAAGAGGAGAATGGAGGAACTTCAGATTGGGCAGGCAGGGAGTGAAGGGAGAGGAGGGTACACAGGGTGGGAAAGATGGTGGAATGAGATGGGTATCATCATCCCATGTTTGTGTATGATTGCATGAGTCGTGTGACTACATCGTGTACAACCAGAGAAATGAAAAGTTGTGCTCCATTTGTGTACAATGAGTGGAAATGCTTTCTGCTGTCATGCATAACTAATTAGAACAAATTTAAAAAAGGAAAAAAAGTTGCATGATTCACCTTTTCTTTGTTGCTCTCATTTATCTTGAATAAGCATGGGGAAAATGGAATAATTTGGATTATAAATCATGAGACTGAATTAAAAACTAAAACCTCAAGACTGGTAGGCATATGGCTTGCCCTCAGAGTCAATTTGTACCAAGATGTTAATTATACACAGATTCCTACCACTTTACATGATAGTAGATTTCTTTTATGTTCTTGTGGGCTTCCGTTTCGTTTGAGAATGGCTGTTCTCACACTGAGATATTTGATTGCCCATCATTCCCACTTGTTAATTTTGTATCCTGCAATCTCAATAGTAGCAGAAGGGCCTTCCATTTTTCTTTTCATCTGTGGGAAAAGGAAGGAAGAGAGGCAAAGAGGGAAAGGGAGGAAGGAAAATAGGAAGGAAAGAAAGAAGAAAAATGTAAAGGTTTGATTGGTTTGGCATGGGAAGATGATTAACCCAGTTTAATCAACTCACTGGGTTTTGTGAGCAGGGAGAAGGAGAACACAGCAGGAATACTGATAAAGCTTGAGGTAAGCAACACAGTTTTGTATTCTTGACCCTGCGTTTTATTCCTCTCAGTCTGCTGCTGTTTTGTAGGATTGCAGACACTCTTCATGTGCCTAAATAGTCTTCTGTGTGAAAAGATTCACATTTACTGTCTGATTCCAATAGAACCATAATTTTCTTTCGATATCTCATTCTTTTGGCTATTCTATTTTTCATTTTTATCTTTTGAGTTTTATTTTTCATCTTTGAGATTCTGTATTTCTTATTTGGCTTTTCTACGATAACATAGTTTGTCTTAAAACTCCTGCTATTTTCTTGAGATTTTCAACTGAAAGCAATTATGTCCTGAGGATATTCTGCAATGTGTGGACAGATGTGTAGCTGTCACAACTGGTGGAATTGTGGGGGGGAGGGTTGTTACTAGCATATAGAGAGTTGATGCCAATGATGCTGCAGAATATCTGTAAGGAGAAAAATAATTTCTTTTCTCACCCATCACTGGGTTCAAGGCTGAGACCCCTATAACAAAAGAGATTAACAAAGCAAAAGCATTCACATTTATTTAGTACAAGTTTTATGTGACATGACAGCTTTTGGAAATGAAGACCCAAAGACACAGGGAAAACTACTTTTTTTTAATGAAATGTCATGCAAAAATATAATTGGAGTACAAACAGATATGATCTATGATAAACAGGGACATGTAGGGAGGTCTGTTGTTTGGACTCTTTGTGTTTCTGTTTTCAATGGGGAAGATCCCTCTGGAATAAAGGTTTATGAATTGCTTTAGAGGAAGGGCAGAGAATTCTTTCATAACCTGCTTCTGGGGAGAAGAGTGGAAAAAGTCAGGGAGACCATCCTGTTTCTGCTGTTTTCTCAAATCCAATAGCCCTGTTTTAAATTAATGTGTGCTAAACCTCATCACATTCAAAATACTCAGGCCAATTCTCCGTAAGAAAAAATTATCTGGATCTAAATTTCAGTAGTGCTAAGACTGATAAGCCCTCTTCCAGAGAATACAAAAGTATTTCTAAATATATTGAATATAGATTAATAAAAATGGGCCTCACTCCATTCAAATTGAATCATAAAATTGTCCTGGGTAGGAAGCATAAAGATCTGCTTTGTAAATAGGCCTCTCAAATAATTTCTTATCATACTGACATTCTAAAACTATAATTATTGTGACATACTATGAACTAGTCCCTTTTACAGATATGAAGAAAGTGCATCTGTAGTATGACCCATATTCTAAATTTTATTTTTAGATTTGAAGACAAAATATACATACTTCATAATTTCCTTTGGTAATTGACCTGGACAACTATAATAAACTGTGTGTTTTCTGTTTGGATCTGATCTCTCCAGTGTATCTACCCTCTTAGTAATATTTTGCCCTTGATTTTTCTAAAAATATCACTTTAAAATTACTTGATTACCACAAGCAAATTGCTACCAATTATCACTCTGTAATGTCAACCTCTAATAGCCATCAGTGTGTGAATCACCAAGAGAAGAGAGATGATGATTTTTTTGGCTTTTAATTTTTTTTTTCATTTCCTGTTTAGTCTCCTAATCAGTAAATATTAAACTAATGACAATTTTATTTTTGTTTTTCCTTTTTTTTAATGTTCCTCCCTCACATATATATCTTAAACCCTTTTGCTCTCATTCCCTTCCTCTCTGTCTCCTTCCTCCCCAACCCTTCTTCCTCTTCATTTCTCCAATTTTTAGTGAGAAAATGGTAGATGACCTTACCATCTCCAGGGGGGGATTATAATGTGAGGAATTTAAAAGGAGGATAAAACTGAAAGAGTATTACTTCAGGATTTTGTCTCTCTTCTTGGAAATTAGAACAAACTGTACAAAGGGGCTATTGTTAGCTGTAACAAAAACTAAGTGTGAGATATAGAAAACTACAATTCTCTGCTTGAGGTTTAGATGATCTAAATAGGAATTAGCTTTATTCCAGTCATATATTTCAGACTTTATTAATGAAACTACTAAAGAAAATGCTGATAAAATCATAATAAATTGACTACATATGATGATGCATAATGTAATAATATTTATATTTCAAAGTACTCAACATATACATAATGTATCCTTCATATTTTCAACATTTCTGTAGAAATGTTTGAAAATACCTTTATACCAAGTTTGTTACTAAATGAAAATAATTTAGATTATTTCTGATATGGGAGTGTTAGGTTTTCAAGCATCTTGAGAAATACTGTCATTCGGAATTCCAGTCTGAGAATCAGAACCCCTTACAAAAATGGGAACAATGAAATATAAAAGAGATTGGTTAATCATAAATATGGAGAACTCTAATGATACACATCAGGGAATGGTAAACTGAACGCATTTCAAAATGTCACATACCTAGAAATTTGAGTATTGCATATGTACACCCTGAATATACATCCACCCAGGGACTTGAGGTAGCCTGTTACAGTATGACACATCAAAAGTACACATGCTCATTTTAGAAAAGGAAATCGTTACTTTATTATTTTTAAAGAATGAAAAAACTGAAACATAAAATTTCATGATTTATTTCAGTATAAATAGATGGTAAATTTTCCCATTTTGTAAAGTCTGCTTTATAATCCTCCCCCAGGATACTCAAGATTTACAATTTTTTTTTTAATTAAAAAGTCTTGGTAGAAAGGCCAGGAAAGCATTGTCATCAAGTTTCCTTCTAGATTTTTAAAGTTTTGTTTCTTGAAATTTTTATTATGAAAGTTATATAACATGTAAGAAAAAATGGAGTATAAGGAACCCCAATGTACCTCTGTTTCCAACCCCAACATTTCATCATCATCAGTTCATGGCAAGTCCTTGTTTTATTTTCTTATCTTCCTATATTATAGCTACATTATTTTCAAGCACATTCAAAGTATTGTGTAATATCTTCTGTAACAATCGTAGTGATAACTCTTTAAAAAAATATCACAGCAAAAAAATTAATTCTTAGTAGTGGCAAATAAGCTACACAGTTCTTAGTTCCTACAGTTTCCTTCTGATTTCCATGAGTTTGCTTGCTTTGAAAAAAAGATTCTCTTCCCTGCCATGTCATATGTATTCCCCTTCTCTCTTGAAATTTATACATTTCAACAAAAACTAGATGATTTATATTGTGCAATTTTCTTCATTCTGAGTTTGCCTGATTACATCTTATCTTCCTCACATTTCCTCAAAAATAGTAAAATATCAATCTGATTCAGTCCTTGTGTTTGTTTTTAGGAGTCTTTCTTTTATGGTGCTGGCATTGCATTGGGAGTCTCTCTTTCTGTGATGTTAAAATTACGAATGGATTCAGACACTGTCAGCTGGATGTTAGCCTTCTAGATTTTCACATTATTTCATTACATATTTTAGCTTTCTTATTTCATGATAGATTAAAATTGGTGACATATTAATTATCATGTTCTGTTTTATAAGCTGAGAGTATAATTTCTCAGTAAATGATTTTCCCCTCTTAAGTTGGTTTTCTATTTTCTTCCAAATATGGTCACTAAGATGTGCTTTTAGTGTCAGTCTGAAATCATAGACTTGAACAGCTTCAATTCATCACAGCTGTTAGAGTTATTAACACACAACTGCCCTGTCTTTGACCAATAGGAGCCTCTTCCAGTTCACTCTTGAACCAAATTGTTTCTTTGATATCTGGGTTTTGGTTGGATTCTTAAATAATATCAGCTCTCTGTTATTTGCCATGATATGTGAAGCTGAAAAAGCATTCCTTAAGAAGTAGTGAAATTATCATATTATTTTTTAAACAAAAGTCAAATATATCTATTACTTTTTGCTTCCCTCACTATCAAAATTTCAATATTTAATTGGATGATCACAAAATAAAATAATCAAGTCTCCTAAACAATCTATAAACGTATTGTTCTTCACAAGTTATTGACAATCATATGGAGAGGGGCATATCCTGTCCTTGATTTTATTTGCTCTTATATGTCAAACTTTTGAAAGTTAAGTTCCTTATAGTGATATAAATGACAGCAAGATCTGATGTAAGCCTCCTGTATCATGAAGGCTCATGATGGTTTATTTTGCATTTTATCTTCACTTTCTTTTTGTATTTTCCTTTCAGTATTATATAATGCTGTAATATTCAGTGCAAATTGCCTGATGCTAAGAACTGCTGACTGTATTGATGGTGTCCTTTATTGTCTCTTTAATCCCATTACTTGTTAGTATTTGCTCTTCAAATTTTTAAGTCAAGAGTTTCAAGATGTTTATTAAGAGGTTACCTTGCTCTTGACAGAGATCATTCTTTCAAACCATATATGAATAGCTGTGAATTGCAAAATAAAAGTAAAAGTCCAATTTCTCAAGAGACCTACTTTGTTCAGTTTTAAAGGAGGATTGCACAGCTGCATTATGTATCTTGTCACAGCTGCTACACATTTATAGACTTTCCTCTTCATCCACTTCCTGTGAAAGATTTTCAAAGCTACTTTAAGTTTTCAAGAGGCTCTTACTGGAAGGTATTAATGTTTCTGAATGCAAACATATCACTTTCCCTACATTGTATTATTTATTGTTCCCAAACTAAAACAATACAGTTTCTGAAACATCAGTATGTTAATGGTGATTCTGATGGTATAAAAGTTGATCACAAGTGTATATACAAATTATGGTTGAGAAAATAGTCTCAGGTGTGGTTAATGTTACCTTTAACACTATAATTCTGTTCTAGCTTTCTGTCACTATGATAAAATACCTGAGAAGAGCAACTTAAAAGGAAGAAAAATTTATTTTGGCTCATGGTTGTAGAGTTTCCATCCTGGGTTGCTTGTCCTGGTTGCTTTTCCGCCTGTAGCAAAGCAGTGTATCATGCAGAGGAAAGCACCTCCCCTTATGGCAGTCAGGAAGTTGGGATGGAGGAGGAGGGGTGGGGACAATATACACTCTTCAAGGACACTCCTTCAATAAACTACTTACTCCAACTAGCCCCTCTCCCCTAAAATTTCTAACATCTCAAAATAACTGATTAAGCTCTAAAATAAACAGATCAATCCACTCATGAGGCCAGAGCCCTCATGATCTAATCACCTCCCTAAGTCCCTATCTCTGACCACTGCTGTTCAGAAGACCAAATCTCTTCTGGGGATCAAGCCCTCAACACAAGGACTTTCAGGGGACATTTAAGAGCCAAAGCACAACAAATTGCTTCTTTAAAGTATCAATAGGAAAATAGGAATTGGAATTGTGTAACCTACACTTTGGCAGAATACTGCCAGATGGAAACAACAATTAGGAATTTTTTCTGTAAAAAAATCATTTAAAAAATATCTATGGAGAAAATTAAGAGATGAAGGACAAAAACTTGTCGTTGTTGTTAGCATCATTTTTTTTTTTGAGAGGATGATGTTGTAGCTATTCCCACTTTTGCTAAGTATGATGGATAAAATATGAGGCAGAGTTAACACTAAATAACATTGAACAGGGCAATGGAGGCTCTTCCTCTTTTGAAATTTCCTAATCTGCGTAGCAGTTTCAACAGCTCAAAATTAAGCTTCAGATTATATTCATAGAATAATCAACCAGCTTCCTCATTTTAATTCATAATGCAAAATCCTTAGACATTAGGTACAAAAAGCTAAGATTTTGTGGTATTCTTTTGACATCAACACAGTAATAATGGGTTGGTAAGATACATGTGGATGGTTTTCATAAAGTGCCTGTGTTCTCAGTGAACAATTGTAAACCTATCATTCAAAAATGCATGGAATTGCTTAATTTGTGTTTAACGTAACAACTATAATTTCTCAATAATGTATTAGGTAGGACTTGACAATCCTGAATACTTATATTCTTTAGTGCAAATTCATGTAAAAACTATAAAAGGCAATTAAGAAGATCATTTTATTCTTTAGAGAAAGAGAAAAATCAATCACTACTGCCACTAAATCTAATGTACCTAATAAAGTAAAATCCCTTATATTGGTCGTTTATTAGAATTTTTTTCCCATTTGTTAAAGTGCTTTTATGCTTCCTTTTATAATAATGTCAAAAATGGGATTAATATCTGTCATTTCTTAGGCAAATAAAAATTTGTAACTTTCTGGAGCTCTCAAATAAGTGCAGAAATTATTTTGAATTTAACTATTCAAAGAAATTTAATCACTAAAGTAGTAAAGTTTATATATGAATTTGTAAGTAAATTTAATATTGTTTATGAAGAGTATTGAGTTCTTATTTAGGATATTTGTGGTATCTCATTTACAGTGAAATAAAGTAATGTTGCTCAACAAAACATCAATTGATGATTTTTCAACTGCAGCATGAAGCTCCCACATGAGAGTTCCTGTTGCCATAATAGAATTGTTAGATACTTGCAAAAATAAGCAGTATTGGAAAGGTATCAGTAAGGAACCCATGTCTCTAATTGATTTTGTATAGAGAAAAATATACCCAGTTCTTAAGTGCAGTTAAAATTCTCTACGATTTGTAAACATCTCCTGTTTAATTCTGCATTCTTAGAAATTATATTAATGGATAATGTTCCCATAATTATGCATAAATTCTTACCTTCTTTTGAGGACTTCAATTTCCCTATAGATTTACATGTCATTGTGCACCTACACATGGTGGTGCATGCCTGTAATCCCGACTTGGGAGGCTGAGGCAGGAGAATTGCAAGATCAAAGACAGACTCAGCAACTTAGTGAGACCCTGTCTCAACACTTAAAACATACAAAAAGAGTTGGGAATGAGACTCAGTGATTAAGCACCCCTGGTTTCAATTCCTGGTGCCAAAAAAAAAAAAAAAAAAAAATACAAACCAAACAAACGATCCACCTGTCATTGTGGGTGATGAGGCTGAATAAAGGAGCAAACTTCTTATTTAGGAGAACCTCAATTAGTTCCTTTAGCAACCTGGCATTTTTTTTCACTGAATTGGTTCCTTATTTCCCAACACCTTTGACATTTTTTAGTAAAATTAATGTTTAGTATAAAAATGTTTTCCCTTACTGATACAGTTTCAAGACCAGTTTATACTCCTAAAACTACTGAGAAGTCCAAGAACCACTTATTATGTGAGTTGTATCTACTGATATTACTGTCCTAGAAATTGAAACTGAGAATTTTGTTAAATGTATGAATATGTAAATACATATTCTAATTATCAGAGCAATTATTTCCTCACAATAAGTATAGCCACCAGAAAACAAATATTTGTAGCAAAATAAGCCAAAGATAGGCTTTCAAAAAATTAGCTTTTTCAGTGACCCTTTCTCTGAGCCATGTAGTTGATAGAAAACGTACTTTATGTTACTGTATTAAATCTATCTGCATAGTGAAAACAAAACAAAACAAATTAAGTCATAGTGGATTTTGCATCCTGACTAAATGCCCAAGAGTTAGTGAAGATGGACAAGGTCTTTCAGTGACTTAGCACCTTGCTCTATGTGAGTGGGAGAAGAGAGGGGACTGAAGGACAGTCTGCAGTACTCACCGTGTGGCTTTTGCTTCTGTGCAAATACAGTTGTCAGCTATTAGCATGTAATTGTCAAATTCAAAACTTCCATGCATTGAGAAGTGAAAACCAATATATGGCCAATTACATATTAAATGAGAATAAGCGTTTAAGAGTGTCTCATTGTACACTGAATATTTTACCACTTGTTTACAATGACTCTTGACTAATCAAATTGTATGTGAAATATAATTAATGATACTGAAATTCAATATAACTTGATTCCAAATCAATAATTTGAAATGAATCATTGTCTATTATGTCATATAAACATCTATGTTCCAAGAGTAATTTAAAGGGAACTAGAACACTACTTAAAATGGAAAGAATAGCTATCTTTAGTTGATCTCTTTGTTTCTATCCTCTGTTTGTGTGCATTTTTGTGAGTAATAAATTTGAATTTGTGAATACTGAAACACTGTACAAAACAATATATTTAATTCTGTCATTTTCAACTTCCTTGAATATCATTGCTTGTGAAATTCAGTCTCGATGGTTATTACCTACCCACCACTCTCCAGAACCCACAGGCCCACATAGATTATGGTTGTGCCTAAATTTAGGGATTCTGAAGACCCCTGAGAAACCATTGGTTCAACATGCAGAACTTCTTTGTGTATAATTTTGTTGCTTTGTTTTCCTGAAAGGTTTGGGGAACAGGATTTTTTAGCGTATCTTTGACTCTGTTCTTAAACAGCTGCTTCTAGCAACTTATCTCAGTTTGCTTCTATTTTTCTTTTTTTTTAAATTTTTTATTTTAGTTCATTGTACACAAATGGAGTACAACTCTCATTTGTCTGGTTGTACACAAAGTGAAATCATACAATTTGCATATTCATAAGGCATAGATGTCTCATTCTATTATCTTTCCTTCCTCACCCTCTACCACCCCTCATTTACCTCTATACAATCCATCCCTTCTCCATTCTTCCCATGCTTCCCCCACCCCCATTATGTGTCATCTACCACTTATGAGAGAGATCATTTGGCCTTTGGTTTTTTGTAATTGGCTTATTTCACTTAACATGATCTTCTGCAGTTTCATCCATTTACCTGCAAATGTCATAATTTTATTATTCTTTTTGGCTGAATAATGTTCCATTGTGTATATATACTGTTGGGGTGCCCACTGGCCGGGGCGGGCGGCGCGATCATGGTGGCTGGCGACCCCCATGCCCCAGAGCGGAGGCGAGCGTCTGGTCCCTCCGAGGGAGATGCCTCCAGGCCCGACCCCCAGCCCCTGAACGAAGGCGCGCGCCCGGCCCCTCCCATGGAGGTGCCTCCGGCGGAACCCTGGCGCCCCTGAAGGAAGGCGCGCGCCCAGCCCCTCCGATGGAGGTGCCTCCGGCGGAACCCTGGCGCCCCTGAACGAAGGCGTGCGCCCAGCCCCTCCGATGGAGGTGCCTCCTGCCGGAAGAGGTGGCAGCATAGCGGCTGGACAGCTGCTGCACAGCCACAACGAGCCATGCTGACATGGACAGCTCCCCCCCCCCCACCTTCCTGAGGATGGGTGGGTTTGCCTACAGGATATCTGTGTCAGGCCGGCCCCCGAGGCCACGTGAGGAGGCGGGCCGGCCCAGACCCCCTCCTCACGTCTCGCCTGCCACGCTGGCCTGTCAGGGTGCCCGGGGACCCATCCTAATGCGGAAGTCTTCGCCATTGGCCAAGACTTCTGCATGCTCAGTGCGTGATCACTGAGTGCCTGGGCTCCGTGCAGCTTGCAGTCCACGAGCTAACCTCGTGGACAGCTCCCTGATTGGTTGCTCCTGCACATATATACCCACTACTTCCCTGGGGGGGGAGAAGAGGAAGATCCTGTAACGAGATGGCCATCGTGTGAATAAAGCTTCTGACCAGCCTACGTGTGGCATCTCTCTGCAGGCAGGGATTCCCGATAATATACCACAGTTTCTTTATTCATTCATCTATTGAAGGGCATCTAGGCTGGTTCCACCATCTAGCTATAGTGAATTGGGCTACTATAAACATTGATGTGGCTGCATCACTGTAGTATGCTGATTTTAAGTCCTTTGGGTATAGGCCAAGGAGTGGGATAGCTGGGTCAAATGGTGGACCCATTCCAAGTTTACTAATGAATCTCCACACTGCTTTCCAGAGTGGCTGCACCAATTTGCAAGCCCACCAACAATGTGTGAGTGTACCTTTTCCCCACATCCTCACCAACACCTATTGCTGCTTGTATTCTTGATAATAGACATTCTAATTGGCGTGAGATGATATCTTAGGGTAGTTTTTGATTTGCATTTCTTTTATTACTAGAGATGTTGAACATTTTTTCATTTACCTGTTGATTGCTTATAGATCCTCTTCTGTGAAGTGTCTGTTCATTTCCTTAGCCCATTTATTGATTGGGTTATTTGTATTCTTGGTGTAGAATTTTTTGAGTTCTTTATATATTCTGGAGATTAGTGTTTTATCTGAAGTGTGTGTGGCAAAGATTTTCTCCCACTCTGTAGCCTCTCTTTTCACATTGCTGATTGTTTCCTTTGCTGAGAAAAAGCTTTTCAGTTTGAATCTATCCCAACTATTAATTCCTGCTTTTATTTCTTGTGCTTTGGGAGTCATGTTAAGGAAGTCTGGTCCTAGGCTGATATGATAGAGATTTGGACCTACTTTTTCTTCTATTAGGTGCAGGGTCTCTGGTCTAATTCCTAGGTCCTTTATCCATTTTTGAGTTGAGTTTTGTGCAGGGTGAGAGATAGGGGTTTAGTTTTATTTTGCTGCATATGGATTTCCAGTTTTGCCAGTACCATTTGTTAAAGAGGTTATCTTTTCCATTGTATGTTTTTGGTGCCTTTTTCTAGTATGAGAAAACTGTATTTATGTGGGTTTGTCTATGTGTCCTCTATTCTGTACCATTGGTCTACCTGCCTATTTTGCTGCCAATACCATGCTGTTTTTGTCACTATTGCTCTGTAGTATAGTTGAAGGTCTGGTATTGTGATACCTCCTGCTTCGCTCTTCTTGCTAAGAATTGCTTTACCAATTCTGGGTCTCTTATTCCTTCAGATGAATTTCATGATTGCTTGCTCTATTTCTATGAGGTCTGTCATTGGGATTTTATTTGGAATTGCATTGAATTTGTATAATGATTTAGGTAGGATGGCCATTTTGGTAATATTAATTCTGCCTATCCAATAACATGGGAGATCTTTCCATCTTCTAAGATTTTCTTTAATTTCTTGATTTAATGTTCTGTAGTTCTCTTTGTAGAAGTCTTTCACCTCTTTTGTTAGATTGATTCCCAAATATTTTCTTTTAAGGCTATTATGAATGGGGTAGTTTTCCTAATTTCTCTTTCAAAGGATTCATCACTTATGAATAAATATGCATTAGATTTATGAGCATTAATTTTATACCCTGCTACTTTACTGAATTCATTTATGAGTTCCAGAAGTTTTCTGGTGGAATTTTTTGACTCCTCTAAATATAGAATCATGTCATCAGAAAAAAGGGATAGTTTGAGCACTTCTTTTCCCTTTAATTCGTATCCCTTTAATTTCTTTGGTGTGTCTAATTGCACTGGCTAGAGTTTCAAGGACGATGTTGAATAGAAGTGGTGAAAGAGGGCATCCCTGCCTTGTTCCAGTTTTCAGGGGGAATCCTTTCAATTTTTCTCTATTTAGAATGATATTGGCTATGGGCTTAGCATAGATAGCCTTTACAATGTTTAGGAATGTTCTTACTATCCCTTATTTTTTCTAGTGATTTGAACATGAAGGGGTGCTGTATTTTATCAAATGCTTTTTCTGCATCTATTGAAATAATCACACGGTCCTTAATTTTAAGTCTGTTGATGTGATGAATTACTTTTATTGATTTCCAGATGTTGAACCAACCTTTGCATCCCTGGGATGAAACCCAGTTGATCATGGTGCACTATCTTTTTAATACACTTTTGTATGTGATTTGCTAAAATTTTGTTAAGAATTTTTGTATCTATGTTCATTAGGGTTTTGGTCGGAAATTTTCTTTTCTTGATGTGTCTTGGTCTGGTTTTGATGTCAGGGTGATATTGACTTCATAGAATGAGTTCTATTTTTGATGCTGGAAATTGAACCCTGGGCCTTGTATATGCCAGACTTGACCACTGAGCAACATTCAACCTCTATCTTGTTACTTTCTTAAACTACCTTTTTACCAAGACTGTGAAGGAAGGCAAGGCTCCTGCATGAACTCTGTCTCTTCCTCTACTTTAAAACATGCATTTATTGACCATTTCTTACCTCTCCAGCTGCAATTTTTAAAAATATAGTCTATGATGTAAACCATTCTCTGAAATCTTGAAGAACCAAAGAAAAATGAGTTGTCTGTGAGAATTAGAAATACATAATGCAATAAACCTTGATGTGGCTGTGTTACTGTAGTATGCTAATTTTAAGTCCTTTGGGTATAAACCAAGGAGTGGGATAGCTGGGTCAAAAGGTGAGTCCATTCCAAGTTTTCTGAGGAATCTCCACACTGCTTTCCAGAGTGGCTGTTCCAATTTGCAACTCCACCAACAATGTAAGTGTGCCTTTTTCCCCACAGCCATGCCAGCATCCATTATTGTTTGTGTTCTTGGTAATAGCCATTCTAATTGGAGTGAGATGAAATCTTAGAGTTGTTTTAATTTGCATTTCTTTAATTTCTAGAGATATTGAACACTTTTTCACATATTTATTAATCTCCTGTATATCGTCTTTGGTGAAGTATCTGTCCAAAATCTTGGCCCATTTATTGAGTGGATTCTTTGTATTTTTGGTATAAAGTTTTGAAAGTTCTTTATAAATTTTGGAGATTAGTGCTATGTTTATAGCAAGTCAATTCATAATAGCTAGATTGTGGAACCAACTTAGATGCCCTTCAACAGATGAATAGATAAAGAAACTGTGGTATATATACACAATGGAATATTATTCAGCCATAAAAAAGAATAATATTATGGCATTTACAGATAAATGGATGGAATTGGAGAGTATCATGCTAAGTGAAATAAGCCAGTCCCCAAAACCCAAAGGCTGTATGTTTTCCCTGATAAGTGGATGGTGATACAGAATCTGATTGGAGGGGGTATGGGTGAGAGAAGAATGAAGGAACTTTAGATTTATGTAGAGGGAAATGAGAGGGGGAAGGGGTATGAAAAATGGTGGAATGAGACAGACATCATTACCCTATGTACAAGTATGATTAACAAGAATGATATGAATGTACATCATGCACAACCATAGAAATGAAAATTTGTACCTCATATGCATACAATGAGTCAAAATGAAGTCTGCAAAAAATAAAAAATAAATAATAAAAAAGAAACCTATAATGCAATCGTGTATCACTGTGATCTCTGATCATTAAACAAAGTTTGACAGAAATTTAATGAAGTAAAATTTCCTCATAGGAAATATTTACCAATGATTACTTTATTCCAATTTTGAAATCTAATATCAAATAAAACCATAATTGCCATCTGATTTAGGTAAGATTTTTAGCCATCCCTAAAATTATTATAGAATGAACCTTTTTAAGTGTGAAAAGTACAGTTAAGTTTAATTTAAAGGGTGGAAGTATTGTTAATAATTTACTAATAATTGCAATAATTATAACATAAATTATATAAATTAAAAAATAAATTATAATTTTATAATAATTTACTAATAGTAAGATAATAGCACATGCTAATTTTTATTCTTTTTTCTTATTTTAATAGATAATATACATATAAAAATACACAATATTAGTATTTTCATTTGAGCGACAGAGAGCACCCTTTTAGCAACACAATATTCTGCATACTAGGAATCTGCCAATGCCTGTTTCTTAGTTCATGACCCCTTCTCCACATATGAAACCAGTCTCCTAACTTCTATAGAAGTTAGCTCTTTGTTTAAATTTTATATTTATGTACTAAATATGCGTTCTTACAGAGTATTGGTTTAGTTTTGCCTGTTTTTTTCACTTTCCATATTTGTAAGCATATATAATGTATTTTTTCATATATAGCTTACTCTATTATGGTCATTTATTATAAATATATGACCATATTTATATACTAATCCTTGCATATATAGATAATTCTACTTTTCTAAAAATTTGTATTGCTGTATATTTTTCAATTATATGATTGTACTACAATTAGTTTATCCATTCTATTCTCTATAGCATTGGGGTTGTTTCAGGGTGGAATTATGAATCTTACATATGGTTTGGTTTCGATCAGCACGCATCTCTGTTGGGTATATACTTAGAATTTCTAGGGCATGTACTTTGCATATGTCCAACTTTTGTGGAAAATGATTTAGTGTTTCTAAAGTTGTTATAATAATGTAAAACATCTCCAAGCAACTGTTGAGATTTTCATGCTACTATCTCATTGTCACACTTAATCATGACCAACCAGTTTTGGAGTTTTTGGTATGTCTGTGCAGTGATGGTTAATTATGGTTTTAGTTTTATTTTATTGCTTATTAATAAGTTCAAGCACTTTTAATATATTTATGGAACATTCATGTATCTGTTAATTGTTTTTTCAATTAACTTGGATATTTTCTACTGTCTTAAAACTATTTGTTTGAAGAACTTAAAAAATATTTTTAAAACCAAAATATTTTCCCATTAATGTACATTATAGATAATCTTTTTTGAAATTTTTGGTTCCTTTTAATCTCTTAATTGTGCCTTAAGAGGAATAAGATTTCAGAAGGTATTTTCTCTCAAACTAAAATTCTTTTCCTGCCCTAAGTTTAAATATATATTAGCATAGTATAACTTCCAAAACTTCTTACTTTGCACATCACAATTAATTTTATTTTTTTATTTATTTTTTTTGAAAGTGTCACTTAAATGTTTTATTTGAAATTTTATTCTGAATACGAGGATATCAAAAACAGTAATGTCATACACGGAAATGCTTAATTGAAGTAAACAGTAAGTCCAGTATTGCATTTATTTTCTTTCTTTTTTTTTTAATTTACTTATTGATTCATTGAACACAAATGGAGTACAGCTATTGTTTCTCTGGTTGTACACAAAGAGAGTCATACCATCTGTGCATTCATGTACACAGGGCAATGATGTCTGTCACACATTCTGTTATTATTCTTACCCTCCCACCCCAACCCCACCCCTCCCTTCCCTCTATGCTATCTATCCTTCCTCCATTCTAGCCACCCTTCCCCTCCCCCCCCATAATTCATCATCATTCACTTATCAGAGAGACCATTCGGCCTTTGGATTTTTGGGATTGGCTGATCTCACTTAGCATAACAGTCTCCAACATCATCCATTTACCTACAAATGCCATAATTTTATTCTTCTTTATGGCTGAATAATTCTCCTAGATTGTGGAACCAACCTAGATGCCCTTCAATAGACGAATGGATAAAGAAACTGTGGTATATATTCACAATTCATTTTATAATCCATACGGAGTTGATGTATGTTCATGGTTTTTCATAGGGGTCATTTTAGGATCTTACCCTATCAATACATAATTGATATTGATAAATTTTCAAAAAGTTTAATTTCTTCATTTGCAGGAAACATCTTGCCCTAGATCAAATGCCCACGTGTGAGTGGTGCTGATGATGATAGTTTTATTTCTTTCAATCTTCGACAGCATATTTCTAGAAATTTATGATATGCATGTAAATATATAACAAACATTTAATTTTTATATGCTTACTCATACTATTCATATAACTTTAAGAGTTTTGGTTATTCTCACACCATTGAATTTCATACAAATTTTAGTATCAGTTTTGTTTATTTCTACAAATAATTGTGTTAAGAATTTGCTTGAGAATTTGTTGCATTTATATATTTTTATTTATAACTTCATTATAATTCTTCATGTTCCCAAATCCATGAACATAATAGATCTTGAAATTTATTAAGATCTTTTAAAAATTTTTTTCAAAGAAGATTCATAGATGTGTAAATAGAGATCTTGATATTTTTTATTAGAAATGTTTCTACTTATTCACTACTTGTAGTCTATAATAAACACAATCTTTTTCCTTTTTGTTGTTTTCTAACTATGGTAACTGGTATGAAAAACTGCGATTACTTTTTATATATCAGTTTATCAAAATTGATAAACTAGTTCCTTTTAAGTAGATTATATTAGATTTTCTATATGTTCCAGTAGACCACATGTAACTGATACTTTTAAAACCAAATCTTAATATTTTTTAATTTGTTTTGCTTTATTTTGTGTAGTGCTGGGGATCAAAACCAAGGCTAGCATTCTAGCACAGAACACCACCTTTAAATCCATTTTACAACTATTTTCTTCATTTATATGTAGAATTCCCGATAAATATTGAATAAAAGCAATGATAGTAGGATTTTTTCTTTTTCCCAAATTCAAAGGGAAAATATTTAATATGCTCTCATGGTGCACAGTGTTTATTGTTGGTAATTTTGTAAATACCTCTGTCAAATTAAAATATTTCCTTCTACATCAAGTTTGCAAGTTTTCAAAAAATTTACATTGAAAATATTGAATTGCATTAATCTTTTTTGAAATATATAATTTTGATTATATTTTGAATTATTTCAATATAGTAAAAATATCAATTGATTTTCAAGTATTAAATCAAGCTTATGTTTCTGAGTATATTCAGCTTGGTTGAGAAATATTATGCACATACACCTATTTCAGTGGAGCTATTTTAATCCATTTTGTTTATAAATTTTTATCTATTCATGAGATAAACTGGTGAAAAGCTTCTGCACAAAAAAGAAAACTATCAAACTATGAACAGAGTGAAGAGTCCACCTGCAGAATGGAGAAAATATCTTACACTAGTCATACAACAAGAGATTAATATCCAGGATACCTAAGGAACCCAAACAGCTCGGCAGCAAAACATAATAATCTAATTAAAAATAGTAAGTGATCTGAATAGACATTTCTCTGGAGAGGACTTACAAAGATGCTAAAAAGTATATGAATATATGGTTAATATCAATAATCATCAAGGAAATGAAAGCCAAATGTTGACTTATCTCAACACATAGTGACTATTATTTAAAAAATGAAGAAAGAAAATGCTTTTTCAAGGAGGTAGAGCAAGGGAAGCTCATACAGGGCTGGTGGGAATGTGATGTAGCTGTTGTAGAAAACAGTACGCAATTTCCTTAAAAAGCTAAAAACAGATGTGTGTTTGTTTCTTCTGGGGCTCATTCACAGTGTCTTTCATTATTGTGTCTCTTGAACTGTTTACCCTAAGTTGCTCATTTTTCTTGTAAGTGTACTTACGAAATGGTGCCACACTTCAGGGCACAATTCAAAAGCAATTGTGATTCTTTTCACAAGGTGCATGAGGATATAATGACTCCTAACTGTTATAAATTACGTTGTCTTCCTAAATTTTTTTAAAATATGTCGAAAATGAGAAACCACTGACAAAGCTGTGTGATGGTCAAGATATGTTGTCATTTTCCAGGGAAATTAGTTTTCTCCTCTTATACATACAGCTTGTTAAAGACATGTTTCTTTGAGTTTTCTTGTTCTACAGTCTCATCAAAATGTTCCTAGTTATAAGTCTGCTTTTATTTCTCTTGACCATGACTCACTGTCTTCATTCTGGAAACATGTATTCACATATGCAATTTTCGAATAATACACTTTCAAGTATTTCCCTCCTCATTTTGTTTTCTAATTATGGAATTTTTATTAACCATAATTTAGATATTCTAATTTTACCTTTCTTTGTTGTGCCTCTTTTTCGTATTATCCATACTTTGTTTGCTTTGGATTCTGGACTAATTCTCATTTCTTTCTTCCAGTTCAGTTTTTTTTTTTTTTTCTTTAGAATTATCTAATCTACTATGATTTATAAGTTGAGGTTTCAATTTATGTCCGTTTATAATTTCTTAGCATTCTTTTTTGTTTGATAAATTAACTAATTTTTATGACTTTTATGCCTAATTTTACTTCTTTATTCTAACCCATTTAATTCATTATCTCTTTCAGATTATTTTATTATTTCCAGTTATATTTACTGCAGTTTTAGCTCATTGATTCATTGATTCCCTCTCTCTCTGTCCCTTTCTCTAATCCCACTTTTCCTCCTCTCTTGCCTGAGTTTTAATTGTGAGATTGTTTTTCTTCATGGGACATTTTCCCCCTATGGTAGACTACTGACTACATTATAAAAATGTTCCAACAGAGTGGTTTTTATTTTGTTCCATCAGTGCCAAGGGAATTCAATTGTCCTTGTCCAATTGCTATTTTATGTTCTCAATTAGGGATTCCTATAACTACTCTGATTCTGTACATGCCACAGGTCAGGGCTTTCTGATCCTTCACTCAAAAATTTATCTAATAGATGACAAATTTTCCTAATTTGTCAAATTTCCACTTCTCTATTTCATTTCAACTGAAGGATCAATTTTCAGCCATCCTAAGCCAAATTCTAATGACCTTGCTTTGTAAGGTCCACAAAGCACCTCTTATTAGTTTTTGCATGTGTCCTGGGTACCAGCCCCTGGGCCATTCACTCAAGCACACAAGTTTCCTTGCTTTACCCCATCTGATTTGATTATCTTCTCCACCTGTGTCACCGGTGAATTTTTTGTTGTTGTTGTTATCCTTTCTAAGCTGAGATTTGCATAAATTTTTTTCTAATCTAATCATTTCTGGAAATTTTAGTAGGAGAATGGTCTGTCCAAATAGATAGTTCAGCTTCTCATGTTTGTACACTTCATTTATGAATTTTTAAGGGCTTCAAGCTGAAAATATTGAAAACATTTAAAAATAGTACATTATTCAATTCATAATAGCCAAATTATGAAACCAATATAGGTATCTGTCAACAGATAAATTTGCAAATAAAATGTGCTGCATATACACAATGGATTTTTTGTTTTTATTAATATGTTGTAGTTATACATGATAGTAGGGTTCATTTTGGAATTTTCACAAATGCATATAATTTACTCCATTTCAGTCCCTAGTACTTCTCCTCTCCCTCTCCTACTCCTTCGTGATGACCCCTTCTTCTTCTATTTATTCATTTATTTATTATTTTTATTGGTGCAGTATAATTATACATAAAATGAAGCTCATTGTACTCTATTCGTATGTGCACATAACATAATTTCGTTCTGCAGTTCCTCCCAGTTCTCACCCCTTCCCAATTCCCTTCCTCTTCTTTAATGTTCTCCCTTCTGTTTCCATGAGATCCCCTTTTTAAAATTTATATTTGCCTTTCACATGAGAGAACACATTTGACCTTTAGCTTTCCAAGTCTCCTATTTCACTCAATATGATATTCTCCAGTTCCAGGCTCCATGTAATTTGTACCAGCAAATTACATAATTTTATTCTTTGTGGATGAATAAAACTCCATTGTGTATATACGTGTGTACCTACCACATTTTATTTATATAGTCCTCTTTAGACTATGTAGGTTGGTTCTATAACTTGGGGACTGTAAACTCCACTGCTATAAATACTGGAATGCAGGTATGACTACAGTATCCTTATTTTGGCTCCTTTGGATAAATACCAAGAACTGGAATAGATGGACCACATGGTGTTTCCATTTCTAGTCTTTTAAAGAATTTCCATACTGCTTTCCAAAGTGATGATATGAGACTGGGGATACAGCTCAGTTGGTAGAGTGCCTGCCTCACAAGCACAAGGCCCTGGGTTCAATCCCCAGCACTGCAAAAAGAAAAAAAAAATAAGTGGTATTATTATTTATGCTGGGTGGCTACCACTCTAACTGGGGTGAGATGAAATCTCAGTATAGTTTTGATTTGTGTTTTCCTGATTGCTAAGGATGTTGAATATTTTTTGTATCCATTGGCCATTTAAATTTTATTTATTTATTTAGCTACTAGGGATTGAATCAAGGGGCATTTAACCCCTCAGCCAAATCCCCAGGTGTTTGTATTATTTTTTAAAATTCTGAGACTGAGTCTTGCTATTTTGCTTAGGGCTTCACTAAGTTGCTGAGGCTCTTCTTGAATTCATGATCCACCTGGCTCAGTCTTCCAAGTTGCTGGGATTACAGATGTACATCACCACTTTTATCTTCTGAGGAATATCTGTTAGTTCATTTTCCTATTTATTCATTGGGTTAATTGTTTTCATGGTGTTAAGATTTTGAGTTTATAAAAATATATTCTTGATATTAGTCCTCTGTCAGAAGAGTAGCTGGAAAAGACTTTGTACTATTCTTTAGGCTTCCTCTTCATGTTCTTGTTTCTTTTGCTATGCAGAAAATTTTTAATTTGATGCCATCCTACATATTAATTGTTGTTTTCATTTTTTGAGCCTCAGGAATTTCATTAAGGAAACCCATGCCTGTGCCAATATGCTTGTGCCAAATATTTTATGTTTTCATGTAACAATTGGAAGTTTCCGGTCTAATTCCCAAGTTCATCTCCTTTTCTTTTTCTTTTTCTTTCTTTTCTTTTCTTTTTTTTTTCTTCTTTTCTTTTCTTTTCTCTTCATTTCATTTCTTTTCTCTTCTCTTCTTTTCTATTCTTTTTTCTTTTCACTCTCTCTCTCTTTCTCTTTTTCAGTACCTGGTATTGAACCCAGGGGCACACCAGCACTGGTCTACATCCTCAGACCATTTTATTTCTTATTTTGAGGAACAGCCTCACTAAGTTGCCCAGCTGTGCTTGAACTTGTGATCCTCCAGTCTAGTCTCCTGAGTAGTTGGGATTATAGGTCTGTACCACTAGACTCAGCTTCTTTGACCATTTCAAATTAACTTTAGTGCAGTGTGCAAATTGGGTTCCAGTTTCATTCTTCTCTATATAGATATCCAATTTATCTAGTATCATTTCTTTAAAAGTTTGTCTTGTCTCCAATATGTTTTTGGTGTCTCACATTGTAGTTATATCTCTAAAGAATGAAATGATGCCAGTTTCAGGAAAATGAATGGAATGGAATTTGAGAGCATTAGGTTAAACAAAATAAACCAAACTCATAAAGTCAAGGGCTAAATGCTTTGTCTTATATATGGAAGATAGAGGGGAAAAAAGAAATAAAGAAAAAACAAAAGGCAAGTGGGAGAATGTCATTAAAATAAAAGGAAAATCAGTAAAGTAGTAGGGATGTATCTCATGAAAATAGGAGGGACCAGTAAGGTAAATGAAAAGGGCAGGGGAACAAGGAGGAGAGGGAAAGGGGAAAGGAAATTGACCAAATTTCATATATAAATATGTAAATATATAATTATAATGCAACAATATTAGAAAAGAAAAAGTACATTGTTGATTATAAACTTATTGGTAATATTAAACTTAAAGATAATAGTAAATAAACATTACTAATTCTCCTTTCCATGACCTACAGTTGTTAAAAAAAATTTAACGGGTAAGGTTTTAATACAAATAAGAAAGTGTACCCTGGAAAAAAATTGACTTTAAGACCCTATTATGGGCTGGTGATGAGGCTCAGTGGTAGAATGCTTGCCTAGCATGTACGAAGCCCTGAGTTTATTCTCCAGCACTACCACTGAGAAAACAACAACAACAGAAACTTCCTAACATCTCTCAATTTCTTTCATTCAAAAAATATATTTGTACCAGCTGTGGTGGTGCATGCCTGTTTCCTAGCAACTCAGAAGGCTGAGACAGGAGGATCACAAATAAGAGGTTAGCCACAGTAACTTCGCCAAACCCTGAAAATAAGTCTGGGGATGATGTAGAGCACCACTGGTTTCAAAGGGATACATTTGTGATTAAAGGTAAAAGAGAGCTAAGCTCATTTGAATTAGATTATCTTTTTTCAAAAAATTCTATCAAATACATTTTGCCATGGGATTTGGTTACCAATGCAAGACTGAGTCTATAGAATAGTAAAGGCTGGAGAAGAAAAGCACAATGGATTTGAAGAAAGAGGAAAGAAGATGTGAAAGGGAGATTATAAAAAAAATAGTAATCTAGTAACAACATTTGTTAGCATTTATTGAATCAACTTTGTGGATGACAAGGTGAAACCCCTATGTGTTAACATATTTAATCACAACAACATATTAAGAAAATCTTTAAAATGATCCTATTTCAAAAATGTTGAAATTAAGGCTCCATTTTCTTCCTTTCTCTTCTACCCATGTCTGTCCTACTTCCCCAACCAGGGTGCAGTGGAGCTTTATTTGAATAAGATGTTGATGAGTATGATTGAAGATAGGCATTCATGTCAAGAGAAAAACCATGCCAGTTTTGAGGAAGAGGGATTTTCATGGCTAAAGATGAATGATGATGCACAATGTGGGGTGGAAGGGAGGCAAGAATGGAGGAAGGATAGATTGCATAAAGGTGAGGGAGAGATGGGGTTGGGTGGGGGGGTAAGAATAATAGCAGAATGGGATGGACATCATTGCCCTGTGTACATGTATGAATGCACAGATGGTGTGACTCTACTTTGTGTACAAGCAGAGAAACAATAGCTTTACTCCATTTGTGTACAATGAACCAAAATAAATAAGATAATAAAAAAAGATCATGAATTTCATTTAGAAATATTAAAATTTAGAAACTAGTGAGATCTATAAATTTGAGTCTAGTGCTGGAGAAAAACTCAACCAAAACTACAATTATATAAGTAATAATCAGACCACTATTAGCTATTATTGAATTTTGCCTATACTGAAGTCACCAGGCTGAGAAATGAAACATGTATATTTTCTCATTTTCCATGATTTAATAACATCATAAAGAACACATTAATATTCCTATAGTACAGAAAAGAAATTGAGAATTTAAAAAAGCAATTTACTCAAAAACAGTGCAAATGTTCATACAACTTATATATTGTCAAGTATTAATACCTATTGTTAGAAAGAGATCACACTGTGTGTATGAGAAATACATAATTGTATGTATACGTTAAAGAATAGATAATTGCTTAGGATATATAGATTTCTTTCTGATCTTTAATTAGAAGAGAAATGATATCTTCTGTGACTATAAATGAACAAAATATAAAGGTACATATATATTATAAATACATATCATTATAAATCACCTGATGTTTTCCTCAGTTTATTATATCCAGTTTTTATAATTCATTCAGAAAACAATATTCAACATTTCAGTCTTACTCTGTCATTGAGCAAAATATCATGATCTATGTATTTTAACATAGAACTACTATATTTTCTATAAATAATTTTCAATAACCACATGATGGACACTCAATAAACTTAGATGTGCAAATATATATTTATTTGAGAAAAGAAATTCCTAAGTTTAATAATATTACATTTTCTGTCTTTTGCTTGGTTTTTATGAACTGCAACACTGAGATTTTAATCTATTGGTAGTAACTGTCCATACTACAGTGAAGGAGAAAACAAGTCTCAGGTAGTTGGATATTTTTCTTCTTTATGGAACTCTGAAAAATATAAATTGTGGGAGATCATGGTGACAAAGCCAGGAAATGGGGGATGAAGAAGAAATAGCTGGAAACTCTGTTAACACAGAAGTGGATGACGTAGAATTTTATCTCACTGTGATGAACATGGGAGCTTCTGGAGATCTCTACCTCTATCTCAGTTACCTTGTCTTGCCAATTATAATTTTATTTTCTTTGCCAGTTTCATATTCTCTTTCTTACCAATATATATGGAGTAGGTTCTGCATTATAGAAAAATATATTCTAGGAAAGGAAAACTATAGTATTTAATACTCCATAAAGAAAGAAGGGAGGTTTCCTAGGGTAAGGGTGGAAACTGACATGATGGAATATATTTACAAACAACATATATATATATATATGTATATATATATATATGTCATTGGTAGTAATTTCACATATCCAAATAGGTAAGAACACAGAATTAGGTTCAAATCTATATCTGTTAGTTGTTGTGCATCACTTATTTAATAATTTAAATTTAATAAGCTTCAATTTCCTCTAAAAGAAAGATTAATTTTCTATACTACATTGGGAAAGTTACTACAATTGATTCTTGTTTTTCTGTCATTCAATAAATGTTTATTATATGGGGAAGACATGCCTCAAATTTATTTTTTTTAATTTAATTTTATTTGTATTTCTTCTTTTTAGTTAAACGTGATAGTGGACATATTAATACAGTCAGGAAATAGGTGTTATTCTAATCAGGATCCCAGTGTTCTGATGGCTTCTCAGAGTCACTTTCTGTTATTATAACGAATGCTTGAGAAAAGATAATCAAATTATAAAGACAAAAGTTTTATTTTGGGTCACAGTTTTGGAAGTTTCAGTCCATAATTGTTCCATTGTTTTGGGGCACATCATGACAGGGAAGTTGAGACATGGGATTGAGTGAAATTGCTCATTTCCTGGCTGGTAAGTGAAAACGAGAAAAGGAAGAGACCAAGGTCTATATTGCCCTTCAAGGTCACACCTCTAGTGACCTGAAGATCTCCTATTTGACCCCACTTCTTCAAGTTTCCACCACCTCCAACAGTGATAAGCTGAACCCACCTTTACCATATGAGCACTTGAGGAACCCTATAGCATCCTCTCTCCCTGTTTCTCTACACTCTAACTCCCACATTAAAGCCATTTCTGTCTTCACAGAGTAAAATATATACCATTAAAACTATGTGCATATTTTATTTTACTCATAATTATGTATATATTTCAATATATTTGCTCCAGCAAAATTTTCAGGTTGCCTCAATATAAATAGCCATTATAAATGACTTTATTTTGTTATATAAACAGAATTGCATGACAGTATTTTAAAAAAGAATGTGCAATGTAAATTAATTTCATAGTATATAGCTTAAATGTGTGAAAATAAATTCATTTGCAATTTAGTTAATAAAGTGTTATGGAAATTTATATCTACCTTGTAATTCAAGACTAGTTGTTATGCATATAGGAGAGCAATGGGGGAAACTTTAATACTTAAAAAAAAATGTGACAATGGTGTATTTTAAACATCTGTTCTGCCACCCAAGAGGAACCATTTCAACAAAAGCATCTATTAGAATGTCAGTTCTCCACAGTTTCATTTTAAATAGTTTTCAAGTAGGGATTGAACTGAAAATTCAGATTTCCACAATGAGCCCAGGACTTTTTAAAGAAGATAATCTCTGTAATGAAGAGGTTTTATCTTCACGATTTTCATAATTGGTGACTTTTAATGGATTGAGGTTTCAGACATTATTTTCCTCAGTGCCTTTTGTTCAAAGGAGGCCTTGGGTGATATATACATGTCTGGGTGGTATGCAGGTGTGGGAAAGCTAAGGACAGTATTTAAGTATGGTTTGTTCCTAAAGGATACGTTCTACAGGGACAGGAATTCTTATGTCGCCTCTTATCTGCAGCAGCCCCTCTAACAGTAACTATTCAATAAATATTCAATAAATATTTGTTACGTTACAATTGTTTATATCAGCAAAGTTTTAGTCTTCTTTTTTGTGAGAACCAAGTATATTCTCTTCTTTTATAGTCCTAAATTTTTTAGGCCAGAAATAGTGACAATTAATTTAAGAAATCTACTTCCTATATGTTGTGCTCCAGTTCTATATTTAAAATAGCATCAACATAATATAAATACAATAATATAAACCTTTAGCTATCTCCACTCTTTGTTTCTTAGCTCAGTCAAAATCCTTAATAAAGATTTCACATTCATATTCCTTTAAAATTTTCATTGAAACATGAGAACCTCACATTTTTGTCTTTTTTTAAAAAAATTGAAGCACACAGCAGGTTGTACCTAATACACAGCGCATGCCGTCATGCCGGTTGCTATCTATGTAATGAGATTTGTCTCATTATTTTCATAATAACAGATGGATCCCTGGCTGCTCACATTTCTTAAGGTTTTATTATCTCTTAGGCAATGTAAAATGTTTTCTTCCTTTCTTTTTTAAAAATAGAATGTTCTTACTTGTTTTTTTAACTGGTACCCTTTAACATTAGATTCATATGGCATTTCTTACCTTTAACTACAGAAGAAAAACACTAGGATACATGAGTTAAATAGCTAGCTGGCAAAGCAAAGTTAATAGCTTCCTTTGATTTTTTTTTTTTTGATATGACACGAATGGGTTTTTATACTAATGGCTTATTTACAATAATCTCCTTTCAGCAGCTTGCCCTGGAGCAACATGAAAACACAATTAATACAAAAGTTTACCATAATAGTGACTCACAGCAGATGAAATTCACAATTCCCAAATTACAACCTCTTTTAATAGAGTGTTGCTCCCTTGGTTCACAGCCAGTAAAAATTAGAAATGCTTTATGATTGTGCAGAAACCAGTTTTTATAGACTTGAATTGGTTTACCATAAAATGCCACCTAAAATATTAAAGATTTGCTCACATGTAGGACTGAAAATATTAGGAGAAATCTAATTCACACTTCTAATTTCATGGGCTTACAGTGAGTTAGCTGTAGTTAAGACTGGAGCCTAAATTTTGATTTGTGCTCTTCAGCATTCTTTAGCTTCAGAGAAGAGAGGATGCGAGGTCATAACCCATAACAGTCTTCTGCTGAGCCTTTTTTTGTGACTGTACAATTTATCAGGCTGTCTGAGAACTCACGTTCAAACATCTACTCAAGTTCCCCACTTTTCAAGGAAGTGTATTCCATGAACATTCTGGTAAAGTATGATCATTGTCCTTTTTATGACTTTTCAAGAATACTATTAAGGCTATGGATAATTAGTTTGCTGAAAAGCTTTCAATAAACATTTATGAATAAATAATACATTCCAGGCACTTTGATAGAAAAGGTAGAAAAATAATATAATTACTGTACTCAGAATGATCAGAGCTTTGTAGTTACTGCTATGTGGAAATTTTTCTCTCTGAGGGCAGAGATGCATAACTCCTTTCTTTGAGAATATATTTGCTCCAAACTTATTACCAAAGTGATGAATTGAGACTGAGTAGCTTACTTTGAGACTCTTCTGCCCTCATAGGTAAAAGTCTAGTGAAACCGTGCCATTAGAAAAATTGTAAAACAAAATAGACATCAGCATGGATTACAAAATTTTATGTTACTAAGGAACATCTTGTGAAACCTGACAGATCTGGTTCTTATTCAACAGTGTGCTTATGACCATCTAAAGCTGCATTTTCTTGAAAGCAGCTTTTATAACACCATAAAATAATACTTTTGCAATGTTATATTGCATTCAAATTAAACAGATCACAAACCACTGTCATATTTTAAGTTGAATTGCATAAACTAATTATCGACACACATTTCAGATTCACCAGTTCATTTTCAGCCTCTACTATATGCTGCACAGATGAGGTCCAATAAAATTCGTGTGTTGGTGGTTATTCATGCATATTTTTAACTGTTTTCTTCATATGACAATAAAAACTAACACACATTTCTCGCGTTAGTACCAAGTTCAAAGTCAAAATTCCTAATACGAAGTTAGTCGGAGTTGGATCAAAGAGATCAAATCAAGAATGACATTTGATAAAAATTAAAAGGATTACAATAGTTTTATTTTTTCTAAATGTTCCAATTCATTTGTTTTCACTGTGTTTTATCATCTTTACTGATTCGAAAACAATCCTAATGAATGAAATAGATAAACTCGTTAGGAACATAACAATGAAAGTAATAGATACGTTTTCTGCTTTAGGCATGTTTACATGCCCAGGGGAAAATCTGACTTAAAAGTAATAATTATAGATTATGAATACAAAAATAAAATTGGTGTCTTGAAGAGCAACATAGTTCATATGTGTTGAAATTATCCTAGAAGATACATAATCTGAGAAAGGGAAAATGTAGCTAATGCAAAAATGTTTCTCAAGTGTGATAATACATTTCTAGTAGGGGAAGAAATGCAAAATACTTGAGAGGAAAAGAAACATAAGGAAGTGGAATTAAGATACACATGAAGAAACAACATCAATATGCTCTGAAGAGTTAGGCCATGCCAACATGGTCAGAGCCTTTCTAGCCAATGTGATAGGTTAGGAATCATCTCAGGTAAGGGAGGCAACTAAAGACTTTTAAACTGAAGTCAGACATGGTGTGATGCTCCTTTTTTGTAAGATCACATTCCTATGAGACAATGGACAGACTGTAGAGGAAAAAGGACCACACAGATGAATGGAGTTGTCTGAGTGCTTTTACCACATAGATTTCCTCCTAACATTGAATTATAAATTTTGATGTTTTTTCTTATTGTAATAGACCCTTGATTCATATGTTTTATCCTTATCATATTTCAGTAATTTTTCTGGCTCTTAAAAACTATAATGGGATTTGTTGCAAATACCATTCTGAATGGAATATCTTTTAATGCCATTTATTGTCATAGTTAGAGACTATTACAAAGCTTGAATACATTAAAATTGAGATCTGCAAAGTAATAATTAAAAGAGCATCCATTTTAAGGGAATTTTAAAATTATGATGACTGAATTTTACCCAGAAACTTGAAATATGTGTAAATTGTAGTATTCTTATAACATGAAAATATATTGGCTCTTTTAGTTTCTCTCTTAAAGCTAAGCAATTTTTGTCTTTAGACTGTAATTTGTGGTCCCATCTGTATTGCTCTGTGATTCGCATTCAAGTTGTTGAGATAAAAAAAGAACAAATATATTGCTTTCTTTGTAAACTGACTTCCAAATGGACAGTAACCACAAGTTCAAAATAGCAGGGACAGCTATTTTCTTATTTTGCCCACCGTTAGGCAGTTATATTAACTATGTATCTACCTATAGATACATACCCAAAAGTTTTCAGTAATTTTGTTTTTCTTTGTTAAAGTTTTCTGAAATATAGTATTGCTGCTTTATAGAAAATTAGATATAACTATAGCTCAATTTTTTGAATAGTCATTTCCTTTTATTACTAAAAAAGCAACAATTGCTTTTCAGTGTGTGTTGGGAGATGATGGTGCAGAGACAATGAAGCACCTGAGATATAAGTAGATTTGAGGTACCTACTTTCTACTTATTTTATAATTTTCACAGATTCTTTCCATTGTATAATTTTGTGATTAATGTTGTGAACTCCATACTGGGAAATGCCCAGTAGATTATATTTCTAAGTAAGGTACTTTCACACTCAGAATTAGGAGACTCAGAACCATAACTTTTAGGTTCCATCTTCCTGGCCCAGCAGATATTTTATTCCCTTGCCATTATCCAATCCAGAAGAGCTAGTAGTATAAATAATTTCAGTCCATCATTTAAAGAAATTAGAATTTGATGCCTACTATAGTACCCCCCCTTCACACTCTTTAATTTGCTTTCCACTCATGAGTGTTGTCTGAGGAAAGATCGAAAATTGTTCATTTGCATAGGATCCATCAAACTCATGTAGAAAATTTAAGTTCTTATTTCTTTTTAAATATGAATAGATTAATTAGGCTTTATTATAATCTTCTCAACTCTGTATTTTATCTTTTGAAATTAATTTTATATAGCCAAACAAGCTCAGGCTGACCGATTTATATTATCTTAGCTTTTAAAAATTTTTAATGATAATATACTTATCAAAAAGAAATAGATGAAATAATACTACTCTTATTGATCTCCAAATCAGTGATATAATTCTCAAATACAACATTTCTAAATATTTCTTATAAAACTATCTTTGAATTCAACACATGTTGCATGCATAATTTTAATTATTTCTAATCATAAAATTTTAAACATTAGAGATACAATGTTGCAAATCTTTTCTATAATTGTTTTTAATACCGTAGAGTAAAAAATGATTACCAGCATAGTCCCCCGGGATTATTACTAGGGATATATCTTTTCTACAGTCTCTTAAAGAATAAATATACAGGTGATTTTAATCATTTGAGGGTGCAAACTGGTTCAAGAGGAATATGGGAAGATGTGCAAGAGATTTTTGAAAATATCTTTTTAACATAAGATTGGGGAAAAGAGAAGAGGGAAGCAGGAGGAGAGGAAGGAATAAATTAAAGGATAGGAAGTAGAAAAGGATGAACTATACAATCATATAAGATTAATATAACAAGGCACTGTGATGCAAGAGACTGAGTCAAGAGGATCAGAAATGTTTGAGACTAGCTTCAAAATATAATTAAAATAAAAGAACAGAATGTGTGACAGACATCATTGCCCTGTGTACATGTATGAATGCACAGATGGTATGACTCTAATTTGTGTACAACCAGAGAAACAATAGCTGTACTCCATTTGTGTTCAATGAATCAATAAGTTAATAAAAATAAATAAATAAAAATAAAATAAAAGAGGAGCTGAGGTTATAGCTCAATGGTAGAGTCTTTGCCTAGCATATGTGAAGCCCTGAGTTCAACCCTATCATCTCTCTCTCTCTCTCTCTCTCTCGCTCTCTCTCTCACACACACACACACAAAGATTAATTTAAGACTAACTTTGATTTTGTAAAAGGTATGAATCTCTCAAATGGAGCAAGACATTTGAAATGTCATGAAATAACCCTTATGGAACTTTAAAATATACTGATACAAACATGCTGTTAATACTTAAAACAACAGCAACAACAGCAACAACAAAAAATAAATATATACATATATATGTGATCATTCAAATGAGAACCTAAAATTTTTATATAAAATATACATTATATACCATTAAATATTAATGTATGTGTTTTATATATTTAATATATACTTATAAATTTGTATTACCTATTACATGTTAGCTTTTTTCCTAATAGGAAATTTAGGAACATTTAAAGTGCTTTCTTACTAAGTTGAGAAAATACAATGATAGCATTCTTACAATATTTTCCATTAAGAATTTTAAAAATATACTCACAAACCTATATTTCTAAACATAGTTAAAAAAATTCTTCTCTGTTAATCTTTTAGCTTCTCTTGCAGTTTTTCAAAGATCTGAAGTTTCTGTACTTCTTCAAGACAGAGTATTTTTCTTCATATTGCCATATTATTTTTGCCATTGGAATTTTGCCATTTCTTTTCTCCCTTATACTCATTTTTGAATGTGAACCTGAATGTGAACATGTTCATGCCAGAATCCATCTGAACACTCCATTCTTAGATTTCCCACATGTGAAGTGTAAGATTTAGCTTTGCTCCCTGGATTGTGGAACTCAATAAAATAATTTCTTATAGAAACTCTAATTCTGAGTATTTTGAGATTTAAATCTGCGACATCTCTAGTATATTAAATGCAACTTATTTTACCCTTCTTCCAGGCTCCTGACATTGTCTATGTATAGAATGCCTAAAATTCTGCAGTCTCAGGAATGTTCTATTGCCACAATGCCTCTGCCCCTGCCAATTTTCAGCACATATTTCCAAAGGATTAAACTTTCCAAGAGGGAATATGTCATGATTTGCATCCTTACCATACCTCTTTCCAAGGTATCACAAATCCTAATTTCAAAGTAAATGAACTGAAATACTAATAGAAATTGTTAGGAACTATAATATTTAATCACAAAACTCAAGTATTAAATATTTTAGTTGGCACAAAACATGTTTCTGTTCTAGGAAATTAGAGAAAAATTTTTTAGAATTAATGATTTTTATCTAAAGTTTCTGGTGGGCAAGGTCAATAGTAATGTAATAGTGATAGTCCAGGTTTGATATTTTTGGTTCAGATTTCATGGTTTATCTTGTAGAAAATTCCTATCAGATTTTAGAAATTGATAAAATTGTCTAAATTTTCACTATTTTAGAGATAAATGGGTTTGTAATTCACATTTTGTATTTAAATTTGAAGATTAATTCAGAAATACAAACTACAGATTATAATTGTTTAAAACTTTTAAAAATAGATGATACTTTCTTATGCCTCTGTGGGGATTATCACAGATTATTTATTCAATAGATGAATGTATGCAATGTTTTTGCCACTTGATCAAAGAAGGAAGTGTGAACATAGTTGATAAATTTTATTCCCCTTAAATTTACATGACATGTTAATATACACAAAGTACATTTACAAAGATTGTCAAATTTTATCTCTGAAACAACTTCATAAGTTTTATTTTCATCTGTTTTATGAATGGGAAGCTTCATGTTCTGAGTGATGCCTTATTCTGTTGGACAGCGAGGGAATGAATTGAAAATCAAGCTAGTTCATTCCCACTGAATAGTTTTGAAGTACAAATCTGCATCAGACATTATATTAGGTCCTAAGGAACCAGAAAGAAACAAGCAGTTCTTTAACTTCCCTTCTTGGTGCTTTCTCCCATAATGGGAAGGGCAAGCTCTTTGCCTTCAGAGAGTATAGTGCCTAAAGGCCCCAGTTGGCTTCAGATCTTCACTCTGCTATCAGGCCAAAGCCGGTCTGCTTCCATCCCAGCAGATGCCCCTGCCTGGAAGGAATATGTTAGTTGGTGGTAAGTGATTCTGAAACATTCCATCTCTGCCTCTGGGTAATATCTCCCTCAAATTCATATGCTTTGCTTGAGCCAAAAGCTTGCAATTAAAGTTAAATTATGAAGCCAGACAGAGCTAATTCAAATGATGGGTCATGAGGTAGTTATCTAGCCACAGGTTTTGGCTCATTCTTGTACTTCCAGCAGCACCTAACATCATGCTTTTTATACAGTTGCACTCATTGAATGAACATAGGAACAGTTCAGAAAGGCTGTTTGAGAGATAAGCCAATTTAATAGCTATTTTTTGGGTTCTGACTGGAATATTGAATTGGTAATGTTTTTTCGTGGACAGATTTACTTCCTTCTGGAATATCATGGGAATAAGCTCTCCAGTTTTATGAGTCTTCAAAATAATTTATTCAAAATAATAGGAAATTTTTTACTGTCTATTTGAGGAAAATAGCTCCATATATATATAGCGTTGTATGTTATATCTTGATATTACTTTTCTTTAATCACAAAGTGACATGTAAGAGAGCCTTAAAATATGCAGATTCAAAGAATCTTGAGTATTGTCATGCAGGTTGGTACTCTTGTTTACAGTGGATAACTTACAATTAACTTTTCTAAGTGGAACCAAGATAGGGCACCTAAAATGACTGGAACAAATTCAAACAGTGGAATGGCTGAATATAGGTAAGTAAGAACTGTGTTCTTTTTTCAATTAGTTCAGAATTCTATGCCTTTTAATATATGAAGTATTGAATTACATACTTTTAAAAAAATTTTTCTGGAAGATTTATGGAGTTGGTGAAATAGAGCAAGGAAGAAAGGAGAGATCTACTTTATTCTTATTTCCCCAACTAAATACAACCGAAAAACATGGGGCGATATATATGTAAACTATGAGGAGATCTGAAAGATGGAGAGAAGACAGAGTGGCTGTGTATCTCTGCTCACTCCATGTTTATTCACCTTCTCCTGCACTGATGAGGAGATTGGAAAAGAGACAAACAGACATTTAGAAAAAGCAGGAATCAGTGAACCAGCCAAACTCCTTATGGGAGAAGACTGGCCACAAGCAGGCTCCGCTCATTTATTATATAGATTTAAACATCAACGGCATTTACTGTAAGAAAACTTCTTCAAGATAAACAAAACGAAATTGTGCCTTTAACAGTCTAATTATCAGCTTGCACCCATATGTCTTCTACCTCCAGGCAACTGGCATTTGAACCGGCTATTGAACTAATAAATTCTATGACAGGCACAGAATATTCCCTCTTAACAGGGGCCACCATCAAATGGGTAGTTTTCTGCAGAACTTTGAACTGAGAAATTCCCAAGGGAGGTGTCACCACTGTCCAGGGCAGTTCAAAGCAATGATTCATGTGTGGCTCCTGACAGCTGGGAAATTTGGAAGTCTATGACAGACATTACAGTGATGTGCCTGGGTTTTCTCTTTGCTTCCTAAATTGTGTGTTAGAAAAAAAAGAACTTCTAATGGATTCAGATCAAAGGGGGGAAAAATCCATCCCTCAAAACCTACTGTCTAGCTAAAATAACACAAAGTGGCAGCATCACATGGAAGAAAACTTTTGGATCACCTTATTGTAGAACATAAGGTGTAGTGACTTTCTATCATAGTTAATAATTTTAACTTTACATCATAGTATTTAGCTTACAAAATATCCAGGAGATGAGTAAACATTACCCAGGAACTTTATATCCTCCTCTGAGGCACGATTTAGTGTATTTTTACTTGTATACAGAATACTTATTTATCAGTGGTAGACTTGACTTTGTTACTTTATTTACTTCAACATTGAATATGGTTTAGGGAGATGCCTATGTATGCTAGGTTTACAAGGCATTTCTGATGATAAATGTAAACTTGAGTAGGATGATAACAGGGCATTTGGTTAATTACTCATGAATGTTACTGTGAAGATGTCTTTCAGATGAGATGAATATTTAAATCCATGGACCCTGAGTAAAGGAAATGACATTGCTTAACCTTGGTAGGGTTCCTTCTTTCAGTTGCAACTTTAAAACTCTTCCTTCATTCTCCATTTTGCCTACTTTCAATTGTATTTCCCAGTGCTACAGTTATGTGAACCAAGTTTTCAAAATATACATATTAAATGATTTCCCTCTCCATATACACACACACACAAATAACTACATACATATGTGCAACACAAACACAGTATAATATTGGTCTGTTTCCTCTGAAGAACCTGAACTTAGAGGGGAACAGTCAACTCTATAAATAAAGAGCATCTATCAAACCCTTCCACTACCATTCTTTTAACATTAAAGGACCAAGTAATTTACTCTTGATATTATGAACAAGGTTAGAGTGCCCACCATCACCTTTCTTATTCAACTTCATAATGGAAGTGGAAAAGGCAAAAAGACACACACGCGCACACACACACACACACACACACACACACAAGCACACCATGTCAAAATGGAAGATATATAACTGTTTTTATTACAGATGACATAATCACCTAGGTAGAAAACCATGTGCAATCTGCAGAAAAATAATCTTTTAGAACAAATAAGTGAGTTCGGCAACATCACAGGATACAAGAAAAATATACAAAAATCACTTGTGCTTACACATTAGCAAGGAATATTTGGACACTAAAAGTATACCACTTGTAGTCTCTCAAAGCAAAGTGAAATACTTACATGTAAATCTAAGAACACTTGTAAGACTTTTGTATTGATGAAAGAAGTGAAAGAACAAATAAATGGAGAGGAACATTGAAAAACTCATGTAATGCTCTTAAATTGATACATGGGTTTTACATAATTCTTAGGAAAAACAAATTGATATAAGGGTTCAATAAAATTCCTATCATATTATATAGAAAGGCAATAGAACTAGAAGTGATAAAGTAATTTTGAAAAGGAAGAATGAAGTGTGAAAAACAAGCCTATATGCTTTTAAGGTTAATTTTCTCCTTACAATAATCAAGAAAGTATAGTTTTGGCAGAAGGACAGATATACAGATCAATGAGGCAGAAAAGAGAACCCAGAAATTTTCCAACACAAATATTCCCAACTTCTTTTGACAAAGTTGCAAAAGCCATTTAACCTAAGAAAAGTAGTCTCTTAAACAAACTGTTGTAGCAATTAAGCACTCTTATACAGAAAAAAAAAAGAAAGAAAAAAAATTTAACAGAAGGCTCAGATGTTATAGGAAATAAATAACTCAAACTGAATCATGGACTAAAATTATAAAACTTCTAGAATAAAACTTGGGGAAAACCTTCAGAATCTAGAACAAGGCAGAGTTCTTTAACTTGGCATCAAAAGCATATCTATAAAAGGACAAATCAATAGTAGGTTTCATTAAGATTAAAACTTCCACTCTGCAAAGGATGCTCTTGGAAGGATGAAAAGGAAACTTGAAGATTGGGAGAAAATATTTGCAAACTATATACCTAACTAAGGGTACTAAGGTACCCTAACTAGGTACTAAGGGCTGGTACCTAGATTGTTAAAAAGAACTCTCAATACTAAATGGTAGGGAAAAAGATCCAATAGCAAAATGAGTATAAAACAGGAACAGATATATTACCAAACAAGATCTATGGCAATAAGCACATGAAAAATATATGCTTAGTAGACTATGTCCACAAAAATATGTCTACATCATTAACCATTAAGGAAATGAAAGTTAAAACTTGAATGGTATCACTGCATGCCTATCAGAATGACTAAAATAAGTAATGACTGTAGCAACAAATACTGGCAAAGATGCAATAAAACTGACTCATGCATTGCTTGTGGGAATGTCAAATTATACAGCTACTGTAGAAAACATTTTGACAATTTCTTACAAAACTAGACATGCAGTTGCCATATGACACACTATTACACTGTTGGGCATTTATCCCAGAGAAATGAATATCTATGCTCAAATAAAAACCTGATCACAAATGTTTGTGTCAGCTATATACATAATAGTCATAAATTGGAAACCACTCAGATGTTGTTCTTCAATGTGTAAATGGTTAAAAAAGAAAAAGATAAAGAAAAAAGAAAAGAAAAAGAAAAAACCCCAATGATACGTTCATAACATGGGGTACATTTTATCAATTAGAGGAAAAGAACTATTGATGCATTTTAACGGTTTGGATAAATTTCCAGATAATTAGGCTGAAGCCAAACCTAAAAGGTGACATACCTATGTGACATTGTTAAAATGACAAAAGTACAATATTGGAAATGGATTACTGATTGCCAGAAGTGAAAGAGTGGGAGGAACAGGGGTAACTAGGTATAACTATTAAAAGCAACATGATAGATCTTTGTGTTAATGGAAATATTGTATATCTTGACTCTATCAATGTCAATATTCTAGTTGTAATTTCATCCTATAATTTTGCAAAATGTTGCCATTGTTAGAGACTGCATAAAGGGAACACGAGGTTGCTCTGTATTGTTTTGTAAAACAATGTATGAAAAGTCCAATTACCTCAGAATGAACAATTGAATACGAAAAAAATTGAACACGTCAAAAATCAGATTGACTCTACTAATATTATAGCATGTTACATGATATGAAAATGTCTCATAAACTTTTAATGTACAATGTTTTCCTAGACTGAATCATGTTTAAATGTAATGCTTAAGCTGAATTTTTAGTAAGTGCTGTCAAAACTCATCCATATATAGATAAAAATATGCATGTCCTGCTTTATATGTTGAGTAATTTCCATTTTTTTATTTAGTGATTGTTTGTGGAAGTGTGTTTGTGTTTCTATAAGTAATACTGTCATTGTGACAACAAGAAAAGTCTATTCCCTGACAGAAAATATGTCACAAGAGTTTCAGGATCTTTTTTCTCCCTTGTCTTGGATTTTTCAGGGACCTACAAGGGCATATCTCTTTGTCAAGTGCATCTTGCATAGTGTATCTCTACTTTCCATGCATATCAAAGTGTCACTATCTGGTAAAGGCTAAGATTATACAGGAGACTGTGTAGATGGTGTTTCTATATGTTCAAAAGTAGCATCTCACTTTGAGTAGTGGCCTCAAAAGAAAATGATTAGTGTCAAAATATGTTCAATTTAGGGTGCAGTGTCAGTGGACAATGATAAAATATTTTATATCCAAATGGAAGTTTGGTTAATAAGTTTGGTTAAACTTTGGTTCATAAGTATAAGGTTTGGTTAAACTTTGGTTCCTAAGTATAAGGGGAAAAATATAATCTCAGGTTCTGTATAATTAGGGACTATACAGAACCATTTAAAAAAGCAACATAGGAGATACCTAATGAAATTTACTAGAACATATGTAAGACATTTATTAATATGAAATTGATATTGTAGGAATGACTTCAGACATTTCTAACAAAAATATTGTACATTAACCACATAATTCTTTATTCTTCAATGATACACTGCATTCATTTCTTTTGACCATTAAACTTGATACAATATATACCCAATGTAACCGAGGGGTTTCATGTAGATAATGTTGCCTTGGGAAGAACTCTAAAATCTTCTCACCTGTGGCCACCTGGTCCAACCAGAAGTGAATACTTAAATCAGTATCAAGTAGACTAGGAAGTGAACTGTCTTTGCCTAATGAAATTCAGTCAAATCCAATGTTGAGCATTTTGATGAAAGCCCACCTCATGGTTGGAGTTTCTTTGACTGAGAATAGTAAAGAATCTTAAAGACTTGCAACTGTAAAGAATATAAATTTGCTAATAAAATGCAAGTGATTATCAGGTTAAGATTTTTACCAATACTTGGCAAATTACAAGGATTCTTCAGATTTCAGGTACTTCCTTCATTATTTGCTTATTCATAGTCTTGCTATCCAGGAGTTTAACACTTTGCCTTACAGTAAGAACATTATTTTCTGATGTGACTAATTTATGGATAGTATCATAACATAGGATCTGCATCCTGCACAGGGAGTAATATCATACTGTAACTTATTTATGAGTTGGTAAGTAATATTTTTAATTTTAAAAGCAATGATGCATTGCATTTGCTGTGTTTCAAGTAGTCATTTTAAAGATCACGGTGGGGACTGATGGTGTTTCTTTTTCTCCAAGAGATGAGAAGTTTACCACAGGTCTTAGTTCATTGGGAAGAAGAACCTGTCTTTCTTAGCATCAGAAAGAGATCAAAAAAGGAGTCAAACTACAACTGAATTTTGATCATTAATTTAAATCAGTTATATTAAAATAAGATGTTAGATTAAAATATATAGTGAAGTAATAATGCTTTAGAAGTCAGCCAATGGCCAGTATACTATGCCATAAGTGTGCATCTTGTTATGACTGAGATCTGCCGGAGGAATCTCCTAGATATATGGCATTGAATATAATACTTATGAAGAGATTGCGAATGCTTCTCAGGATAGTAGAACTGCATTTCATAAAAAACTGGCATTATCCAATTAATATTCCACAACGGGGTGCTTGAGTGTGATTTATTCCCTTTGTTACTTGTTCCCTAAATTGAAAGGTTTCTTTGTTCCATTTTCAGAGTTCAGTTGTCACCAACCCAGGTTTGTTCACTTCCATTTCCCATTTCTATTAAACCCTGGTTAATCTGAGATTAACTCAGGAAAACCCTTTAGTAGGTCTTGTAGGGAGCATTCCTGTATCTGGGAATCCTAGGAATTAATTTTTTTAAATAATCCTAGGTATATAATATTTTAAAAGTAATTCATAGATCAGACTATAAATATTTTTATTATTCTGTTTAAATTTGGTTTTGTGCTTTTCTTTTTTGAAATCTTGGCTTTAAATATAGGCACAGTTATTTCCTACTTTTTGTAACATGAATGAATCTTTTCATCTCATTTTGAAAATTACATTCTGTAATGATATCTTTTGGTTTATGTAAAAGATATAGAATTATATTCAGCATGTAGTGGACTTCAATAATTATTATTTTTCTTCTTGAGGATGTATATTTTCTAAAAATCAACTTTGTTCCCATTTATAAAATGCAAAGTACATGTAAATTTTATACTCGTATACAAAATTTTAGATGTTGGTATTTAAAACATAAATGCATAATATATGTACATATATGTATGTGTATGTAGGGTATGTGTGTCTTTGTATATACTTGTGTAGAGCATGTACACTTGGTTTTATAACATTGTAAATAAATAAAAATGAGCAAGTACTATGAGTTTAGCATTATAATAATTTTCTGGGAATCAAATATTTAAAAAATATTTTTGATCCTTGCTAAATAATGAAGAGAACTTAAATCTACTTTTTTTCTTTATTCTCCCTCCTTTTTTGCATGTTTTATATTCTTTCTTGCCTATGAAAGTCATTCCTCAATTTTGTTGAGTCACTGCCATCTTTCCGCATGTAAAAGTTAACTGTTAAAATCTGTTTGGAAGCTCTCAGTGGACGAGGAATGCTTGTTGATATATGAAATTTGCTTACAGCAATCAAGAGTAAGCATTCATTTCTTTGGGCCCCTTTTCATGTTAATATTCTAGTAATATTTACTACTGGACTGGTTCATTTCACCAGGGAAGGATTTGCCAGTCTCTTGGTTGGAGGCTAAATACCTAGGTTGGCCAGTAGGTGGGGAGTTATCCAAGTAAGTGAGGACAGTTACTTAACTTGTAGATTTACATTTTTTGCCCATCCCCTTTTTGGTTATTGTTGTGATTATATTTCACTCACTTAATCCCATCTTTGTCTATCTGCGTGGTGTCCATGAGTTCCAAATCTCTGTTTTCTAAATTTTCCACACTGTGGAAGTCTTGTAAATGTGTGCACAAATGTACTGGTGCTCCTTATAATTTTCAGATTGTCTTGTTTATTTCCTGGCATCTGGTACCTCTACATCTGCAGTATTGGAAATCAGATTGACTGATTTCATTTGGGCATAAACCTTAGTGTTTACTTTTCCAACTGGAGAAATGCATTGGGAGTAATGTCCCTCCTGCCTACTGCTTGAGCAGAAACTTGGGAGACAGAGTTGGAGGGAAGAATCAGTAACATTCAAACCTGGTCTGTCTCAAATCTCTGTCCTACGTGGTTTCAGGGCATGAAGTGCTTTTATAAGGAAAAAGGATCAATAATGGGAAAATGGGCTGGAAGATCATACACTGGACAGCGTCTTGCTCTCTAGAGTGAGAGTATCTCTCTTTTCTTTCCCAGAACAAAAGAGACTGTGGCCTTCAGGGACTGCATCTGCATTTTATTTTCACAGACACATTTTTTTGAAAACTAATTCATGCGATGAAGGAGAAGGCATTTACAGAGGCCATACCTTAGAACTTAGAATTCCATGTGGAAGGGATGGATCATTAAGATTAGGAAAAAAATTAGGGAGAAAAAAAATTAGGGAGGTAAAAAGTAATTCTGTCAAGGACAGCTTCTTGAGTGGGCTGCTCTGTTATAACACCATTCATGTGTGTGAGTTGCCGCTGCAGCGTGGCACTGAAACTGGCTGGGAGGAGAGGCGAGGCCACACCACTCACTGCTCCAGAAAATGTTGGTTGGAAAATTAGTTTTACTCAAAGCTGGCTTTGAAGGATGACTGAAGAAAGAAACTTACTCTTTCAAAACTTCCACCTTCAGAATATCTTAGGGGGAGAAAAGTTTTTAAAGAAAAGACTGCAAAGTGAGACAAAGAAATAGAGATTTAGTTAAACTGTGCAAGACAAGCTTGGGGAGGGACAATCCTATTCTCGGCCTTCTCAGCTTCCTTGGCACTCTTGGGGCGGGGCTTGTCACCCATCTGCCTTTACTCTCAACATGAGGAAGTTGCTCTTCATTTTAGACCCTTCATTTCAGCCTGTTTCATTACTAACTTTCTCAGTCCCAAGAAGTCATGTTAATCAGGCATTGAAAGGATGGAGATAAAATTTTTTGTCCTTGAATGACTATTGTGATGTTGAAACCAGAGTTTGAAGCAAAGCTAGATTCTCTGCTTCTGTTGGCAGGTGGGGTTGGCCTAAGTTGCAGGCTTTTGCATGTTGCACCTCTCAATGGCAGATCCTAGCAGCTTACTGCCAATTACTTTCTGGGTTCATGTCTTGAAACTTTGAAGAATGAAATCCATGGACAACAACGGAAGGCAAGAATGAAAGGGTAGGATATATTTAAATGAGAAGAAAAAGAACAGCGATGTGAGAGGGGACATGATGGAAGGTTACCACATAAATGTAGTCGTCTAGGAGCTTCTGTAGCTTCAGCATAGGGACATTGATCAAAATCCTTGCTAAACAGGTATTGGAAAATTGTTAAGGCCACGGGTTGGGCCTTGAGTCTATAGCCTTTACTCAGGTCTGTCCTGTCTCTCTATTCCCATCACCACAGGAAAAAAGGAGTGGCTGGAATGTTTGGAATATTTCCTCAGGTTGACCTCGTGAAATGGCCCTTAAATTTACAAAAGAAGCCTTAATAGGAACACATTGACTATCCTATCTTATTCAATGTAATATATTTTCATCCTCTTAAAGTTAATTTCTAAAGGAGAACACTTTGCAATGTCAAATTGCAAAAGGCCGATTAACCTTAGTAATAAATTTGTAAAACTCACCATTTAAATTTTACAAATTTATATGAAGACTTATTTCCTACCTGTCTGATTTCCAAATATATGGAAGAGATGAGCTAAGCTCGGAATAAAAACAATGAAATGTGAGATAAGTAGAATCAAAGATGTGGTTGTACGAACTCAACTGGGAATTTGATTGAAATACATTTGTATTTAAATTCATAAAAAAGATAAATGTTCCAGTTATTTGTCAGGTAAGGATTTGAAAGTAGAACAATCTTTATAACCCCAAAATGAATTCCTTCCATAATGATCCCTGTAGAGGTGGAAAGGTGTGTTACCTTTCCTCACCTAATTTAGGTTCATGGCCAACATTACTCTAAGAAGACAGGTTAATAAGAGAAAAGCAAGACATTTATCTAATCAAAGTTTTAAGTGGATGAGAAGCTTCATAAATGAAGATACAAAGACTGCTTTTTGTGCTTAGATTCAATGAAGAATAGATGGAGTGCTGGGGCAAAAGGGAATGATAGAATAGTGGTAAACAGAAGGGAGAAACCCCAGCAGGGCCAGCTGTAGAGGTTCTTCTTGGCCTTTCTCTGAAACATGCCTTTTTCCCTTGTATGAGGCCAGATGCCCTTGGAATAAGGGCATTCAAGGGAGAAGGGACTTTTCTAGGTTTTATGGTTTGCTTGGGGAAAGAGGAGTTCTCTTTTTTATGACTTACCTTGGCAAGGAGGAACTCTTTTCTATGACTTGCCTCTGGGGAGAAAATCAGGTGGGAGAAGGAGGGAAGGAGATCAAAAAGACCCTGCTCCTAAGGCTTTTCCACTTTCCTTCACTTCAAAGAACTCACCATGACAGGGTAGCATTCCTTGAGATATTGTATTCTAAACCTCTATTTTGTTACCCTATTTAAGTTTGCAATTATCCATTTCAATCTATTTTTTTTCTCTAAAGGGTAAATGATCTAACACACTTAATGAGTTTTTTATTGTTTGTTTGTTTTCAGTACCTGGGGGGTACTTAACCATTCAACTCCATCCCTGCCCTCTATATTTTTATAAATTTTGAGACAGGGTCTTGTTAAGTTGCTGAAGGTGGTTTTTGAACTTGTCCTCCTGCTTCAGCCTCCCAAATTGCTGGTATTATAAGAACGAGCCACTGCATTCACTTATTGTTCTTACTTATTATTCTTACATAATTACTCATCACTCCCATTGAAATATAAACCTATAATGCTTGATATAGGGCCTGGTATATACTAGTTACTTAATATTAGTTTAATTTTTTTGTGTGTGTGTGCGTTGCTGGGTATTGAACCCAGGGCTTTGTGCTTACAAGGCAAACACTCTACTAACTAGCTATATCCCCAGCCCTAAAAAAATTTTTGTAAATGTCTTTTAAATAAAAAAATATAACATGCAAAAAAAAGGAACAATACTTAAATAGAAACGCTAGAAGTTAGTTTTATTAATTCAAAGAGTTCCAAGGGAATTCCATGAAGTGATTTTTGGTAAATAATAAAATTATTCTATATCTTGACTATTATGATAATCAGGTAAAAAAGTACTTAGCAAAAGTCATAAAATTGCATATAAAAATAATTACATGTGGATTTTGAAAAAATAAATAAAAAGCATATTTACTTAAAATAAAAAAGAAGCCTACAAATCAATGTGTAAATACTTTTGTGACCTAAGAAGAAATATATTTGTTCTCTGTCCCCAGATCCTAACACAGAGCTTCTAATATGCTTATAAGTACCTGAATGAAAGGGGTAATAGGATTATCATTTGTTATACTAATGATTTGATCTTATTCCTTGATTCCTGACACAAAATCTTCTAAAATTTTTGGAATTTCCTCAGTAATTGAATAAAAGAAACATCTGTAGTTATTCATAATAAAAAAACAACAACTGCTTTCAACCATATGAGAATTCATTAATGAAACAACTTTTGGAGAATGGGGGCTGGATGACAGAGGAACCAATCCTATAATTAGAAGGTTGTGAATTTCTGTCCTACCCCCAGGTATCCAGGGAGGAGGAGAACACCTGAAGATTGAGTTCAACCACCAACAATTTAACTGATAATGTTTATGTGATGACATCTCCCTAAAACCCCTAAATAATGGTGTTTGGAAAGTTTCTGGGCTGGTGGTACATGGACAGGTTGGGTGGCTGATGTACCTGGAAGGACATGGAATCTCCACACTTCTTTCCCCATTCTTTGTCCTGTGTACCTTATCTTAACTGTTACTGAGTTGTACCCATGATAATAAACTTGTCCTAGTGAGGTATTTCCATGAGTTTTGTGGGCCATTACAGTAATTTATTTTTTTAAATTCCCTTAGGAAGGGAAAGTGGAAATCCCTGATTTCCCTTAGGAAGGGAAAGTGGAAATCCCTGATTTACAGTTAGTCAAAAATACAGGTGACAACATTATACTTGTGATTGGTGTCTGAAGTCAAGGAGGGCAACCTTCTAAGAAAAAAAGGGTCAGAAGCATTGTATGAATATGAAAGAAGGAAGGGAGGTAGGGAAGGGAGGGAAGGAAGGGA
Organism: Glaucomys volans; assembly: GCA_020662805.1. NCBI lineage: Eukaryota > Metazoa > Chordata > Mammalia > Rodentia > Sciuridae > Glaucomys > Glaucomys volans. Next base: position 404,187 of record JAJEJO010000179.1, read on the forward strand.
GGGGAGGGAAGGGAAGGAAGGGAGGGAGGGAGGGAGGAAGGAAGGAAAGAAGGAAGGAAGGAAGGAAGGAAGGAGGGGGAACTTTCTCTTTACCCCAAATAATATTCTGTGGAGATATGACATAAGAAACAGGGAAAGTATTACCTGAATCCCAGGCCAAAAGCACAATTCTCGGGGTTCTCTAGGAAACTCAGGAACAACGGCAGGGGGGCAAAAAGTGTACATGGTCAAGCATTCTTGGTAAGCTGTGGTCTGGCTCATCATTATCTAAGGATCAGCCACATAGAAACTTGCTGGTGATAAGAAGATGCTGCTGCTTGGTAGTAGTTTCTCCACTTGTTTCAAGAGGCTTATGACTCAAATCTGTCATTCCTGGAACAAAAGGTTATAGGAAGAAATGACTCAGAGACTAAGTCAGAAAGGCAAGACAAAGTCAGTTGGGACAATGACTCAGTCTTCTTTTTGGTTTAGGGAAATGACTGGAGACTTCTAAGCAGCACTACAGTGGTCTGGAACAGGACATTGTAAAGTCTGGCAGCTAATAATTTGTTGATCACAGGTCCCCACAAATCCTGAGAATGTGTGTGTTACTCGTGCCTCAGCTTTGAAGGGCAGGATTACCGCTTTAGATGAATGCTCCTGAAAAGACTAACATGTTAAGGGACAGAATTGAGGTGGAACGGGACCCAAAGTTTAAGAAAAAGAATCAGAAGCTGTGTGAAGACATAGATACAACATAGATACAAATGAGAGCCTTTATCTTGTCTTTAGTTACCCACTGAGCATCTGTAGCCCAAGTAAAGGGTTTTAGTGCTTTTAGCAGAAACAGACTCTGAGTCTCTGTTTCAGAAGCATGTATTGTACTGGCCAGTCTCACAAAGTGAGAATATGTACATCCAAGACCATGTTGGGTTAAAAGCATGGCTCATTATTTGATTGAAATAAATTCCAACTCTCTTTTCCATGAAAACAGTGGAAGTTTTATACCACAGTTTTTTAGTACACCTGGCTTCACTCTATTTCTTAAAGATACTTATTAATCACATGACTGGTATTGCTCAGAAAATTGAAAGAAATCCTTGACCTGAGTCTGACTTTATGTGTGTGCATCTGTGAAAGTGTGCAATGCTGCAAATATTAAAAGAAGGAATCCTTGCTGTGCTAGGAAAAGTTAATGCTGAGACTGTAATTTTTAAACCAGCCTTGCTTTTGATATATTTTAAAATTGAAATATTTTTTAGAGATTAAAGGAAACAATAGTTGAAATAGGAGGAAGTATAATTGAGACTCGATATATGTATATGTACAAAAGATGTTTTTGGAAATTAGACAAGTTTTCTTTTTTAAATGTATACTTAAAGTCATCCTCATAAATATTACATAAGTTAACAGAGAAAACAGTTTAAAAGCCTTTAGCCTTTGAAATAGTAGATGATATAGAATGTTATCTTTCAGAGGAACAATTATTTAAAAGGAGGTGAAACATATAATACCTTTATTTTTGGGGATAGGGCCAAACCTAGGTCCTTGCACCTACTAAGCACATCCTTTGCCTCTCACCTATACCCCAACCCCTAACACTAATATTTCAATTAAAAGAGTTCAGAAAAAGCACCATTATGCCTTTTGACATGACCAGAGTAACACGTTCTATTTAATACAAAGTAAAATTTTATTTAGTGCTGATGTTTTATCTTCCACTTAAAGTTCTAAGCTATTTTACATTTGGAAATTATTATAATGTAATCTTGATTAATATAGGTTCTTTAACCATGGTCCAAAGCATTATATGCTAGAGTTGACTCTTCCTGAGTTCAAGTTCTAAATAGTTGAATTCACTATATTCACAGGCTTACAAATATGTTGATCTCTTACACGCAAAGCAATATCACAAAGGTTTGGTAACAGAATGAATAGTGTATGTAATAACCAGATCATGTGGTAATAAACTGTCATCACTATGTAAATGATACTCATGAACAGTGACACCTCTCCCAGTAATGGTGAATTATTTCCCCTGATTCTTCACATCTCACCAAGGATATCCACTTAAAAAAGAGAAAATTAATTAAAAAACTCTATATAATCAATATTTCAGTCTGAAGTTATGGAAAATGGGAATTGCTCAAATCTAGGAAAATTAATCATTTTGGCCTTTTTGGCTCAAAATTTAGCTATAAATAATAAACTCTGACCATCAGTGATCCATAGTGTTAATAATGAACTTGTGACCTTTTGTTATTTTGTGAATTAAAAGAGAGTCCCAATCTGAGAATTTGAAGTATTTTCTTCATTGAATTAACTTTGATCATTATGAGCAAACTATCTACCACCAATCAAGAATGTCATTTCTCCATTTCCCATTTCAACTGATTTCTTGAATTACATAGCACAAGGACAATTGTACACCCTGTTAAGCATCATTCACAATTTAGATTTTATAACTTTCAAGCTAAAATTTGAATAATAACAATATTTTCCTTTCACTCGAAATTGTAAATATGCTATTAAGCAAACTGTGAATATGGACTCATCTTTTGCACTGATTATATGTTCAGGAGCTTCTAAAATAGATTAAGACCACAACACCGAACATTTTGTTGCCATTGCATAATGTCTTAAATATTTGTTGTCTTGTATTCTAAGGAGGAGAGAGAGAGAGGGAGAGAGGGGAGAGGAAGAAAGAGGAATGGATATACACATGTGCACATATACACAAACATACACTGCAAGAGAGAGAAAAAAGAGATACAGAAAGTGGTACACAGGCCAGAGAAATAGGAGGAAAGACAATCTTTTACTTCTAGTGAGAGTATTATAATAAATACCAGAAATTGTTATGAGTCTGTTTTCCTCCCTTTTAATTATCTTTACTGATACATAAAAGCACAAAAATGTACATTTTGGGGAGTAATATGTTATGTTTCAATACATGTATACATTGTATAATATTTAAATCAGGACAAGCATCTTTTTTTAAAACACACTACATTTTTGTTATCTCTAGCATCTTAATGTGCAGAACCATAACAGACCTTCTTATTCCTAAGTGTAAAGTGTAACTTAATGTCCTTTGATCAACCTCTACCCTTCTCCTCCTTGCTCACCCAGCCTTTGGTAACTACCATCCCACTCTCAGCTGCTATGAGATAAATGTTTTCTTATTCTAAATACGGGTGAGATTAGTGGTACTTGTTCTTCCACGCATGGCTTATTTTAGTTAACATAGTGTTTTTAAAAAAATTTTTATGCACGTTTTAACAAATTATGCAAATTATTTATGGCTGAATGATGTGTATGTAACACATTTTATTTACTCATTCATAGGATGAAAAGTGCTTATGTTGTTTCCATTTCTTGTTATTGTGAATAATGGTACAACATGGGATTGCAGATGTTTCTTTGGCATGCTGATTTCATTTTCTTTGGATATATACCTGGGGGGAGGGATATGCTGGATCATTTGGTACTTATATTTGTAATTTTTTGAGGAAACTCCATGTGATTTTTCATAATGGATGTACAGATTTATATAACCAAGAGCAATGTGCTTGGAACAGTTCCCTTTTCACCACATTCTCATCAACACTTGTGATCTTTAATCTTTTGGATAATGCCATTCTTAACCAATATTACCCATTATCAACTGTAAGGTGATAATCACATAGTGGTTTTGATTTATCTTTCCATGATGAATAGTTATAGTTGACCTACCTGTTGGGTCTGTGCATGTCTTCTTTGAGAAATGTTATTTAGATTTATTGCCATTTTTTTAGTCATTTTTGTTTGTTTGCTGTAGAGTTTTTGAATTCATTAAGTATTCTGAATATCAACAAGCTGTGAGATCTATGATTTGCAAATTTTTTTCCATTTTTTATGTTATCTCTTCACCCATATAACAGCAAATGCCATTTCATTCTTTTGTTTGGTTGAGTAAAACCACTATATATATATATATAAATAGTATAAAATTATATAATATACATTTTATATATATATACACATATATACATATATAATTTTCTTCATTTGTTTACCTATGAGCATTTGAGCTAGTTCCATAACTTGGCTGTTATGAATTGCACTGCTCATGCCTGTGTCACTAGGTATGCTGATTTTAATTATTTAGGATAAATCCCAAAGAGTGGGATAGCTACTTCATATTGTGATTCCATTTCTAACCTTTTGAGGAATCTCCATAATGCTTTCCAAAGTGGCTGTACTAATTTGCAGTTCCACCAACCATGTATGAGTGTACTTCTCCCCCATTCTTACCAGCATTTATTATTATTTATATTATTGATGATCACCTTTCTGATTGGAGTGAGATGAAACTTCAATGTAGTTTTGATGTGCATTTCCCTGATTGTTAGAAATGTTGAACATTCCTTCATATATTTGTTGACCACTTGGGTTTCTTCTTTTGATAAATGCATCTTAAGTTCTTTTGCCTATTTATTGATTGCATTCTTTTTGTTTTTTGTTTTTGGTGTTAAGTTTTTTGAGTTCTTTATATATTCTGGATATTTATACCCCATTGGAGTAGTATTTGGCAATGATTTTCTCCCATTCTGTAGGTGTTCTCTTCATGCTCTTGTTTCCATTGCTGTGCAAGTGTTTTCATTTGATATTGTCCGACTTATTCATTCTTTGTTTTATTTCTGGATCTTTAGAAGTCTTATTAAGGAAGTTGGTGCCTGTGCCGATAAGTTGGGGTGTTGAGCCTGTATTTTCTTCTAGAAATTGTAATGTTGCTGGTCTAATTCCTAGTTATTTGATCCACTTTGAGTTGACTTAGAAAGATAGGATCTAATTTGATTTTTCTACACATGGATGTCAAGTTTTTCTGGCACCATTTTTACATAGGCCATCATTTTAGCAACATATGTTTTTGGCACTTTTGGTGAGTATAGAACAACTGAATCTGTGCCAGTTGGTCTCTGTGTCTTCTGTTCTACATCATGGATCTTCATGTCTATTTTGATTCCAATACCTTGTTGTTTTTGTTTCTATGGCTCTGTAGTATATTTTGAGATCAGGTACTGTGAGGTCTCCAGCATTGATTTATTATGGTAAGTAAAATAAAGTAATTACAGAATGATATGTACATATTACATTATTCCACTTATGAGGTATCTAAAAATCATCAAAAATATCTACAATTCATCAATCTCAAGCAGAGAGAATATAATAGGGATTAAAGGGCTGGCAGAAGATGGAAATGGGAGTTATTGGTCAGAGGGTACAATGTTTCAGTATTGCAAGGTAAACAAATTCTAGAGATATGCTGTAAAACATGTCTCCTAGAGTTTACAATATCTTATTGTGTGTTTATGCCTTTCTTTGATTTGAGTTTCTTCATTACTCTGATAGGCTTGAATTTAGAATACTTCTTTTTATCTGGCTCAGTTGAGATGTTGTGTTGTCACTTTCCTTGATTCTGTTAAATTTTGCCTCTTGATATTAGGCAAATTTATCTTTTCAAGAATTATTTTTTACCCAAACTTTAATTCAAATTTACCCATGTTTTAATTCAAATTAATCTACATGTATTGGAACTCTATACATTGGCATATAAAAAACAGAAAGGGTATTATTAGTTGCATTTTCTAGATTGAGAAACAAGAATATTTCTAAACAGATGCAAACACACGTGTACATTTGTTACATGTAATCATTCATACCAGTATAAACTTCGGTGCATTTGTACTGCTTATTATAAGCCAAGCATTGTTCTAAGAACTTTACAAATATAATTTTATTGAAACTTCAGTATAGCCTTATAAGGTATGCTGTGCAATCATCCCCAGTTTTCAGAGAAGAATATTGTATAAGAACCTTTCCTCAGCACTTCAATTAGCATATGACATATCTAAGTAAACCCTGAGAGACTTGTTCTAGTTTCCATGCCCCTCAACATGAGGTTGGGCTGTTTCTAATGAAAATTGCTTAAAGATTGATGATAATTTAGTGTGACTGAAATGTACAAGGAGCTGAAAGCAAGATGTGTACTTCGAAAAGTTTATCTTTTAGTACGCTTTGTATATTCTAAGAGTTATCATATTTGTAATTAATTTTCCTTTCCAGTGTGCAAATGATCTTTTCTTAAAGTACCAAAAAGTAAAATAAAGTGTACACACATGAATACACATACATAGGCACCATGCTGTTGTTTTCCCTGTTAATAGAGACATATCTATCACAGTGCTCACTGCTTACTGTCACTGCTTAAGTTTATTTGGAACCCAACTTCAAAGTTTGCTCATAATCCACCCACTTGCAAGAATCACTTCTTTCCTTTCCACTAGCATTTAACAGGTGAATGCTGCATTACCATGTTAGTTGCCCAAAGGTTACATTTTCAAATCATTGATGTAGTGTCATCACAGGATAGTATTGGTTAGATTACCAATCCCTATAAATTAATTTTATTTACTGGTTTATTCGTTAATTTACATTTGATGTTTATTAAATATTAAGCATAATGTTATAGGATCAAAGGCTATTGAGGTGGATATTACATAGTTCCATTATAAAACATGCATGCTTATTTTAAACTTATTGACTTCTCAGCAAAGTGATTACAGACTCACTGATTTTTTATCTTAGAACAAATTTTTGCGTAAAACCTCCTTCTCAATACAAGATTTTCTCCTCCAGTTCATGCTGTGACAACACCAAAGTGCTGTTCTTTTTCTTATTGTGCATGTTTAACATATTCTAATCAATAGCTTGTATGTATTAGCACCATGCATCTGTATTAATGAAGAAAAATGCTTTTGAGTTCTAAATATAAAATAAATGAATGCACACTATTTTAGACAAAAAATAAGAGAGTAATGATATGCTGGTTTTAAATCATGGAACTGATCTGAGACTTTAAAAGAAAATTGAAGGTTTAACAAATGGATCCTAAAATAGCAAGTCCATTAAATCTGTACTTGGTTCATACAAATGCATGGAAAGAAATATGTAATAAAACTTAAGAAAGTGTAAGGATGCAAGAGAAATATCCTTCATCATGTGTATGGGAAATGGGATAAATCTGACTTTTCAACATAAAAAATGATTATGCAAAATACAGGCAAAAACTGACACTGACTGGAGAAGCTCAATTCAGCAGAGGATGATTGGAAAGTTCATTTTGGCCTCAGTCATAGCCAAGTTTTAAAAAATAACTGTAAACAATAGGTTCACTATTTTGCCTTTGTTCACTGTTATATTCATTGAATGACAATGAAGGTGACATTTAATAAGTATTTGCTAAAAGAATGAAAAAATTATCTAGGAAAAAGAAATTCATAGGTCATTGCTACAGATATAACCAAATCTGTTGGAGTTTCTCTTACTAAGAAATATAAATAGAATCAGATACATAATTATAACAGTTTCCCATATCAAACAGTGTGTTGGAAGACAGACAATAAAAGTTACATGATTTAGCATTCAGCTAAAACAAGCTGGGGAGTATGTTGTTTTGAGAACTGTAATTATTGCATAATATTTTCTGAATGCAGTCATTTTCCATAAAGAAAGTGCTTTCAACACAATATTAACACGTAAGAGAAATTTCAGGAGGCAATTTTTTCTTTCTAGTTTGGACATGAAAAAATCAGTAGATATTTTATGAGTGTTTCTTAGTTATTGTCATGTGAATCTGAAAATGAAAGCTCCATTTTTATAATATCTGAGAATTTATCTTCACAGCTGTTATTGTTTAAATCTTTGAATAATGCATGAAAAAAAATAACTAAAAGAACATCTTCTCTCCCAAGTGTATCTGCACTCGGCTTTAGGTTAAATACCAGCATATATTTCGCTAAAGTAGTTTTAATAAATGAATGTGCTTGGCACAGCTAGGTGTTTTAAAAATGTTGCATAAAAATAAAGCTCCGTGGGCTCCAAAGCTTGCTGTTCTTGAAGCCTGTCATTATGGAATGATTACGACTTCATGGCTACTCTTATTGTTGCTTCATTCTTTGGAGAAGAAATGATATTCAGGGAGGTAACAGATCCTATAACCTTACTTTTTTTTATTCAATCAATATTTATGAAGTTCATATATGTTTTACATTTCACTTCACTCTACACAGGAATGTTAGCTATAGGAATTTATCATAAGGAAACAAAATTGATTAGAAATAAAATTTAAGCAGTCCACACAAGTATATAAAAAGAACCCATTGCCCTGTGTACATGCATGAACGCACAGATGGTGTGACTCTACTTTGTGTACAACCAGTGAAACAATAGCTGTACTCCATTTGTGTTCAATGAATCAATAAGTAAATTAAAAAAAAAAGAAGAAGAAAGCAAGAGGGAAAAAGAGACAGAACACCCCAGAGCTCTAAGAAAGGGAAATTAATTAAATGTGCTTGCACATTTTAAGTTACATATCATCATGGCTTGAAATGATGCTTTACAAAAATGTTCATTTACATAAAATATACACATGAGGTTTTCTTCGAACTGCATGCTGAAACATTTTGTGGTAATCAAAAATGTATGGGAATGCATATACTACTACTGCTTTACTATTGTTTAATATATACCAAAAATTAACATTTTAAGTCTGGTTGGTGATGAGAAAATTTCATTTTTTAAAATGTATTGCATGTCTGCAGCAGAGACTGTAGCCCACTGTAATTCTGTATTTATAGCCTAAGAGAATTGTAGGCAATATACAAGTAAACTCCATATCTTTGGAGAAAGTAAGGGAAGTATTCCACAGTAATTAATATTTAACTTACTCTGTATTATAATTTGAAGTCATCACATTTTCCTTATTTTCTCCAAATCTAGGATTCCCCTGATGTTTATGCCATCTGTTGAACATTTCTTTTCTTTTTCTAAGTTCTGATTCCCAAAGAATATTCAGAAAAAGCCAATAGTTAGCATTGCACAAACCATAGAATGTCCGTAAAGACATGCAATGAGACTTTTGGCATTCATTTCTTATGCTGTTGTAACTGCCCATAACAATCAACTACCTTACTTTCCTGGCCAAACAGCAGACAATTTACAGATGACATAAAAAAGAAAACAGATATATTGAAGTCCCCAAAAAAGACAGTTCGAGGGTGGTAGAGGAGAAATGCCCTAAAATTTTTACTATAGTAAAAAGAGATTAAATTACTGGTTAGCTTCAATTATTTGCGCATAACAATGAGAAATAGAAAAATAAATTTATATGTGGGAGATAAGTGCAGAAGTCCGAGTCATAGAACCATTTTGTGTTAAGAGATTCTGCATAAACTCCACCTTTATGAACATACTCACTCTTTGATGTAAACAGCACAGAATCTTTGTGATACACACTCTCACTTTTATTTTTTCAAATATCTTTGAAAAAACTAGGGAATGACCCCTATTCATGGTGGAATTCATCTTTATACCCTGTTGAGAATTTACTCTCAGTGCAGTTTCTCTCAAAGGAAAATGGAGTGCACCCTCAGTCTGCAGTTCATCCAGATTTACTGGGATAACTTCCCTTAACGGCCCCCTAGGAAGATTTACACATTTTAAAAAGACCTTTAACCTCATAGCATGGGAGTGAGTAGCTCTCTAAAGTACTCATAACTCATAATAGACCAAATGTTTTGATTAGAAAACCATACAGAGTAGTATCATGTGGGATTTTGTGAAATTTTACAATGACCAGAGTATGCTCTGCAATCTCTCTGGATTCACAAGAAGTCTTTTGGAAATGGCATGAGTCAAGATTTAGCTTAATAATAAATTATTGAAATATACAAAGTCTTTTCTAGAGAAATTAATTTTGATTTGCACATATTACAGAATAATAGATACTCAAAAATGAAGACTTCAGCAATTTTATGAGTGTGTGTTTTTAGGTTTACAAAGTACTTTATGAATTGTTTTTCTACTTAGTTTTAAAACATTCATTTTAGTGAATGTCAGTTTTTCTATATGACAGATCATTGAGAATCACATGAATTATAAAACTAGAAATCATTAAATAATGGGTGAAAATTGAATATTTAGATTTATTCATACATTTAACAAAGTTGAATTTTTTCTTTCTATATTTTGATATTAGAGATTAAACTCAGAGGTGCTTTACCACTGAGTTCTATCCCCAGCCCTTCTTATTTTTTATTTTTTATTTTGAGACCGGGTCTTGCTATGTTGCTGGGACAGGCCTGGAATTTACTATCCTCCTGTTTAGGCTTCTTGAGTTGTTGGGATTAATGGCATGTTCCACCACACCCAGGTATTTAATACAGCTTATTAAGCATCTAAGACGCACAAAGGTCTGTGATAAGTGCCCAGTAATTAGCACATCTTGACTCTATGCCATTTTAAATTGGAATAAAAAGCATTAGGAAGGAAAGGAAGGAAGAAAGAAAGATGAAAGGATAATAGTACAGAATGCAGTTAAGTAGAACTTGTTAAAACTGTCCAAAGCTCCTCCTCTATTTTAGTTGTATGTATTTCTCTTTAATTTTATGTCTAATTGTTTTTCGTAAATTAGCTTTTATATACTTATTGGAAAATTTATCCTTGAAAATAAATGATAGACTCAACAACTGTGAAGTCCCCATAAAGTAGATTAAGGTTGAATTTACTCTTGTGGAACCTGACCTATTAAAAATGGATTTTTACATCTATTAGCAATACCATTAAAATCAATTTGAAATTCTCTGAAAAGTGCTACAAATCTGAGGAGGTAGTATGATCAACAGTGCCAGACAGAAGGAATTAATCTAGACTGAAGTCAAGTAAGTGGGGAAGTCTTTATTTAAGGGGTAGTATTTGAGCCCAAATCTGAAAACTGTTAAATGGGTGAAAAATGAAGATGAGAAGGCAGAAATATATACTGAGAGTGGAAGAGACAGTCTGTGTAAAGGCTCAGAGTGTGGAAAGGGTTTCATATCTAAATGGCACCGAAAGCAGAGAGCATGGGTGGAGGTTAGAAAGTAAGGTACAAATCCATAGTCAGTTTATGTCAAGGATCTTGGTCATATCTATAGAAATAATGGGTAGCTGTTGATGATACCTGTTATTTAATAGGGAAGTTAAGTGATTTAATTTTTATTTTATTTCAACAGCTTGACTTTTTCTGAACACGAGAACAATGTTAGCAAAAGTCAATACAGATATAATAGCTATGAAGCTGTTCTATAAGCCTCGGTAAGAAATGATGACTGTTCAGAGTAAGATATTTGTTGCTGAGATGCAGAGAAATGAATAATTATTATAAATATTCAGAAGGTAAACCACATAATGTGTTTTAGAAAGGGTAAGTACAGAAGAGAAAATGATAAGAAATGAGTACCAGATTTCAGGCATATGTTAGATATATTGTTAAAGCACTTAGGGAAAGAGAGAATTCTGGAATAGGATTCATATATATCTTTCAGTAGAATGGGAAATTTATTTTCATTGTCATTGAGAAATCTAAGTTTTAGGCAAACACTTCAATATAGATATTTGATCCACAGAGACAATGGTATGTGCATACAAAGTTCTGGTCAAATCAATGGTAATGGAAGTATTAAGCATGGGTGAGATTTTCTGTGAAAAATTAGAGCTAGAAAACCAGGAATAAGCCTTTGTTTAACGAAAAGAATGTGTTAAATCTTTGAAGGAAAATGAATAAGAAAGGCAAATACACAGGAAAGAAATAATTCAAGTGTCTAAGAAGCTAAGAATTTCTTGGAACAAGGGTGTTTTCCCCGGCTGGTCACAGTGGTAAATGCCTGTAATCCCAGCATCTCCGGAGGCTGAGGCAGGAGGATCATGAGTTTAAAGCCTACTTCAGCAATGGCAAGGTGCTAAGCAACTCAGTGAGACCCTGTCTCTAAATAAAATGCAAAACAGGGTTGGGGATGTGGCTCAGTGGTGGAGTATTCCTGAGTTCAATCCCTGGTATCTCCACAAAACAAAAAGTTCCCCCACCCAGGGTAAGGCACTAATTTTAGTACTAAGGAGGTCGTGAAAGTGCTCAGGAGACGTTATCTAAATGGAGATCAGTGGTTTAATAAATTCTTTCCTCTAATGTTATTAGTTCACATTCCCAGGCCCCTCACTAAATGTGGCCTCTAAATCAAGTGACTCCTTAGTTACCTAGCATATAAGAGGAGACTACTTTTCACATATTACAGAAAAGGAAACAGAAATATTGAGGAAAACAACATTTTTCCACACATGTTCATTAATCACATAGTATTATAAACACTTCAGTATTTTTCTTTAGATTGTTAAATGCTGTTGTATTAGGGTATTTACCCCCTTGATATTTTACATAACATTTGGCTGCTGCCTATTATGGATAAGTTAACTTTTAAAAATCCATTATATACTTCAAAATTAGTTCCATAATTGTATTATCACTATGGAAGAATTGGCTACATTTCAAACATAAAATATAAATGGATCTAACTTTTTGCATTAATATTTGATGGTACATAGCTTAATACTGAATTGAAGCAGAACCCTGAGGTAGTCATGAAAAGGATAATTTATAAATGTGAATTTAACCTGGGAATGATAAAATAAATCTTAGTTTTAGTTCTTCCAGGTGAATGTGCCTTGCTAGATTCTATCAATTTAGAAAGTATTTTCAATTTAAGTAAAACACCTTTATTATTATGATGGATATGAATCAACATATCCCTGTTTAATGTCATTCAATGAATGTGGCAAATGAATAATCAACAATATCCCATCCTTTCTGCACATACCCTGACCTTTCTCTTTACCATTCCCATTGAGACATATATACATATATATAATAAATAAATTATATATAATTTATAATAAATCATATGTATATAATAAATCATATATATGTATGTATATACATGTGTGCATATATATACACATATATATGAGCCACATTTCTCCCAAAGGGAATCTACTAGTTTTATCCATATCATGGAATCTCAATACTGTCCTATAGGCTCCTTCTACTAGTTGTATTTAGCTTGGTTTCCTTTTAAAGCAAAGTTTATTTGAATTTTTTTCTGAGGAAATAAATGCCTGATACTGAACCCTCTTGCTCATTTTATGCGGCACAATGATATACTGCTAGATAAATATTGTGCTTAAATTTTAGAATACAGAACTTTGAAAACCATCTAGCATCAAATACTGTCATCTCTTGCCAGTTAATCTATAGGTTTATTGTAGAAACCCTAAGTTCATGGTTTAGAATAGGAAGAACATATCTACAGGACATGTTTTCATGAGAAATTCAGCATGGTGACTCTTGGGCTCTGTTCACAACTTAGGAGAAGTGATGCCTCCTCCAATTGAGGTTTAGCAGATTTCTTTTTAAAAATGTTTACTTGTATATAAAAAAGCAACATAAACTACATAATTCCTGAGACAATATGGTACTTCTTTGTTCTAGTTCAGAACTTTTGAAGAATTTTAAGATGTCAACATCAGAATATTAATCCAAACCTGGAGTCCTTCAAAGTGTAGGCCCTAGGCAGCTGTGCAGGTTGCTTATGAGATCCGCCTGATGATAAAATCGCAAACAATCCTGAGATGTTCCTAAGCAAGAACTGGAGAGTCCTTTTAAAGAAATCTAACACAAGACTAGTGTTTGTTTCTCAGAATTCATGCTCCTCTCCAAAAGAAGTAAAAAATTGTTATCCTTGCTATACTTTTCTGAATGTAATCACCCACGTAATGTCTATGCACATGTATGATTCACACTTTTACCCCCAGCGGCTCTGTAATACAATCAGGTGATCAAGGCACCATCTGTTAGCAAGGCTTCCACTATTTTCAGAGTAAATTTTGTAAGTCTTCTTGAATTAAGCCTCCCTTTTGTGTAGCGTTAGTACATAAAGTACAAAAACCTAAGTTTTAAAAATCAGGTGAAGTTTTCACAGTTATAGACAGAATGCCTCCTATCCCTTTCAGGCTTTGAAACCTAGATTTGACCAAACTACCATTCATGAGTATTTAATTCAAACCCATTGCCCAAATAAGGTAAATGCTGGAATTTTAGCACTGCAGACTAAAATGAAGTTTGATATAAAAATGAAGTGTTTAATGGAGTATAAAATTGAAGCAGCCTGTTTTAGAGTGTGGGCTTGCCTCAGGCTCTGTATGCTATCAGGAGAGCTCAGACTTTGGGTACTTTTCAGGTTGAGAGTCCTGACTGAGAAATTTTAAAATAAAGAGAGAGAAGGTGAAATAAGAAACCCTTGAAATTCTCATCCCTGATTCAATGTATTTTTAATTTGTCTTGTCAATTTATTAAACATTTTTTAAAAGTTTATAAGTACATACTTCAAATGACAAAAATTCAGATTAGAAATTCTTGTCCATTCTAGGTAAACTAATTATCTTATTTGATATTGAGCTCTTTTTTATTAAAAAAAGATACTGTGTTATATTGATGAAAATAATCATTTTTAATACATCTGTCTCATTAAAATGTATAAATAAAAACAAATCTAAAAGACAAAAATAGAAGCAAAATAACATAATAATTAATGTGGCAAAATACATAATTTTATATTAAAATATACATAAACATTCTACCCACAATTAAGCTTCTTTAAGTTTCTAAATTTTTTGACTTGTTGAAGTGTTTTTAATGTTCACGAAGAGATGAGTGCCCTCTCCAACAAAAAAATGACCGAAGAAAAAAAAAGGCAAATAAATAAAAATAAGACTATATTCTGCTTGATTCCAGTGAAATAGCAAAACTATACATGGAAATAAATAACTCTGATTGTTCATTGCGATCTCAGCAGTATATTGAATTATCTATTCATTCCTTAGCTGTGGTAAAAGAGTTTAGAGTATAGCCTGCCTTCCTGCCCATTCAAATACCACAAAGACATTTTTTTAAGTTAATGCTCAAAAAATAATCACATTCAGAACTTGATCACCTTTAAGCTTAACTAGTCCTAGTGACAGTAATAATGAAGAGCAGTAGTAAACAAACTTGAGATGTTGGCAAAAAAAAGATCAGAAGAGACACATTCTGACAAGGTGTTTTCTCTATTTAAAATATAGTAATTTGTCCTCTAATGAACATTTTATGAGGTGGAATCTCATCACTTACCAGAGTCTGAGACCATGATGGCCTTTCTAATTACTGTGTTAATGGTAGCAACATAATAGAGGTGTTTCTTATAGAGGCAAAATCAAATGATAATTACTCCAGTTCTTGAGCAGAGGAAAAAAATATCATTTTTAAACTACCCTGTGACAAGCTCTATGTTACAACACTTCTTAGAAAAAAATTAAAAAATAAACAACAAAACAGGACCATTAGCTGTTTTTAGCATTCTGTCATTAGCTTTTTATACTTGAAACAAAGCAGATAAAATTATCCCAGTAGTATTCAAGTTTATCACTTCCTGGATCCCCTCTGTTAGATATTTCAGGAAGATGGATATCTTGGCAGAGAGAAATATGTGTAAGTATTTACAAAAATATAGGTCTGTCTATTACATAGTATTCCTAACTTGCCTAAACTGAAATATGTGGGTAGAGAGCCACATTTCAAAATGAGCTCCTCTTTTAATAGATAATATTTCACAAAAACTATTTTCAAAATGAGTTATGTTATAAAATATGGTTACTTTAAAGTTGGTATTTTATACTAATAGACCATATACTATCGGTAAAAAGATTCACTGGGCTGCAAAGAAACGTATATTTAAGGCTCTTATTCTCTTATTCATTGATGGTCAATCTAAAACCAAGACACTGTCAGTCAAACTAGGAAATATGAAGTCATAATATCCAGAAAAATATAGGTGAGGGGCAACATGGCAGATTTAATGCTCTGCAGCCTTCTGACTGGAAAAATAATCTGTATAAGAGATTTTAAAAACATATTTTTAAAAACAAATCCATGGGCTAAAGTAACATGAAAGGATCTCCAGATCTGTAGTTTCCTTCAATGAAGCAAAAGCAGGAACACTCAAGATAGGGAAATCTGGAGCCACAGTCATATTGAAGAATTTATCAGTCCTAAAGAGTTGATCTTTTGCTTTGAGATCCCCAGGGAACTGAAAGTAAGAAATGAGCTTAAGAGCTCATGCATAGGTTGGTGAACCAAAGGATTGTAGACTTACTGTTAGAGTGGATGTATCCATCTCACCTCAAATAGACAAGTGCATTGTTGGTCTTGACTCTGGGACTTGGATTGTAGAAAACATAGGTTTACTTTTAAAATTGAGAATCACAAAGCAACCATGAAGTAGATTTATGGTCATGTTATACATATATTATGAAAAAATTCTAAATATGAATATAATTTCATGTGTCTTCCCAGTTGATGATGCCCTCAAGGTACAATTGTATTTAATCCTAGAAAACAAGGTATCTTTAACATTAGAAAATTGGTCAAAGAAATTAACTATATTAACAGAAAGGAAAGATGTAAGCTTAATGCATTTAAAAATATTTTAAATTAGGTATCCATTTATGATTTAGGGAAAAAATCCTTAAATTGGAAATGCTATGAAAATTTCATAAGATTCATAAAATTCATTTATTCTCCCACATGGTGATCATTTCCCTTAATGCTGTGTTTAATGGCACACTGTTAAATCTGTTCAAGATCCAGAACAAATCAAAGATGTCCACTATCACTACTTTTATTTCATGGTTTATAGGATAATCATAATTATGTTAGAAACAAAATGTGGGTTTTTTAAAACAAGAAATTACGCTCCCATGTGATGCAGAAAACTGAAAAGATTCCACAGATACATTTTTAGAATTAATTTTAGTATTTCACTGTTTACTGTATGCAAAATCAACTCATTAAAAAGATGTTGTTTTACTAGTTACAGATAGAATTTATACTAAATTAAATAGGAATCATTTATCATAGTGAAGATTCTATGAAATGCATATTAATAATACCTTTCATAATATATATAAAATTATAAAATGGAAAAACCCTAAAGAGGAGTTAAATATTTATAATTGTATACCTCATTATTAGGCAGAAATAATCAGTGTCATGTAGATATTAATTCTCCTTAAATTGATTGATAGAGTCAATGAAATTCCTGTTTGTTAAACCCCAAGAGACTTTTGATGAATTTAGAAAACTGGATTCTAAAAAAAAGAAAGAAGAACATGAATTACTAGATTTTAAGACTTCTAAAGACATATTAATCATGGATAAGTATAATTATTTATTGATAAATAAAATCTTCAGCAGAACAAAATAGAATGCACAGATATTAATTCAAATTATAAAAATTAATGAATGTTTATATGTGGATCAGAAGATGTTTATAATTGTTTCCAGGATAAAAACAACCATGAAAAGTCATTTCTATGTAGATTAGAGATGTTATTGAGGAAAGTACCATAGTACATATAGAAGACACTCCAGAACAATATATATTTTGTGGATCGTAGCATGGACCTAGTAAATCAGTGTTATTGAAGGACAAAGGCATATTTCACTTATGTTACGCAAGTTGTTATTGCAGAATCTGTGATGGTTGATCCCAAATGCAAAGGTTTAGGCTCAGTAGACATATCAAGTAGAGTAGTTATTCTTGGAAGTTTTCTGACAAAAAGTGGAAACTTAAATAACGAGTTACAGATGACTCAGTAAGATCATATGTACACCTGCACACACGCACACACACACATACACATACCCTCACTGTGTATTAACTTTATGCTGATAACCTTCTCTGTATGTGCAGGATATTTTTACCTTTTTTCTCTTTCTCTTTTCAAGTACACTGTTCCATAGAATACTAAGTTAATTTCTCTCTATCTCTTTTTAAATGAAAATGGATGACTAGGATATAAGAAAATTTCTAATACAAAGATGGCATTGGAGCACTGAGATTTCCCAAGCAGTAATAATAACTTAGTGGTTTTAAAACAACTTGTCTCATTACAGGAGTATATGTTCACTTACACCATCCATATACACATACTCCTTCTCTGTACACACATACCAACATATCCCATATACACCCTTTTAGTTTGTGGATATCATCATGAGTTTTCTACTCAGTTAAGCTCCCACCTTTACAGTTGGATTGAAGACAATTTACCTCCTATCTTAAGATACTTGACAAATCAAATAGAGCCAATATCATTAATGAATGGCCATTTTCCATATTAGTCAATAAACAAGCTTGTTATTTATTTGCTTTTCCTTTATGACAGATAGAATATAATGTTGAAAGAGAAGTAAAACTGGTTTTTTGCAATGTCAACCACTTATTAGCTGTGTAAACAAAAATAAAGTTATTGATTTATTTGAGAAATAGTTTCCTAATTGTAAAATAAGTGTAATAAAATTACCTAAATCTAGGATACAGTGTACTTGTGCAACACATGACATATGCACAGTGTCTGAAATTTTTTTTTAGTAATTTTTCATTCATTGTTGAAAATATTATCTCCAGATACTCTATACCATTCTGCTTGGGTCTATAAGGATAAATAAACAAGATTTCTGCCCTCAGTGTTCACAGTTTCATAGTCTCATAGGGGGAGAGAGAGACACACAGAAATTACTTTGAATAGAGCATTGTTAAATGCCATAGTAAAGATGCGTTTGGAGTATTTTGGGAGTTGGGGAAATAAAAACAGCTTAATCTTGCAAGATATGATATGCTAGCCAGGTTGAGTGGAGGAGTAATTGTGAGTAGGAAGTCACTTCAAGAAGGAGAAACGTAAAACTTCCTTTCCTAATGTCTTTTCTGCCCAGCCTCATCATGCCTTCAGAATGCCTCCTTTAAAATAAATCCTAATACAAATATTCAACTTCTGAGCTGCAACATGAGTTAACGTGAAGGGCAGATTAGAATTTTTAAGGTGTTCATTTCAACTTAGCCACATTCGTGGAGAATTTTTCCCTGAGTAGTTTTGGTTTCACTGACATATTGAGTTTTTTTTTTTTCACTGATAGATTGAGATTCCCAAAGTATTGATTAGTCTTTTAACTGCCTGGCATAAGTTTCAGGATAACTATTATCTACTTTTATGCTACTCTTATAGAAGGAATGTAATAGAGAAAGCACATAGGCATATTCATTTCCTCAAAATCACTGCTTATTTTTGTTTTGTTTTCAGACAGTAGGTGCTATTAACTCATAATAGGGTTAGATGTAATCTTATTTGGGCACTACTGTTGTTCCGCACTGAACAACAAAGGTTGGGTGCCCTCCCTGGACCAGCCAGGGGGGGCACGGGGGTCAAACAGGATGGTGAGTGTCCACGGCTGAAAAACGCACACCAGCCGGGAGTCTGTCGAAGCAGTATCTCAGTTTAATGGGGGAGTAGAACAGGTATATAAGGGGGCGAGTGAGCGGGGAAAAAAACAAAGAAAGGAGAGGAGATACCTGCAGGGCCAATCACCTTAAAGGTAAACAGCCCATGCAGCACACATCAAAGCCTGCAGGACAAAGGTCTCCTAAGATTTAATGGTGGCCAGAGCTGCTCACGTTCACAGAAGTCGAATGGGCCAATCCTAGGCCACCACCTTGGTGGTACCACTGGTGAGGGGGGCTTATGCCCCAAGGGTGTTGTTATTGCGGTCGCCATCTTAAGGTGTGTCCCTACACACTACTTATAAGACTTTTTTTTTTTTCTTTTAGAACTTTACAGTTATACACAGTTGTTGGGTTCTTCCTGTCAAACTCATAAATGTATGGAATTTGATTTCAGTTCATGATCTTTCCCTCTCTCTTTCCCCTCCTATCCTCACTCCCCTCTCTCATTATCCTTCCTTTACACTACTAGACTTCCTTTTGCTCATCTGATCATTTTTATTTGATTGGTTCTTTCTACCTATGCATAAAGGTGAGGTTCCCTGTCTTATATTTATATATGCACATGACGTAATTTTCTTTGGAATCAATTCCACATATCATCCTTGTTTATCTCCTGTGAAAATAGGTATTCATTTGTGTTTTCTCTTAGAAAAACTTTGATATGAGGTAGTCATCATTGCAAAATTAGCAAATGAAAAGTTGCATCTCTGGTGGGGCAGAAGCTTCATAAGATTCAGAAAGGTCAGTCTCGGTAAGCTATAGAGGCAAAGACATCTGAGCTTTAGGCAAACCCTGAACAACTGAAAATGTTAGAGGCCAGGGGGCAAAGTGCAGAGACCTATTTCTATAGTGTGTGGGGCAATCAGGAGGAGGCTCATGCTGAGGAGTACAGGAGGTGGCAGTGCTTCAACCTACTGATGATTACAATTAAAATGACCCATTTTCTTCCTACTTGCTGTTCTCATATTTGTTGGAAGCTACAAAAGGCAAATTATGTGGTCCAATTTTCTTCCTTTCAATTAAAAATTAAATTATCTGATGACAAAATGGTGAAGCTTTTTTTATAAACACCTTTATAGTATTTATTCTCGTTCACTGCTTATAGCTTTTTCTCTTTTCACCGTAATAATGTATTCCCCTGCTTAGAGAAGAAATGCATCTACCAATTCAAAACCATCAGAGAATAATAACTATTTTTGCATTACAAAATGCCCCAAAGCACCAAAAACAATGAGTTAAGCAATGGAGAGACCTTAAATTTTAGGGAAATTATTTTTGAAATATTTTTTAGGTATAGTTTTCTACCATCTGGTCTACTTTTATTTCTGTTCACAATAGGAAGAAAAAAAATGAGATTGTGATATCTAGTCATTATGAACATTTTCACTTCAGCAATGATTCTTTGTCTATTTTCAGAGACCAGTAGGTTTCAATCTGCAAATCTTATGTCAGCTACATAATAGATTCTATCTTAGAAACTTATAAATGGAAAATGTTAAGGTCACTAATAGACCAAAATTTCTTACAAGTAGTGGTTTTTAAAATTTGAGTTCTAAGTTTATTTTACATATTATACATAAATATTTTTCACCATCAAATGTTCACGAAATATAGAAGGATACAGAATAAAACTTTAACATCTCCTCATCACCAATCCCTCATCTATCTTGGAAGTAATCATTATTAAGAATTTGACATATAATAATCTGAACATTTTTCCCTGTCTATTTTTTTTTTACTGACATGAAATAATTATGTAGGCATTGAGGGTGAACATGCATTTTTAGAAAACTATGATAAGTCATGGTAATATTCTAAGATCTGAAAGGTCAACTCCTTAAAAAATCTGAAAAATTCTATGTAATTGATTATAATTAATTTTAAATTTATTGAAAACATTTTCTTATAATTTATCGATTTAAAATAGTAGGGCAGTAAATATATTTGCTTCAAAATTGTTGCCATGAAGTTGAAAAATTTGCCATATTTTTATCGAGATAGATATTACAGAAAATTATCTTAAGAAAATAGAGAAGTGGCCTTATTCCCACATCGGAGTAAATGAGATGAAGCTATATTCCCACTCTTTGTCCAAGTGTCCTTGGAGGCTGCTTGGGAGGCAGGAGGATCGTGATTTCAAAGTCAGCCTTAGCAAAAGTGAGGCACTAAGCAACTCAGTGAGACTGTCTCTAAATAAAATACAAAATAGGGTTGGGATGTGGCTCAGTAGTTGAGTGCCCCTGATTTCAATCCCCGGTACCTAAAAAAAAAAAAAAAAAAAGAAAGAAAGAAAGAAAGAAAGAAAGAAAGAAAAAAGATGTCAATTAAAACATGTTGGAGAATCTGAGAATGAATTCCTATTTTCATATTAATCTGGGTTTGTAAAGTTATTTTGATATGTGATTGTTCACAAGTGTGTGGTTGAGCATATGGGGTAATTGGGTTGAAATTAGATTCTGGTATTACTAATTTTGTCACTTAGTATCTGTTAGACCTTCAGCAAATCATTCTCTTTTCAAATTAGTAAGTAAAAGCATAATAGTTCATAACTCCGTGGGTATATGTGAGAATACATGTGATTACAATAGTACTAATTATGGTAATTAATACAAATGGCAGAGCTTCTGTTTCTCTATCCTTTTACCTTAGAAGAGTAATTATTTTTATGATACATAGTGATACTTTAAATGAGAATATAAAATGAAATATATAAAAAGAATATTCCATAATCAATGTTAAATGCAATGAAAAGAATCAGAATCAAACCTGCTTTAAAAAGTAATTTTAAAAAGAAAAGCAGGATATAATAGGGTGGTTGTGTCTTGCAGTTCAACATAGTATAATTGTTGATCCACGTGGTGACATGTCTCACACTCCTTTCTCCTGACACTTAAACAAACAAGCCATATTTGCTATCCAACTTGTCCTAAAAATTGCAACCTTACTGCCTGGGTTAGATGATGTTTTATTTATATTTACCTAAATAAGAAGTCAGAGAGTCACAACCATTCTTTTTTGAATCACATTGTTCAACTTTTCCAGAATAAGAAGAATATTTTTTTGAAAAACTGCAAAGGGACATTATTAGAGATTATTCTATTATAGATAACCAAGGACAACAGCTCCTCCCTACCACCTTATTTGATAAGCCACCACAAAGTTTCCTAATAGAGATATTGTGTAACATAAACATAGAGAGTTGGTAAAAAGGACAAACTGATTTTGATTATATGCTAGTTGAGAAAGGAAGGTCACTTTTCAGGGGGCTAATGTATATATACTTTTCTTAAAAACTAGAACTACTTTAACCCAAAATTTAGTTAACATAATAATTAGCATTTACAATAAAATAAGGTGAAATCACAAGTGCTAATGATTAAGGGAAAAACTTATATTAGGTACCGGGAGGGAAATATAACTAAAGTCACAAAATTCACACTGTATATCCTGTGGAAACCACTGCTTTGATGAATTAAGTTACTGTGACTGACAATAATCCTCTTAAATAAATCTAATGAGTAAAAAGCTTTCCTTCTAGTATATATTTCTTCTACCCTTAATCTATCCAGTTATTTATCAAGTAATTGGGTGGTTGTTGTTTGGTTGGACAACCAATCGTATTATTTGATTTTTATTTTACCAGGTCTTTTTTATTTATTTGTTCTTTTTAGTTATGACAGTAGAATGTATTTTGTCATATCATACACACATGGAGTATAACTTCCCATTCCTGTGGTTGTACATGATGTGGAGTTACACTTGTTGTGTATTCATATATGAACATAGGGAAGAAATGTCTGATTCATTCTACTGTCTTTCCCATTCCCATCCCCTCCTCCTTCTTCCCATTCCTCCCTGCCCAATCTGGTGAACCTCCCCTCCTTTTTCCACCCTGCATATTGAGAGTCAGCATCTGCACATCAGAGAGAACATTTGGTCATTGTTTTTTAGGACCGGCTTACTTCACTTAGCATGATAGTCTCTAGTTCCATTCATTTACTGGCAAATGCCATAATTTCATTTGTCTTTATGACTGAGTAATATTTCATTGTGTATATGTACCACATTTTCTTTATCCATTCATCTATTGAAAGGCATCTAGGTTGGTTCCATAGCTTAGCTATTGTGAATTGAGCTGTTATAAACATTGATGTGGCCTATGGTATGCTGATTTAAATCCTTTGGGTATTTGCCAGGGAGTGGGATAGCTGGTGGTTCCATTCCAAGATTTCTGAGTACTCTCCATACTGCTTTCCATAGTGGTCACACAAGCAATGTATGAGTGTATCTTTTCCCCCACATCCTCATTAACATTTATTGTTACTTGTATTTTCGATAATTGTCATTCTGGCTGGAGCAAGATAGAATCTTAGTGTAGTTTTAATTGGCATTAATCTAATTGCTAGTGAGGTTAAACATTTTCTCATATATTTTTTAACCATTCCTATTTCTTCTTCTTTTGTGAAGTGTCCATTTAGTTCCTTAGTTTATTAGGTTATTTGTTTTTTGTGTAAAGTTTGTTGAATTCTTTATATATCCTGGGGATTAATGCTCTTTCTGAGGTACAAGTGGCAAAGATTTTTTCCCTTTCTGTAGGCTTTCTCTTCACATTCTAAATATTTTCCTTTCCTATGAAGAAGCTTTTAAGTTTGATACAATCCCATTTGTTGATTCTTGATTTTACTTCTTGCACATTAGGAATCTTGTTGAGGAATTTGGTTCCTAAGCAGTCATGATGGAGATTTGGGCCTGCTTTTTATTCTAGTAGGTGCAGGTTCTCTGGTGTAATGCCTAGGTCCTTGATCCACTTTGCGTTGAGTTTTGTGTAGTGTGAGAGAGAGGAGACTAATTTAATTTTATTATCTATGGATTTCCAGTTTTCCCAACATCATTTGTTGAAGGGGTTATCTTTTCTCCAATATATGTTTATGGTGCCTTTGTCTAGCATGAGATAACTGTATTTAGGTGGGTTGGTCTCTGTGTCTTCTGTTGTGTGCCACTGGTCTTGATGTCTGTTTTGGGGTCAACACGATACCATTTTTGTTACAATAGCTCTGTAGTACAATTTAAGGTGTAATATTGTGATGCCTCCAGCATCATTTTTTTTGCTGAAGATTGCTTTGGCTATTTTGGGCCTCTTATTTTTCCAAATGATTTACATGACTGCTTTTTCTCTTTCTCTAAAAAATGTCATCAGAACCTTAATAGGAATTTCATTAGTGTTTTTGGTAGTGTGGCCATTTTGACAATATTAATTCTGCTTATCCAAGAACATGGGAGTTTTTTCCATCTTCTACCATCTTCTCCTATTTCTTCCTTTAGTGTTCTGTAGTTGGTATTGTAGAGGTCTTTTACCACTTTTGTTAGATTGATTTCCAAACATTTTATTTTCTTTGAAACTACTGTGAATGGGATAGTTTTCCTAATTTCTCTTTCAATTGATTCATCACTGATATATGGGAACAAAATTGATTTATGGGTGTTAATTTTATACCTGCTTCTTTGGTGAATTCATTTATGATTTCTGGAAGTTTTCTGGTGGTTTTTTTGGGTCTGGTAATTATAGAATCATGTCATCAGCAAATAGGGATAGTTTGAATTTTTTCTCTTCCTATTTATATCTCTTTATTTCTTCTTTCTAATTTCTCTGGCTAGAGTTTCCAGGACTATGTTAAATAGAAGTGGCGAAAGAGGGCATTCCTGTCTTGTTCCAGTGTTCAGAGGGAATACTTTCAATTTTTCTCCATTTAGAATGATGTTGGTCTTGGGTTTAGCATATATAGTTTTAACAATGTTGAGATATGTTCCTACTATCCCTATTTGTCTGTTTGAACCTGAATGAATTCTGTATTTTGTCTAATGCTTTTTATGCATCTATTGAGATAATCACATGATTCTTGTCTTTGAATCTGTTAATGTGATGAACTATATTTCTTGATTTCCATATGTTGAAACAACCTTGCATCGCTGGAATGAACCCCATTTGTTCATGGTGCATTATCTTTTAAATATATTTTTGTGTGCAATTTGCCAATATTTTACTAAAACTTTCACATCTGTGTTCAACAGGGATATTTGTCTGAAATTTTCTTTCCTTGATGTGTATTCGTCTAGTTTTGGTATCAGGGTGATACTAGCTACAGCAAATGAGTTTGGAAGGATTCCCTCTTTTTCAATTTCATGGCATAATTTAAGGAGTATTGGTATTAGGTTTTTTTTGAAGATCTAGAAGAACTCAGCTGAGAATCCATCTGGTCCTGGGCATTTCTTTGTTGGTAGACTTTTGATGGCATCTTTAATTTCATTACTTGAAATTAATGAGTTTAAAATCTATATCATTCTCATTCAATTTGGGTAAATAATATGTCTCTAGAGAGTTTTTGATGTTTCCAAGATTTTCTATTTTATTAGAGTATAAATTTTAAAATAGGTTATGATTATCATGTATATAACAATAGTATGCATTCTTATATTTTCTTTTTCATTGTGAATTTTTAAAATTTGAGTTTTCTCTCTTTTTCTTTTTATTAGTTTGGCTAATGGTTTATCAATTTTATTGATTTTTTTCAGAGAACCAACTTTTGTTTTGACACATTTTGGATTTATTTTGTTTCAATGTCATTGATTTCGGCTCTGATTTTAATTCCATCCTTACATCTTTTGGTGTTGATTTGTTCTTTTTTCCCTAGGGCTTTGAAATGTGATGTTAGGTTATTGGTGACTTTCTCTTATTTTAAAGAAAGAGATAAATGCAATGAACTTTCCTCTTAGTACTGCTTTCAGAGTGTCCCAGAGTTTTTGATCTGTTATATCATTTTTCTTATTTACTTTTACGGATTTTTTATTTCCTTTCTGATTTCTTCTGCTAGCTATTTGTGATTCAATAACATATTTTTTAGTCTCCGGGTGTTAGGATAGCTTCTATTTTTTTATTTATCAGTGATTTCTAATTTCATGCAAGGTATTATCTCTATTTTGTTGTCTTTGCTAAGAGTTGCTTTGTGGCCTAAGATATACCTATTTTAGAAAAGGATACATATGTTGCTAAGAAGAAAGTGTATTGAGTTCTTGATGAATGAAATATTCTATATATGTCTGTTAAGTTTAAATTATTAATTGTATACTTTAATTCTATGGCTTCTTTATTTAGTTTTTGTTTGGAGGATCTATTCAGTGGTGAGATGGGGTGTTAAAGTCTCCCAGTTTATTGTGTTAGGGTCTATTTGCTTCTTGAAATTGAGAAGGGATTGTTTGATGTATGCAGATGCTCTATTGTTTGCGACATAAATATTTAGCATTATTATGTTTTGTTGATGTGTAATTCCCATAAGCAGTTTGAAATGTCCTTTTTTGTCCCTCTTGATTAACTTGGGCTTGAAGTCCACTTTGTCCATTATGAGGATAGAAACTTCTGCTTGTTTATGCCATTCATGTGAGTGATATATTTTCCCCCATCGTTTTACCTTCAGTCTGTGGATGCCATTGCCTATGAGGTGAGTATCTTGGGGATAGCATATTGTTAGGTCTTGTTTTTTAATCCAATCTGCCAGTCTATGTCTTTTGATTGATGAGTTTAGTCTATTTACATTCAATGCTATTATTAAGATATGATCTAACTCCATGATTTATTTCTGGTTTTTTAATTACAATTAGTTTCTCCACTAATTCACTGTTCTTTTTGTATAGTTCTCCCCTTTGTTGTTTTTATTTTTATTTTTCACTTTTTCTTCATGAAATATCTTATTGAGTATGTTTTATAGTGCAGGCTTTCTAGTTGTGAATTCTTTTAACTTTTGTTATCATGGAAGGTTTTTATTTCATTAATTCTGAAGCTCCATTTTGCTGGGTATAGTATTTTTGGCCGGCATCCATTTTCTTTCAGACTAGATCCAGATTGGTTTCCTCTAACTGTTACCTGTCATATCTCTCTGGGAGACTTTACAATTCTATTCTTATTCTATATGTTAGGCATTTTCATAATGCCTTGGTGTGGGTCTGTTGTAATTTTGCCTATTTGGGATCCTGTAAGCCTCCTCTACTTGATTTTCCATTCTATTCTTAAGGTTTGGGAAATTTTATGATATTATTTTTTGAAAATCTTGTGCATCCCTTGGTATGTATCTCTGAGTCTTCACGTATCCCAGTAACTCTTTTATTTGATCTTTTCATGTTGCCCCATATTTCTTGGATGTTCTGTTCATGGGCTCAACATCTTTTCTCCATGGTTAACTTTGTTTTCAAGATTACATATTTTGTCCTCATGGACTGAGGTCTATCTCATCTATTGGTGATACTTTCAATTGAATTTTTAATTTCATTTATTGATTCCTTTATCTTGAGGATTTTTTCTTGTTTTTTTTTTATAATCTTTATCTCTTTATTGAAGTAATCTTTCACTTCCTATATTTTCTTTCTGATTTCACTCCTTATACCATTCTTTACTTTGTAGATGAGTTTAACTTCATAAAATCTAAACTCCTTCTCTGACATTTTTCCACTGTGGTATTGATAGATTCAATAATTGGAATATCATGTGTTTTGTGTCTCCCATTTAGCAGTATGGACCTGAGGCAGTAGAGTTTCTATCCTGTGGACTTACTATGTTCCTGAAAGTTTCTAGCACCTCACTGTTTAGAGGGAGACAAATAACAAACAAGGCAAGCAATATACAGAATCAAACCAAATAGTTTCTACTATTACATCTACTATGTTAATTATCACAATAAGCAGAAATGATATAATCAGTTATTGCTTACAATAAAACAGCAAGTTTGCAAATGGTTTTGCAATTCAAATGGTGGCCAGGTAGAGAATAGAAGTGATATAGGATGTGATGATTATGAGGGAAAAGGAGAGAAGATAGAAGTAAAAAATTCAAGGAAGAGTGAAAGAGAGAACAATAGATTGGTTGTTGGATGAAGAAAAGAGGGAAAGAGAATCAAAGAAAACAAACAGCTAAGAGAAAAAATATATAAAAAGTAAAACTTTTTAAAAATTAAATACTACAAATAAATTTAAAAAAATAAAGAATACAAACCAAAGCTAACATATACTAATCAAACTTCAGTCTTCTAAAAACTGATCCATGAAAAATAAGTGGCTTTAAAAATGCTAGAAATTAAGAAAAACAATACAAGCATGTATAAATGTCCCTGTACCATTAAGGCCACAATTAAACAAAAAAGTGAAAGAGAGAGAGAGAGAGAGAGGGAGAGAGAGAGAGAGAGAGAGAGAGAGAGAGAGAGAGAGAGATATTGAGAGAGATTTCCATGAAAAGTTAAAGAATTCTTTCCACTGGAGTTCAAAAGATTCTAGCTTCTCTTCTCAGCATTTGTAGATGGGGTCATCTGGAGTGTGATGCTCCATCCTCCAAATTGCTGGAGTGATAGAGATAATCCTATAAGTGAAATTCTTGGAGGCAGAGTTTAGGCATATGTAGGCTCCTGGTTCTTCACTGAATTCCAAATTGGTCTGGAGATTTTAAATCAGCACACCTCCAGGACCCAGTAATTGTTGGTCCACCCTGGAAGACTCTAACAAAGGGACGTCCCCTGTGTTCCACTCATGTGATGGAGGAGATAGCTCTTAGTCTGCTAAGTCACCTGCAGACCCCACATTTCCTGGTCTGGAGTTCAGTCTCCAAACTCAATCTGTCCTGCCTCCCACCATCTGAGCTCCATGCCAGATGCATCTCTCCCCGTTGGTCCTGGAAGCAGTCAGATTGGAGACAAGTGGGTTAGAGTCAGGTGGGTTCCATGACCAGTTGTCCCCTCTGAAAACCTCTCTCTATGTTTGGTTTTCTCCTGGTCATTTAAGCACACTCTACGTTGCACAGTATGTGGTTACTGGGCTTGTATTTCAGGCCAAACTCAGGTATGCTAGGAGTAGGCTCCCTCAGCTGCCAGTCTCCAGGTCATGGCTACAAAAAGGTTCTTTCCTTTCTCCTCTGCACATTACCTTGTTAAATGGAGACTTCTTTCCCACACAAGGATATTGTGCAGAGTGCCTTTCAGGTTTGTCAGGCAATGTCTGTGATCTCTAAATGCTCCATACCCAAACACACCTCAGGCTTCCTAAAAATGTTTCTTCCTTTAATTCCCTTATCCCTCTACTTTGCTTGCAGAGGGACCTCCCTGACCAGTGCTTCCATCCAGGTCAAGTCAGCTGCTATGTTGCTGGGGATTTTTTCCTTATTTTATTATATCCAATTTCTTGTGTCCCCCAATCTTCTTTGAATGTCCAGTTTTAAATTCTAGTAAAGTCCCCACTGAACTTTTTTGTGTTCACCCCCATGTCTCTGAGAAGCTGTAGCTAGGATGTGGCCTCCTCTATTCAGCCATCTTGAACCCTAACTCTTACTTCACCATGTCTTATAAGTATTAGTTGCCCCACTTCACTGATGGGAAACCTGCCAAATCTATGTGACTTATCCTGAGTCTCTGATCTCACATCTATGCTCTTACCTGTTATTCTCTTGCTTCCCATAACCTGTTTCCAGCAGGTACTAGTCTGGAAAATACTTTCTGACATTGGAAGATTTCAGAGTAATAGATTAATTCACTAATTAACCTTGGAGTGTTCATGACAAACCAAGCACAGATACAGGTGTCAATATAAAGCAGGGTTCCAAACTACCATATCTCATAGAAATAGCAGTCTAGATATTAATAGACTAGGTATTAGTCTAGATTAGGAGAAGCATGTCCTTTAAATGACTTATTTTTCCATCTTGCTTGGTCCAGCTTAAAGAAGATATTCTATTAGACTTTAATTTTTATACTTTTATTTTTTAGATTTTTTTCTGTGATGTTTTTGAGATTATAGTGTTTTTCTATTCTGATTTTTCACTGTGTGACTCAATGCATATCTGTTCAATGAATTGGTATATAAATTAGACATGTAGCTATAAAATATAATGCTTAAAAGGTCAATAAATCTGATATGCCTAGACTTGAATGTTGGAAAAATCACTAACTTTTCCTTTTGTGTCAGTTATATATTTTTTCTATGTGTTGATCTTACCATGTGTAAAATGGAATAGCAATAGTGTGAGCATATAGGTTTTATAATTCTACAATTAACTTTAATTCTTAAATACTTAAATGATATCTTTCCCAACACTGCAATGGAATTTATAAGTGATGCCATGTAGACACTAGAAGTAGTGTCTTCTTTCTGGAGACTAAATTTTCTTTAGTTGCTAATGACATAAAAATTAACCTTTAATCAATGATTACAAGACAAGAAAGGGAATCTAGCAGGTAGCAAGATAACCCACAAAACTTTTCTGGATATCTGTACAGAATTTACTTTTTTAAAAAATATTACTTACAAAATCTTATAGCCCATCACAGATGTGTTCATTCTGGAATACAGATTTCTAGACTTGTTTAAACTTTAAATTTTTGAATAACCATTTTCAGAAGCTTCCAGGAATGATTCTCTCTTATGAACAAAGCTGATTCTTGTTGTCCCTTTTCCAGTGTGGTTAGCTAATTTTCTGTGTGTATATTTGTATCATAGTATACAAGTAAGCATGCTAACATATTGCAAAATTGTAACCTTCTGGAGATGCAATGAACAAATACATAGTAAATGGAGTGGTAGCAGTGATGTTAACAGGGGCATAGCTGGAACATTGAAGGTTTTCATGACAGATATGCCTTTAACCGTCCCCAATCTTCAGAAGTCTGGCCACATGATGACTGGGCAAACACTTTGTTCCCTTTATGGTTACACCCAGAACTTCATCCTTCAGTAGTATATCATTATGAGTAAAGGTTAGCCTTAAAATAGTAGGATTATTATGAAATATTGAAAGAAGACAGAGTATTCTGAGTCATACCAATTGCGTTTCATATGTCATAACTATGAGTTTGGCCAAGGCTTACGTTGATTTAATTGGACTTCCTCATTCTGCTTAAGTAAAGTCCAGGGAATACTGATTAGTTGCATGGAAGGAATAACACAGTGAGGTATACTATTTCTCTGTTCTTTTTCTTGTTTCTTAGCCATCTAAAGATTTCATTTTTTAGTGTTACTGTTTGTGAACCATCAAGGTACCCCAGAGGCATCCTGACTCAATAAGAGTGAAACTAACAAGCCCAAAGAATTGCACCATGAGTCGTTCATTAGACAAGACACAGTTCACAGATCGCCTACACATGTGGATTTCAACCCCAAATTCCAACAGAGATCAAAGCAGAAGCACTTGTCTTTCCTCAATTCACACTACATTTGGAGAAGTGAAGCCCAGTACTTAAAAAGGTTTTGCTTATCTTCTTTCTGTAATACTTGAAAAGCCCTGCAGGTAGGATGGACCTGGGTTAAGTTGTTAAATGCAAATATGGCATATGTCATTTATATTTAAATGACTTTGGCATCCTGCACTATTACCTGGAGGTTTGCCTTCCAAATGGCCTATGAATAATATTTTAAGGGAGCAAGCTACAAGTAAAATTAAACTTCTTACTTTAAAACATTGTATAAATGGCCTTTATACATTTAACCCATTATAAATATTAATATATAGAAAAGGAAAATGTACTAATCTACGAGCTTCTTTCCTGTCCAAATAAATCTCACCTCAACAAATGTTTTGCATCTCAGTTAACTGGCACATCATTTACCCAATTGTTTATACCAATAACCAAGAATAGAGAAAACATCTTTGATTCTTTTTATTTCAACACCTATATTCTATTTATTTATCAGTCTTATATTGGATCTACTTCACAAACATATCCTGAATATGGCCATTATTTCTTCTATTCCAACTATAGGATTTAAATCAAGGCCTTGCATCCTGTTTTGCACTTCTTAATGCAGCAACCTTGGTTTCAAACTGCTAACATCTCTCATATAGACCAATAATTTACTAAATAGTTTGCTTATCTCCATTCCTACTCTCTAAACCAATTATCTATAAAATAGTGAAGGTAAGTTTTTAAAAATAAGGTAACAACCAAAGATCAGTACCAAATGATAGTTGCCTTTAATATTTAGACCAGATTGCTTACAAAGAACTACAGGATCCTGTGTAACATGGACTCTGTCTACCTGACTTTACCTCATTTAATAATCCCCTTTAATAATCCCCTTGCCCTCATTCACTATACATCAGACTTGATGACAAACTTGCTGATCCTGACTGAGGGCTTCAGCTTGCTATTGGCCCCCTGCCCCCAAGGTCTATCAACACCTTCTCAAAATTTAAATTACTTTTCATAAGTCATTTCCTCCATGAGACGTATGAATATGACACACAATCCTCTTCCCATCAATTATAATTTGTTTTCATGTTCTTATTTCAACATGAAATTATGTTGTTTTCCCAAGTACTTACAGTTTATCTCTAATAGAAGGTAAGCTCAGTTGGACAATATCCCCATCTGTCTTGTAAACCACTATGTGTGCTCCTTCTATAATTATTCATGAGGCATAATAGGCCTTCAACTAATAGATGACACATGATTTTGTTAATCACCTCCACTCATTTTCAATCTTTTTCAGATTTCTTAATCATTAAAAAAATGTATCTTTAGTTTTGTTGACTTAATTCCACTCACATCATTTGTAGCAAATGGGACTGAACAAGTTATGCTATTCTTTATGTTTATGCTTTTCTTTCTGTTCCATCCCCCCTAAATTCTCTAGTACATACATACCCACAACCCCATTAGCAAAAAAAACAAAAAAAAAAAACCAAAAAAACAAAAAGGCTTTTAAATGGAGGAAAAATTACAGTGGTAGAAATATAAAGTCTTTATAATTCTGAAATGAAGTTATAAGGGGACAATGATGTTTCCCTTGAAGTCATGGGACTTTATTTTTCTAATTCTTTTTCTATTTCTTGATTTCTTGTCAAGTTTTAAAAATCATTGATCTCTTAAAAAATTATTTATCACTATGACATCTGACCCTCCTTGCTCTCCTTTTCTTCTATGCCTGTCATCCCTCCGTGTCCTTAATTTTGTTGCCTCCCTGCACTCATGCCCTAATGGGCATATGCTGAGTCTTCTACTCCTTGCTGTCACATTATTACGCATTGCCTCTTTGCAAATGCCTTTAACATGTATCCTCTTTATTTTCTAATACCCCGATACTGTATTTCTTATAAATTACTAAGTCTCAAAAATTAAGTATTCTTAAATTGAGTTCTGAGATTCAAATTGGAATCTCATACTATTTAATCCTTTATTTTTTGTCAAGTTGTGTCCTTAGTTCCTTTAAATTAAAACTCACCTATTTTGTTAATACTTACCTAGTCCTAGTTCTCTATAAACTCATTCCTGTATCATCCAAGAGCGAATTAAGCCCCTATCAGTAATCTCCATTCATTTTAAGCCCATTGTAGAAACAAATCCAATTTTCCTAAAACACTGCAAGTATGATGGTATTCTTCCTAAAACTTTGTAGGAAATTCATAGCAGAAAAATATTCTGGAAAAAATTCCAAATGCAATTAAATTAAATCCATGTACTTTATTCTCAGATTACTCTAAAATCTGGGCATGTTTTAACTCTCCAACCTTAACTGCTAATCTTGTGTAACACATTGCAGGCAACATGAAGAATTTGGATGAGTAAAGTGATTATCTCACTTAATTACTCAAACAAATTCTCATGATATGAGTTGTGGGGTAGGCTTAACTGTTTGCAAACCAACTTGAATTTTAAAGTTCTATTAGTCACTGTCTTCTTGCTATAGCAAGGCTAAGACCTAAAGATATTTCTTTGTACAATCCTATTCATATTTCAATCACACAAACTTCATGAAGCATCCTCATTTATGGAAATTCATAGCACCTGTTGCTTTTATATATTGTGGGGCTTAACAGTTATTTCATCATTTTACTTTGTTTTCTGTATATAGGTTAAAGCTTTTCCAAAGGTTGGTAGGTCCCTTGAGAAAAAGAATCTGGATTTGTATTTCTCTTTTATGCTCTGTGTTGACCAAGTTGCAGAGATTTATAAACCTCTGTTCAATTGGACTGAATCTTCTTTTCCTTAAATATGTAACTTAACATTCCAATGACAACTTGCTCCTGAAAGAGACATCTTGTCCTTATTACCAGTATTTCCAGATTGAGCTGTGGATCAAACCTTTAGATGCTGTTGTAATTGGAGCACTAGACTCTCTGAACCACAGTCCCTAGAAAATAGCATCTTCTAAAACCCTTGCTTAAGAGAGACATTCATTTTACAACCATAGCCACACAGAATATCAACTAAAAGTGTTCAGTCCTCCCTGAAAATCCAACCCTGTAACACATCATATTGCCATTTCTTGGTGTAGGAAAAAACTACTGATTAGAGACGCATGAATAACCAGAATTTTTAAAATATGAATTTTAGTTGTTTAAGTGTAGCAGCCTTATGTATCAAATCTCCGAATTTCTGTTATATATTTTTTAATTTTTAAAATGTGATAAGTACATTTTCATGCCTGTCATCAGTAACCAGTATATTGCTTTCAAAGGAGAGCTATGTATGAAATAGATGTTGAAATAGTTTTTAAAAGATGAAGAGAAATAAGAATTAGTGACCAGAATTTTGTAGAATTCTCTGTCCAAATTACTAATTTTATTTCATATTTAATATTCTTACCTAATCACTGAAATAGCATGTTTTCATGGTTGACTAAATTGCAATGTGCAATGTGCTTGAGCACAAATGTGTAATATACTGTTTGAAACATTATGTACTTAACTCACTGAACCAAATAGTAAAATGTTTTAATCTTTGCACACTTTACAAATGGAGCCACAAACTATTGATCAATCAGCATATTCACCAGCTCAGTTTTGTGTACAATGCTGAATGAACCATATACTTTACAAGAAAAGCTTCATGTGTTTCTGGGGTTTAGTTGCAGATTCTCCAGGACAAAAGAAATACCTTATTGTGGTTCACTTAAATGTGCAATGCCACCTGGCACAAAACTCATGCTTTACTCAGAAAGTTACATTCTTGATAAAACTCAAAAATTCCTGCATTTGTTAAAAAGATGTTAAGCTATGGAATATGGTATCAATTAGTAGTTCGATACTATTTAAATCATAGGCATAATAAATTCCCAAACTGATGAAGTAAAATTCAACCTATACAGCTAAGAGACATAACAAGATGGGTTAGGTATTAAGTCCAGCTACTTGGAAAACAATACTTTTTACTTAATAATTGATTCAATTAATTTTTAACTAAATTCTCTCATTGTCTCTCTCTTCTTCTTTATACCTTTTTTCCCTAACCTCCCTGTATCTGTCTACATTGAATTGTTTTGGATTCATTTGAGTGTAGACTGTTAATCTAAAAGTAATTTAATTGATGATAGAAAATTAAATAGATATCATGAACCCAATATGTATTTTAATCTTGCTTTATTAAATAAAATATCATCACACCACTCTCAGGATTTCTATTCTAACTAACCATGAGTCAGCAAAAATCCACTTGTGTTTCAGGAAGTTATCTTTTCCTTTTCACTTGAAATTATTGAACATTATAATCATGTTAATCGATCTTATGATTTGATATAGAAAAAAATCCTGATTTCCCAATGGATATATTTTAGCCAATTTTAACAATATATTTTAGAGATTTCTTATTTTAATGGCTAAAAGGCAGTAGTCTTATAACTTAAACACACGTGTTAGAAAAACTATACATGTACATTCATTTATTTGAGTTTTAATTATTTACCATTTTTAGTGATTTTTAGCTTTCCTGAGGATAAAGTGAAAAGTTTCCCCTCATTTTTTGGCAGAGTGGAGTACCGTAGTTGAACTCAGGGGTATTCCACCACTGAGTCACATCACCAACCCTATTTTATATTTTATTTAGAGGCAGGGTCTCACTGAGTGGCTTAGTACCTCACTTTTGTTGAGACTGGCTTTGAACTCGTGATCCCCCTGCCTCAGCCTCCTGGAATTACAGGCTTGTGCCACCCAACTTCCCTTCAAATTTTAATGCAAAAATTCTCTAGTTTCTTTCCTAGGTTCATGGTCCTTGGAGTTTACTCTTATAATAGGGATATTTTAGACTCTGTTACTTTTGATAATTAATGTCTTCTATTCTTACTTAATTGTGTAATTATAGATTTTAATTGCTTAGCTATAGGAAAAATCCTTTGGATGTCCAAGGAAACAGAAACAAATTATAGGACTGTACAAGTCCTACTATCAGCTTCATTATTTTACAATTTGGAAAATTAAGGCATATAAGAAATATTTTAAAAGAAAGGACGCAGCAGGTGAATATTCCTTTCTTTATGATCTCTTTTTCCTTAGGCAGGATTACATCTGGGAGACAGAGATGCAGCAGGTGATGATTTATTAAACAAAAGCATTTTTGGAGATGCTAAGGCTTTTTATTTGTACTCCTTTGTAGGGCGTAGTCTGTTGCCCAACAAAATATATCTCTGTCAGGATCTGAATGAGTTGGGGGTTTCACTGATAACCCTGTAAAAATTTACCCATCACAGGAGAGGAAATACTATCAAGTTTTTGTAGTTTTTGTGGAGCTCACATTATTTGAACAATGTCAGAACCACACGAAGGAAGAAATAAGGCAACTAAAAATGAATCAAAATTTTTTAAAAGTTGTGTTGCCTATGAATGACAATTATTATTTCTATGAAAAAATGCTATTTGAGTACATCCCCAATCCCTTTTGGTTGGTTTCTCAATGTATGTGAGCAGAAATGTATCATGTTCCATTTGGGTGAAAGCTGTAGTCATGAAGATATGGGCATGTTTATTCATGCATCATAATCTATCCTGTCTCTTAAAGACAACATATATTTTTTTCTATTAATCAGTGTTAAATTTTGAAAATGAGTAGGATATGGTTTAGCAACTGTACTTATGGACATTTATCCTAGAGAAATGAAAATATGTTCACATAAAAACCTGCATAAAAACATTGATATTTTATTCACAATAACCAAAATTTGTTCCAGGTGTCCTTAAAGAGTTGACTGGTTAAATAAACTGTTACAAACTTGCAATGAGATGACCAGAAACAAAAAGGAATACATAATTATGCTGTATGAACAATGCTGGTTCTGGAAAGGTGCAGATTACATGATTCTATGTGTATAGTATTCTTGAAATTACAAAAATCATAGAAATGGAGAAAAAAGCAGATTAGCATTTGCCAGGGGTTAGGCCTGGGAAGTGGTAAGGGTGGTTTCAGAAGTGGTTTTCAAAAGGGATCCTTGTACTGATGGAATTATTCAGCATCTTGACTGTGGTGGAAAAGTGTACTTAAACATACTATGTAAGTCTATGGAACCAAATGCTCATAAGCTCACACATAGATATAAAAACAGAAATGTGTCCAAATAAAAATAGGGATGTCTGAATAACTTCTTTGAATTGTACCAAGGTCAATATCCTGATACCATATCCTGTACTCTATTTTTCACAAGTTTCTACCATTGGGGGAGAACATATAAAGGGTAAACAAGATTTCTCTGATTTCTTAGAAAAACATGTGAATTGTCAATAGTGTTGATAAAATGTCAATGAAAACAATACAATTATAAATTATATGTATTGTTATTTGAGCTCTATTTGTCTCTCTATTGATTATTAAATGTTTCTGGTATGCATAGAAAATTAACAGATCACAAAAAAAGAATTTGGCTAATAAGAATTTGTTTAAATTTCTTTTTTATTTTTGCTTTTGTTTGTTTCCTTTATAAGACTCTGATCTTTTAAATTGATTTAAATT
Organism: Glaucomys volans; assembly: GCA_020662805.1. NCBI lineage: Eukaryota > Metazoa > Chordata > Mammalia > Rodentia > Sciuridae > Glaucomys > Glaucomys volans. The sequence goes on from JAJEJO010000179.1 coordinate 442,186, forward strand.
AAATTGATTTTAACTAGAATTAAAACAGCAAAATAACTTTTTTAAAAGTACACATTTTTTAGACTAGCACATCATTATCAACATATCCATGGACCATTAGATTTTTGGATTTAATTAAAAAGAAAAGGATTTGTTGAGATCATGCCTGGATTTTTTGTTTGTTTCTGTTTTAAGCACTAAACACAAATTATAATATAAACCAGAATTTCCTTGCTTAAAATCAGCACTTTGGGGGTTGAGGTTGTAGCCCAGTGGTAAAGCAGTTACTTTGCCTGAAGAGAGTCCTATGTTTGATCCCCAGCACTAGAAGATAAAGAAATAAGGATAATAATGAGTTCTCTTAAAATTATTATTAAATCAGAAAAAATGACATATCGACACCATGATTCATATGTAATTTCTTAATTGATTTCCTGATTATATATATGGTGAATATATGATTGTAGAATACTAGCTACATGATTTTCTCCAAAGGTAAAACTTTCAGTTTAAATTTGACTTGGAAATATTAGACACAATGTTACTACTATTTATCAGGGTGTTGTGCGTGGCACATTAATAGTGAATACTGCAGTTACCCTAAAATTACTGTTGGATGTGATCTTCTGTCAATATTCGTTGACAGTTGATTTTATTTTCCTCTATGAAAAAATAGCCATATTTAGCTTTCTTTGAGAGACTTGAGCAAAATTAGATCAATTTTATTTGACTATTAACATTGATAATACATGGGTTGCTACTATTTTATTTTACTCCTTTTTTACTTTCAGAATTTAAAGTAACATAATGAACACCCATGAAATCACTTCCCAGGTCAAGAACTGGAGCATTGCTACTATATATGTAAATGTTTTAAATATGTTATGTTTTCACTATATCATTCTCCTACCATGAACTAAAGGGAACCTCTATTAATGCTTCCTAAAAATATCACATACATCTGTTTGAGGAAACAAAATCTGCTGGGTTATGCCTGAGCCTGATCTTTGTCAAATAGATATCGATCCAAAAATACTATTTTTCTGGTGTTTTTGTTTTAGTAACAATTCATTTTAAAAGTCACATACAGCTCCACATATGGCTATTGTTCATTCACTTTCCTTGCTTTTTTGGACCACATTGCAAACATGTTATGTTATTTTTCCATTCTCCTGTCAGTGGGAATGTTGGCTGTCTGCAGATATTCTTGTCATTGTTGTTACTATTCAAGTGCCCTTGAATATAATAGTAATGATTCTCTTTTCCTGCCTTAGAATAAATAACTGGATAAGTTATCAAATTTGTAAGATTGTGCCAATTTTCTTTAAGGGTTGTAACAATTTATACTACACCACTAGCAATGTATAAAAGATCTGACTGGCATGTAGATTTTCAGGGTGAATGACTATAAATTGTTGATTTGTATTTTCCAACAACTAATATGATTCTTTAAAAAAATCTATTCATGAGTCACTTTTGTGTGTTTCTTATGAAGTAAATATTTGTCAGGTTAACTCATTTTTCACTGGATCTGTGTTCTTTAAATATTGAACAAAAAGTTTCAACCAAAACACAGGTAGATTATCAATGCATTTCTTTATATTTGTAGTTTTGTTGTCTTAGTTTACTTATACACATCAATCTCAAGGTCAGAATGATATTAATTTATATTTTACTATAAGAATTCAAAATTTGACTTAGATATGTTCTTAATATTTCTGGAGTTGGTTGCTATTCTTTTTTATTTTGTTTATTTTTTCATCTATTTATTTACTTATTGGTACCAGAAATTGAGCCCAGAGATGGATAACTTCTGAGTCTTATCTCTAGCCCTTTTTATTTATTATTTTGAGACAGGGTCTTTTAAGTTGCTTAGGGCCTCACTAAATTTCTGAAGTTGGCTTGCTTTGAACGTGCTACCCTCCTGCCTCAGCCTCCAGAGCTGCTGGAATTCCAGGCATGTGCCATCACACCCAGAGTTGGTTGCTATTCTGTAAGGTGATGATAGATTTTATTTCATTATTTTTCTGTAAAGATAACAAGTTTCCCCAATTCTGTTGGCTGAACTAATACTGCTTTCCCTTGGGATCCTCCAAGTTATCTCTTTCATCACAAAATTCCCTGTATATGGAAGTCTGTGTTTGTGTTTACAGACTTCATCCTTTGTTAGTCTGTTAAACTGCAAGGTCTTCATAACCCTGGAAATGCAAGATGTTCATAACCCTGGAAATGTATTGGTCTCTTTAATAAAGTCATCTGTGATTCAAAAAAAAGAAAGTTGCTTTTGAAAAACGATCTTTAACTATCCTAACATGTATAAGTACACCTATGTCTGAGCTGGTACAGTGGGTCCCCCAAATCCTTGGCTTGAAACAATGATATTTTTTATTCTTCCAACCACTGTTAGATTAGGAACAAAAGTTTCTGAAACTGGACTATAATAATCTTTAAATAATAAATTTAATAATTCATATAGCTGAGAACATTTTACTTTGAATTTGAGTGCTTTCTTGTTACACATTATTTTTCTGTAATTGGAATCTCTATTCTTCTGTTGTGCAATTGAACAAAACTTAGCTGAGAAAATGATAATGATTCAGGTTCCCCCATACACCTGTTACCCAGTACAGATTACTTATAGTTATTTTTAGTATTCTCTTTCACTCCCAAGCAGCAATGTTTTATATGTCTCCAAAACCTGGATCAAATATGATTAGGAGTACTAGAGAAAGAGTTGTAAATTTCAGATGTTAAAAGGCAACTGCATGCAAATAAAGCTTCAATTATTTTGATATTTATACATTGGCTGATACTGTTGGACTTCTAAAATACCAACTTGTCAGTGACTCATCTCTTCATTTAAAAGTCACCATGCATAACTTTCTAGAACCGTGAAATGCTAGAAAAACCCTTACTTCTGGGTCATTGATTCAAACTTTGGACTGTCTTACTGATTTTCCAGATACAGTTCTGGATAAGATATTGGATTATCATAGTGAAAAGTCAGGAAATGAGTGACATGGCAGAGCACTGATCTCCAACTCCACCTCTACCCAAGGTCAGCCTTCTAAGCATGGTTGCCAGCATAGACCATTCTCTGGTTTAGTAGTGTAAAGTTTCACGAGAAATTTACTATCTATTCTGCTTTTTAAAAAAGTATTTTTATGTAGCAGAAACTAATCTTCACAAATTCTTATTGTGTTATTATACAGTGCCAAGAAAAGATATTCTCACTGAACCAGATATTAGATCTTACAGTGCTGATCAAATTGACTGGATCGCCATCTTTTCTGAATTTTCAGATATTAGACACATTTTGATATTTTCAAATATCTATCAAGTAATTATTATAGTCTTCCTCTCTTTGAGCATTCAGATATACTTCAACATTGAAAGATTTTAAAAACAATTGTTTTTTTAAATAGAGATGTAAGGCATTATGGTATCTGAATTGCCTAGCATTTTGGATATCAATCTAGTTGATGAAAATTCTGTATTGTTTTAGTTTTGGGGCGAGAATCAAAATCTGGAAATATGCATATAACCTGCAAATATGGTTTGAATAGCTCAAACCACACTAATACAGTAATTTAAAATGTTTTGATGGTTTTTAAAGTTTTCTAAAAATTATTTTAAATTGATTTGGCATTGTATTTTCCATTCATACTTCTTGCAAATTTTTATTTGTAGTTCCTGATTAAATTATTTTGAGGATCTTAAATTCCAAAACATTTCATATGTTTCTAGGTGTAGATAAATGATCAAAATGTATCTTTAAACTCCTGATTCCACTCTTAAAGAACAGAACTGAGGCAGTAACTTTCTACATTTATGTTTTACACATCGTGTTACACTCTAAATGGTGATTGATTTTTTTGACAGCCAGCTTTGTGCTTTAAACTCATGCAAAACCACTTCGATTTTCAGCTCTTGCCTCAGTGACTTGCCAAAACTGGTCAGGTTTCAGAGTGAAATCTTCAAAGAAAGGGGAGCCTGCGGAATAGAGGACACAAAGAACATTTGTATCATTTATTTAAGGGAACAATCATGGTATAAAAATATGGTCACCATTAGGAAGGACTTTGATCCAAAGGAGAGATTCATTTAGCCTAGTTTCTAAAGTGATCACATTACTTTTAGACCTTTTCATGAAAATGATTGCCTGGCTCATATTAAGGACTACATTTCTGCTCATCTTAAATTTTGCAAAATAATTTTCCATTAAAATTAACGAGTTCAGTTATTCTGACATTAATATTTCTCAGGGTAGTGAATTCCATTGGAAGATTAAGCCCAGGGCAATGATTGTTCAACACATTGATCTCAATTGTTTCTAAATATATCAGGATATAAGAGATAGAAAACTGCCAACTGGTGCTGAAACTCAGTGTGTGTGTGTGTGTGTGTGTGTTGTCAATTGTTGCACACATAGATAACCTAGAAAACTTGGAAGACTGCATATTTTCTTGCTCATCTTCCAGATGCAGATTTCATAAATCCTAGGTGGAATTCATGCATCTGCATGTTTATCCACTATCCCAATACCAATAGTGTATATGATATATTTTGAGAAACATTGGTCCAGTTGGAGGGGGGGATGTTATTTTCTATTATTTTTAGAGGTCTGCACGGTTTAATATGCTTGCTTATTTTTCTTAATTCTGAATAGGATGGCAAATGATTCACCCTACAAAAACATGTACCAAAGCATTCGCTTAAGTGAAAGGGAAACAAGAGAAAATTACCAATTTAGTATTGTACATGGGTGCAGAAGGTACTTAGGTGAGGAAATGGAAGGCAACATTTTTTTTAATTTATTTAATTTTGATTCATTGAACACAAATGGAGTATAGCTATTGTTTCTCTGGTTGTACACAAAGTAGAGTCACACCATCTGTGCATTCATACATGTACACAGGGAAATGATGTTACACATTCTGTTATTATTACCCCACCAACCCCAACCCCACCCCTCCCTTCCCTCTATGCTATCTATTCTTCCTCCATTCTTGCCACCCTTCAACCCCATATTTTGCAGCATAATTCTTATCAGAGAGACCATTTGACCTTTGGATTTTTGGGATTGGTTAATCTCACTTAGCATAACAGTCTCCAACATCATCCATTTACCTACAAATGCCATAATTTTTATTCTTCTTTATGGCTGAGTAATATTCCATTGTGTATATATACCACAGTTTCTTTAGCCATTCATCTATTGAAGGGCATCTAGGTTGATTCCACAATCTAGCTATCGTGAATTGGGCAGCTATGAACATTGATGTGGCTGCATCACTGTAGTAATCTGATTTTAAGTCCTTTGGGTATAGGCCAAGGAGTGGGATATCTGGGTCAAATGGTGGATCCATTCCAAGTTTTCTAAGGAATCTCCACACTGCTTTCCAGATTGGCTGCACCAACTTGCAATCCCACCAGCAATGTATGAGTGTACCCTTCTCCCTAGGAAGACAACATTTTATTTTCATGTTATATCATCTCAGTGATATTATATACTCTATTCTATTTCAGATTAACATGGTTCAAAAGGTTCTGAAGACATTTAAAGAGAATGTATGAGAATATTTTTATTTTGAAGTTTAATTGTATTAATGATATTTCACATATATGGCATAATAATTAATATACTTTAAGGTCCACACAACTATCAAAGATTGTACAATTTTTAAAGCAACACCTGAAACAGGAATCTATATTATTTTATAGAGTAAAATGACAGACTAAGTGAGAAGGAACATTAACATTTAGCTTATCTTTAGGTAAGATATGGCTGATTTCTTCTGAACAAAGGAATCAATTCAGGAAGGTACTTAAAACCCAATGCTGATCATTTCAGTGAAAGCTGTGTTGGACTTGAAAATGGACATGAGAAAGTGGGAACTCACTTTAGACAGAGCTTGTGCTTGGGGAGCCTCTTGAAGCCTGAATTGATTACTATTAACAGTTAATTATCCTCTTTTTACAATTATGGAGTCCTGACATGGTGCTTCTTACAGAAGAGAACATGGCTTTGTACCAGCTCCTACAAAGTATATGTGTAGTTTCCATTTTGAATAGAGTAAGGACCCATATCAGGAGAAGTGTCAGTGTGAACCACCCCTGGAAAATTTAAAGAAATTGAAGGAGACCTCTTTAACAACAGAACATTTTAGATAACTGCTAAATGGAGGTTTTCAAAGAGTCTAGTATTGTTATTCACATAAATTTTCTTTCTAAGTAGCAAATTGGGACCTCAATTTCCCCATGGTATTTTCATGGCAATTTAGATTCAGCAGTCTCCTTTTGCCATTTACAATTCCCTGCCTGCATTTAATATTTATGCAATATTGAATTAAATAAAATCCTGGAGTTCTGCTCTTTTTCATTCGTTGTGTATTTGGGGGAAGCTATGCAGAGTTCAGTAGAATATGAAAATGTGCTGTATTATACTCATTATGAGCATAGCTGCTTACTAATAGACTATCTTGGGAAATAAACTTCATTTTCAGGCAACATTTCCTTGCCTTTTACCAACTCAAAGTTGCTTTCTTTTTTTTCCTATCATGATTGCAAATTGTTTTGAAAAAGATCTGTAAGAAAGTCTTCTGTAAATTCTCCATTGTTTCCCCAGAAAAATATCAGTTAGAAATTATTTCAAATGTTTTTCTGTCTGATCTCATCACTTTTAACTTCTTCAACCAATCCTAAGTTGTAATTCACCATTACCTAATACATCCATATTCTACCTAGTCTTAAATGCTCCTAATGTGGATTCTTTTCTACCTTTTGTATAGAATTTTTTTTTTATGGTATCAAATGATATTTCTTTTTTTTTTAATTTACTTATTGATCCATTGAACACAAATGGAGTACAGCTATTGTTTCATTGGTTGTACACAAAGTAGAGTCACACCATCTGTGTGTTCATACATGTTCACAGGGCAATGATGTCTGTCACATATTCTGTTATGTATGGAATTTTTAAAAGATATCTTCAGGGTATGTATTCTCCCTCCCATCTTGAAAATTCTTCTTTAGTTCGCCATGGCTGTTTTTGTCAGCTTTTCATCACTGTATGCAAAGACCTAACAAGAAAAACACAGAAGAGGAAAAGATTATTTTTGTTTATGGTTTCAGGGGTTCAGTCTGTGATTGAGCCACTCCATAGCTCTGGCTCAGATGAGGCAGAATCATGGCAGAAAGGTGTGATACATGAAAGTAGCTCTGACCCTGGCAACCAGGAAGCAAAGAGAGAGCTGCACTAAACAAGAACAAAATATAAACCCCAAAAGCATGCTCCCAGTGACCAATTTCTTCTGCTACACCCTCCCTGCCTTCAGTGACCACTCATTTAATCCATATCAGTGGATGAATCCACTGACTCAATTACACCTCTTTTAATCTAATCATCTCACCTCTGAATCTTCTTGCATTGTCTCACACAAGAATTTCTTTCTTCCTTTTCCTCTAACATTTTAATAAAAAAAATTCTTGGCATTGACAAACCCTTTGTGAGAGGTTATACTATTTCTTTTGGATGCATAGGCTGGTGTTGAACAGATTCTGTTAGATACTTCCTCTTCCATTTGTGAATCACTGCTTCTGATATCCTATGTGTAATCACTTATTGAGGGACTAAGACTGACTAGTTGCTCTGCAGAACGGTATGCACTTGAGAAGCCTGGATTTTATGAGACAAATGATGTGTCTTGGTGATATATCTGATAATTCACAAAGGTCAAATGGATTTTATCAATATCAGATGAATACTTTTATAAAGATATAGAAAAAAGTGTTTTGAAATTGTGAAGTGCAAGTGAAACTTTAACATTATTTTAAGTCAATTTTAGATTTATATTTTCAAGAGTCATTTTTTGTGATACTTTTTGTTTATTCAGGGAACATTTAAATACAAACTAAACAACACAGAATAATTGACCTCTGACTTTATTCCAAGTAAACTTATTTGACTTTTAAGAAATATCATTTGAGCTTTATTATTTTCTGTTTTTTCATACCTGTATACTATGGTTTATTCCACTGAATTAAAAATCTAAAAAAGAAGGATTTACTTTGTTTTTCAGGCTTGTTTTAGTCAGCCTTTTCTCTGTTGTGACTAAATGACTGGGTCAGCACAATTATAGAGGAGAAAAAGTTTATTTGAGGACTCATGGTTTCAGAGGTCTCTTTCATAGAAGGTCAGCTCCATTCCTTGGGACTCAAGGTAAGGCTGGACATCGTGGCGGGTCAGGGTGGCAGAGGGAAGCAGCTCACATCATGGTGATCAGGAAGTAGAAGGAGAGACTCCACTCTACAGATACAAAATATATACCCCATAGCCACACTCCCTGCTGGGGTCCAGCCCTAGCTCAAGGGTCGTGGTGCTCTCTGATGAGTGGGATGGTGTCGGCGAGGTGGAGAACAAAGCAACACAGACTCAGTGATCTGAGGCTAAGTTCTAAGTTTATTTTTTCCACACACCATTTTTATATGTTAACTTCTAGCTTGAGTATAATATCTTGAGGCCATACAAAAGGAAACTGACACAAACTACAAGACAATAGGAAAAACGTATTAGCAGATAAAATATTATTAGCTTTTCCTAATATTTTTAAGTATTCTTCTATATAATCTTTAACTAGTTCCACTTTCTATATTACTAGAAACATCATGCGTGGAAGCCATTTCTATGAACAACATATAAGCTTATACTATGTGGTTAATACTTAGTTTAACAGGAACAATAGCTCTTGCTAGATTATACCTTCTACTTTTGCCCAGTAAGCATTAACCTGTCTTGCCTAAGAAAGCTGTTCAGAGAAACTAAGCAAACACCAGGGTCTCACATATATTAAATATTCTAAAAAGGGGAGATGAGCTTTCCATGTACATTTTCCATTATAATATACTTGATGCCATCCAAGGTGTATTCTGCCAGTGGGAGATAAATGGGGGTCTAAATCTAAGGGACCAGATGTTGGTTTCCTAGGAGGATATCATAGTTTTCCATTAATCAAATAAGCATTACCAAATGGTGTCTGAATAGTTGGGACTATTTCTCTAGCCTTAACAACTTTGTGACTTGTTTGTCTGGAGTTAAGGTGGAAGCAACATGGTTTTCTGCCGTAGGTCATCTGGGAGTAGTCACCATCTGCGGTGTATTTAGCATAAGTTGCTGGAAATGAGCATAACATTCTTTCCAAGTCATACTTTTATCACACCAGTATAAGGGCCTTTCTTGGTTATATCCAGTATGATTAGCTGTTTGATTCTTGTGTTCTAAATCCCCTAAGATCCTAGAATTCCCAGAAATAAAATATAATATTATTCTGAAGCATAGGCAAATTAAACAAGACAACAGGAAACAGCAGCCCCAATTCCCAGGAAGATGAGACCTTGCAAACATCTTTATTACTCAGTGGAATCCTTGTCAAGCACTGACGGGAATTGAAGAGGGTGCAGCAACTCCCAATGAACCACTCCCTCCAGCCATGCCCCACCTGCCTCCAGTTACCACTCAATCCCATTAGGGTTTAATTAATTGATTAGATTAAGACTCTCACAACCCAATTATTTCTCCTCTGAACCTTCTTGCATTGTCTCACACATGAGCTTTAGGAGACATCTCACATCCAAGTGGTAACAAGGTTCAAGTAAATTTACTGGAAAACTCAGAAGGGAATTTATTGTTGGACTTCTAACCAGCAGGGAAAGATGAAAGTCACTTGCATACACACCCAAGATTTGGGAGCATACTTTCTACTCTCATGGAATTCTGTAAATGCAAGTGCTGTGGATATGTTCAAGTATGAGAGCCATGGGTCACATGCAGCTTCTGTTTCAGTCATTCTGACCTGAATTTTTACAGCTATAAAATGGTGATGATTGCATTGCACCTAAATCCTCTTCTCAGCAACAGTGACTTCTTGGAGATTTCAGGTTGAGCTAAGACATGCAAAGGAAATTCAAGGTAACTTTGGAGGGCTTAGTGTTCTGAAAATTGAAATTCCATAGGAGAAGGCCATTTAAAACCTCAGGTATACATTAGTAGAACTTAATGTACGTCACTGTCACTGAAATTACTTCTCTTTCATGCTGAAAGGAAGGAGCTGGACGTATTTCTTAGATGTTTGCATTCACTAAATAACATCCTTGACCAAGAAATACTGTAGACATTTTCTCACCATATTATAGATGGAAAGAGTTTGATCAACTGCTACTAAGAGTTAGGATGAGAAGTTCTGGTGTGCAGGCACAGCAGGGTGCCTAGGTAACAATCATATACGATGTATTTCAAAAAGTAAGAAGAAAGGATTTTGAATATTTTTGGTGTAAAGAAATAATAAATGAGACAGATGTGTTTACCCTGATTTAAATGTTGCCCAGTATATACAAGTATTAAGACATCATATGGTATCCAATAAATACGTGCAATTTTTAAATTTTAATGTATCAGTTAAAATACATTTTAATAAACTTTACTCTTAATTTTTTTGTTAAGACCTTTAAGCTTTATACATCCTAACATATAGTACTTAATGTATGCCTACCCAACTAATAAATGAAGTGAATGGTTCTTAAGATTTTTCCAAATTAAAAAAAAAACTAACATAACACTACATACACACTGAATCAATTTTTTTTTATAAATCAAATTCTGATTTAACAGATTCAAAGTTCTAAAGCTGATGTAAATTTAAAACAAAGCAATAAAAAGTTATAGTCACATTTGACATTTATATACAATTTAAGAACTACCTCTACCCGATGGTTGGAAATAATCCATTTTCAGAAGTCTTTGCATGTAAAAAATAGGAAGTAGACTGTACAGAAAGGTGATCATTCCAAGCTGAGCTCTCCTTTGGGTTGCCCATTAGAAACTGACACATTGAAGTGAAGCAATGCCCGAAGTCACACAAAGTAATAACACACATTCTAATAATTAGGTTTATGATAACCATCTAATCACACTGTCACCTCACTAGTTTTTTGTACCTATAATTTATACTTTTTATTATATATTACCATACACACCATTTGATCATCCTTGGATTATCTGCAAACAATAGTATTTACTTTTCTCTATAAACCAAAGAAGAACATAGACTAAATTATCTTTATAACTTCACACTCAAGTACGAGGCAAACATTAATATGTCTGGTAAGTTCTATGTCTATTAGTGTTTTGTTTTAATTCAGAAAACTTTTAACCATTATAAATAGTATTTGTTGATATATAAAATATAAAACCAGATACAGTCAAAGGAACAAAATTGTACTTATGATGATGAAAGAAATAAAGTAGGAGGTGGCAATGATAGAATGAGAACATGAGGAAGTTCAGAAAATTAACAGAATAAATAAATAAATAAATAAATAAATTTAAAATGAGAGAACTACAATGTGATTTAAAATAATATAATTAAATGATAAATGCTCAAGCAATATTTGCAGTTTAGTTAGAAAAACATATAAGCATGGAATAATAGATAAGAATTATTTTAACTAGTTACGGTCTTTGACAAAGAGCCAAATTTTTGAATTTTTGTAAGGGTTCATATTCAATTCTAGATGTTTGTTTTGCCAATTAATGTCCTGGTTTAGAAAATTTCAGAAGTTTTGAATGAGTCATTATTAAGGAAAACTTGGTAATAGATAAATTGGATCTCTCTGTATTCTGTTTTTTGCAACTTATTGTATTTAATTATTTTAAAATAAAAAGGTACAAATATAGTAGTAAAGCAAGAAGGAAGATGTTAAAATGTCAAGGCTCTATAGCATCTTTATACGAAGTTCAGTAAAAAACTGAAAATACACAACAGTAAAAAATGTCTGTCTACACTTAACAGTTTTCAAAATGATCTATTTTAAATCTATTGATTGCTGTATCACTTTTAATTATATAAATATGGAGGAAGGATTAATATTATTTGAAATGTCACATTTTTAGGTGTTTCACAAAGTAAAATAATTGCAAGACTCTAAATAAAATTCTGGGAATAATAATTGGTGTTTACCTTTAGAGCACACATAGACGAACTATCTTATTTATTTATTTATTTTTTATTATACAATGATTTTGTTGGTTCGGGTGGAAGTTTCCTGCTTTTTGAGTAGTTGAAAAGAGGATGATGAAATTCCACAAGTACTTGAAATCTATGATAGAATGTAGATATTTCCACTATTTCCATATATTAAAACTAAAAGAAAATTTTAGAAAGTTAAAATGGAAACAAAAACATTATTTTATGCTCAAAGTAATCTAGAAATGTAATTTTCATTTAGCAAATGAGATTTTCATGTTCCTGTTAAAGGTTGTCATTGTTTGATTCAAAGTCAATTGGTTTCAATATTGAAACACATATTTCAGAAAATGACTTTTTCTTAATGAATTAACATGTAATTTTTGCAGTATTAAATATGTTCCCTTAGGAAATATTATGTATCATGTCTTATAGCAAAGATAACATAAAGCTTACTTATGAGTTAAATCTTTTTTTTTTATTTAATTTTGATTCATTGAACACAAATGGAATACAGCTACTGTTTCTCTGGTTGTACAAAAAAGTGGAGTCACACCACCTGTGCATTTATACATGTACACAGGGCAATGATGTCTGTCACACATTCTGTTATTATTACCCCCCAACCCCGACCCCACCCCTCCCTTCCCTCTGTGCTATCTGTCCTTCCTCCATTCTTGCCACCCTTCTACCCGCATTATGCATCATCATTCACTTATCAGAGAGACTATTCGGCCCTTGGATTTTTTGGGATTGGCTAATCTCACTTAGCATAACAATCTCCAACATCATCCATTTACAACTACAAATGCCATAATTTTATTCTTCTTTATGGCTGAGTAATATTCCATGGTGTATATATATATATATACCACAGTTTCTCTATCCATTCATCTATTTTTCAAGGGCCAGGCATGGTGGCACATGCCTGTAATCACAGTGACTCTTAGGAGGCTGATGTACATAGAAGGATTACAAGTTTGAGGCTGGTGTCAGCAATTTAGTGAGACCCTGTCACAAAATAAAAAATATAAAAGCTGAGGGTATAAATCAGTGGTACAGCATATTTAGGTTCAATTCCCAGTACTGGAAAAAAATGTATTTCCAGACAGAAGCCAAGATTAAAATTTTTAATGTAATTTATCAATTTGATACACTTCTTATACATTGAACTATTAAGTCATAAAGAGAATTATCACCTGTTATGTAATTAAAATGGTAACATACAATTAATTTATTAGGCATTTTTATTTTCTTAGTAAAAGTTCAGATTTCTAGTTTAATATTTTATATTCTGCAGAAGTTCATTGGATTAGACAAATGGGTATGAAGGGAAAGTGGTTGGAAGGGAATAGGAAAGACAGTAGAATGAATTGACATAACTTTCCTATATTCATATATGAATACATGAACAGTGTAACTCTACATCGTATGCAACCACAAGAATGGGATCCTAATTGGAATTGGTTGTACTCCATGTATGTGTAATATATGTCAGAATTCACTCTACTATCATTACATCTAAAAACAACAAACAAAAATATACTAATATATTATGAATATTAGTGAAGTATTCATTTGTAGAAATGTGATTTTTGTTGCTTCAAATTCCAATATGCCAACAGTATTTCTTAAATATAGACAATGTGTTCAAACTACCAAGGTATCTTTTAAACAAGATCTTATTGTTTTGAAATAAACATTTCATTAAAAAAATCAGAGAAAGAAGGCATGATTAATCTAATCTGATTCTCCCTAAGATTACCTAATAGCAATAATTCCTGTTTAACGCATACATAGGCAAGCCAAGATTCTGAAAGTAGAGAATTATACACTATCAAATTTTTTAATTATATGTTAGATTTGAGGAAGAATTCGTTGTACCAAACAAAAATAATGATAAACTACTGAAATCTCTCCTACAAAAATGATGAGTGATTGGCCATGTAATTTAATCCCTCTGAAATACACTTTTCACTTTTATAAAATGAAAGAGCTCAGATCCTTCAAATTCTATAAATTTCTGTGTTCTTTGAAAATGAAAGTTATTTTTAAAAATAAAAATGTGAAATATGCATGTAAATTCAGTAAAAATTAACAATTATTCTGAAGTGGAAGTAAAATTTACTATAACCCATCTTCAAGTAAAGGGAAGGGACTGGCTTTTTCTTAATATCTAAATCCTAAATGTTAGAGGACAGTATATAGTTATACCACTACACTACATTTTACAGCTAGTTTCATTATTAAAATTCTACCTAAAGAATTTTATACCTAAATTCTAAGTTTTCTAAGGTTAAAACTCAGAGTTTCCAAAGGAAAATATTTTTAAGTGCTATTTATTTAAATGATTAATTTTAAGATGCTTAACTCTGCATGTGTGCAAGTTGTAGGTATTATATGTTTACAGTTCTTGAAAACAATATCAAATTGTATCTAATACTAGCTTATTTGATCTGTTATTTTTAATCCCAAGTTATTTATGGTATTACTGAAAAATAAGACATGGTAATGTATACATATATATTCAAACATGATTATATGACATTCTTACCAAGCCAAATTTTTATATATTCTTAAGTTATTCAAGTAATGAGTTTTAAAAGCATTTTATTCTATTATTTAGCAAAGTCATAGAATGCATTTCAAAATCAATAATAATGCGCTATGTTTTATCACTTCTTTAAATATAATATTCTTAATAGAGAGGTACATTTATAGCTAATATTTGCTGTCAAATATATGTTTTTATACATACAAAAGCTGTATACATTTAATAGGAAAAAGTCACCTTTTAAACGTTTATTATTGTTTCAAAATATAGAATTAATTTTGTCTTTTGATTAAGAATGGCAATGTAATATGTAGAAGAATTGGGTTTTATTTTATGATATTTCTTTTGATTAGAAATGTGAGCATTTCTATTAATGTTTAATAAGGCAAAAATTGCTCAATACTTGAAAATTAGTATTACTCATTAAATACACACTTTCTATTGCTCACCTCATTAACTGAGCAATTAGAAATTAAGCTACTCTTATTATGATGGTGAAGGGTGAAACTGGATTTATTTTCAGAAAGGTGTCTCATTGTATTCTGCTTGCCTTCAATCACATAGCAGGGTATTATTTCTGTAGACAATCATTCTAATTTTCTTTCCAATTTCACAGAATCAATTAATTTTTAAAAGACATTTTCCAACACAATTAGAGGGAAAGGTTCTTATTTAATTAGAAGAGACTAACAGTTAAAATTTATTGAGGGCCAAGTGTGTATCAGATGTATGATAGAAATTTCATATTCAAACTCCACAGCGCCACCACAAGTTATTGAACATGATAATAACTTTCAAATTGGAAAAAAGAAGGAAACATAGGAAAAAAGGAAAAAAGGAGTTGGACTGATGACATTTTGACTTCTTAGTGTGAGTCTCTCATTTTCAAATTACCCTTATGTACTAGTTGTCAGTTGGAAGACAGGAAGAGATCCTTGTGATGCTATGTCCTGATGAACATGAAGACTGGCCTATGTGACCAAGATTAAGAAATGTCCAGGAAAACAAAAACAAAAACAAAAAAAAACTCATCTCACAGCTTAATACATTATTTTAAATTCAGGTTTTCTTGATTAAGCTTTTACAGGGGATGAATGTATGGACTTATAAGAAAACTATCTGAGTAAAAGAACATAGAGTGCCAAAACAACTTGAAAGATAATTCCATTTTGTTTAGAGTTGGCAAATCATGGATTAGTTTATGAATTATGAAGTTGTTGTGGTTTGGATGGGAAGTATCCCCCAAAAGTTCACATGTGAGACAATGCAAGAAGGTTCAGATAAGAAATGATTGGCTTATAAGAGCCTTAACCCAATCAGTGAATAAAACACCTGATAGGATTAACTGGGTGGTAATTGAAGGCAGGTGCAGTGTGGCTAGAGGAGTGAGGGCATTCAGGGTGTGGCTTTGAGGTATATATTTGTATTCTGCTGTGTGGAGTGTCTCTCTTGCTTTCTGATCACCATGAGATGCTTTCCTCTGCCACACTTTTCTATTATGATGCTCTGCCTCACCTTGAGCCCCTGAGGAATACATCCAGCTTTATATGTGCTAAGGCCTCTGAAACTCTGAACCCTCAAATAAACTTTTCCTTCTCTACGATTGTTTTGTGTCCGATCCTTTAGTCACAGCAGCAAAAAAGCTGACTATAACAGAAAGTAAGAAAAAACATAAAGCAAAGGGAAAGAAAAAGAAAGGCCTTGGTCTTGATAAAGTCCAAATGGTAGCATAAATTAGTCAAGTATTTTTTTTAAAAGGATTGAACTTGTGCATTCTATGAAGATGAATTAACATTTCTTATATTTATGATGTTTACACACCAATATATGAATATGAATATCATAATAATTATGATAATTATTAATAATAATTCATGATATTATGAATAATATCATATGACATATGAATAATATCATGGCTAAAATCTCATATATTTACTGCATGTTTAATTCTCCACCATCTAATTTCATGGCTTGAAATAGGCAGATATACATAAGTAATTTATTGATGATATAGCATGGTGTGTGCACCATTACACGATATATTCAGTGCATTTCCTGCAATTCTGCTTTTTCCCAGTGTTTGTCCATCAACAATGTATATTTCAATGAGTTGTGAAAAGTGGTATGAATACAGTACCTTAAGCTGATTTTCATTAGTCCCTGTATATATATCTATGCTGCATCACTTCAAAATAATCTTGTATTTGTTTTACTTTTTGTTAAATAAATCTGCACATTTAGCAAATCTAGGAAAAGTAGTTGGAGAAGTAGTTAGAAGTGGGTGCTAATGACTTGGGAGCTATCAGATCTATAAAAACAAACTGAAGATTATTTATGACTTATGCTTCAGTTGCAGAGTTTCTGACTAACCCTAGATCTTTGATTCACTTTGAGTTGACTGTTGTGCAGTGTGAGAGATAGGGGTCAGATTTCATTATGCTACATATGGATTTCCAGTTCTCCCAGCACCATTTGTTGAAAAGCCTATCTTGTTTCCAACTTGTTTTTTGGCACCTTTTTCTGGTATCAGATAACTGTATTTATGTGGATTTGCCTCTGTGTATTCTATTCTATTCCTTTGGTCTTCACATCTGTTTTTGGTGCCAGGAGCATGCTGTTGTTGTTACTATAGATCTGTTGTATAATTTGAGGTCTGGTATTGTGATGCCTCCAGTATACACTCTCTTTGCTCAGGATTGTTTTAATTTTCAGCACTACCTTTTCTAGTTTTGTGAAGATATCATTGGTATTTTGATGGGGATTGCATTGAAACGGAATAAGCTTTTGGTAGTATGGCAATTTTGACACTATTAATTCTGTCTATTTAGAACATGGAAGGACTTTCCATTTCCTAAGGTCTTCCTTCAATTTCTTTCTTCAGTGTTCTATAGTTTTCATTGTAACTGTCATTCACCTCTTTTGATAGATTAATTTCCAAGTATTTTTTTATTTGAGATTATCGTGAATGGGATATTTTTTCTAATTTCTTTTTTCAGCAGATTCATTATCAGAGTATAGGAAACCAATTGATTTATGCATGTTAATCTTGTATCCTATTACTTCATTAAATTGATTTTCAGCTCTAGAAGTCTTCTGGTGGAGTTATTTTTGGGGCCTTCCTAATATAGGATTACGTCATCAGCCAACAGTGATAATTTGACCTCTTCTTTTTCCTATTCATATCCCTTTAATTTATTTCTCTTGCTGGATTGCTCTGGATGTAACTTCAAAACTTCAAGGACTATGTTGAATAGGAGTGGGAAGAATGGGCATCCTTGTCTTGTTCCTATTTTTAGAAGAAGGAAATGCTTTCAGTTTTTCTCTGTTTAGTATGATGTTGTCCTTAGGTTTGTTATATACAATCATTACAATGTTGAGGTAAGTTCCTTCTATTCTTAGTTTCTGTAGTGTGTAGTGGCTGGGGGCTATACTTCTTCAAATGCTTTTTCTGCATGTATTGAGATAGTCATGTGATTATTGTATTTAATTCTACTTATATGGTGAATAATGTTTACTAATTTGCATATGTTGACCTAACCTGGCAGTTCTGGGATAAAACCCACTTGATCATGGTGCACGGTTTATAAATATGTTTTTGTATGTGGTCTGTCAATATTTTGTTAAGAAGTTTTGCATCTATGTTCATCAAGGATATTGGCCTGAAGTTTTCTTTTCCCGAAGTCTTTATCTATTTTTAGTATCAGGACAATAGTGGCTTCATAGAATGAATTTACCAGTGTCTCTCCTATTTCATGGAATAATTTGAGGAACATTGGTATTAGTTCTTCTCTAGAGGTTTGGTGAAACTTCTCTGAGAATCTGTCTGGTCCTGAGCTTTTCTTTGTTGGAAGCCTTTTTGTAGCTGCTCCAATTTTGTTACTTGATATTCATCTTAAATTTTTTTTATCCTCATGGTTCAACTTGGGTACATCATACATCTCTAGGAATTGTGAACATCTTCAAGATTTTCTACCTTATGGAGTATAAATTTTCAGAATAGGTTCTGAAAATCCTCTGGATTTTAATTAAGTCTGTGGTAATATTTCCTTTTTCATTTCTAATTTTGTTAATTTGAGTCTTATCTTTCTTTTAGTTAGTTGGATGAAGTGTTTATCAATCTTGTTTATCCATTTAAAAAAACAACTTTTTGTTTCACTAATCCTTTGGATTGTTTTAAATCATGATGTCGTTAATTTCATCTCTGGTTTTAACAATTTCCTTTCTTCTTCTGATTTTGGTGTTTGTTCTTCCTTCTCTAGTGCCTTGAGGTATAATATTAGATTATTTTTTTGGAATCTTTTTATTTTTTAAAAGTATGAACTAAGTGGTATAGACTTTCCTCTTATAACTGCCTTCATATTGTTCCAGAGATTTTGATATTTTTTATCACTATCTTATTTGTTTATAAGAATTTTTTTATTTCTCCCCTGATTTCTTCTGCTACCCATCCATTATTCAAAACTGTATTATTTAATCTCCAGGTGTTAGAGTCGTTAGTTTTTTATCTTATTTATTTCTAATTTCATTCCATTACAATCTGATAGGAGGCAATAAAATGTCTCTATCTTTTGTGTTTGTTAACATTTGATTTGTGATCTAATTATGATCTATTTTAGAAAATGTTCCATGACCTGCTGAGAAGAAAGTGAATTCAGTCATTGATGAATGAAAGATTATATATATATGTATGTGTGTGTGTGTGTATTTATTAGATCTATTTGACTAGTAGTATCATTTATTTCTGAAAAGGCTTTACTTAATTTATGTTTGGGTTGTCTATCTATTGGTAGGATAGTTGTGTTGAAATCACTCCAAAGCATTACATTGTTGTTTATTTGATACTTAATATTGAGAAAGTCTTGTTTTATGTGCATTCACCATTGTTTGGGGCATAAATATCTGTAATCATTCTATCTTGTTGGATGATTCTATTAACCAGTATGAAGTGACTTCTTTGTCCATTTTGATTAATTTGGGCTTGAAGTCCAATTTGTCTGATATGAGAGTAGGTATCCCTGTTTGCTTACATCTACCATTTGAATGGTATATCTTTTCACATCCTTTTACCTTCCATGTGTGAATATTGTTGTTTATAAGGTGAGTCTCTTGCAAACAATATATTGTTTAGTGTTGTTTTTAATTTGAATCTGTGTCCTTTGATGAATAATTTAGACCATTTATATTCAATGTTAATATAAGAGAAATTACTTTTATTTCCTGCCATTTTTGTGTATTTCTAATACTTAATGCAGACATGATTCTCTTTTAATTGACTACCCATCTAGTGCAATTTACCCTATGTTGATTTTCATTTTTACTTTTCATTTTTGTTTTAGGTTCTGTGGAATACAACTTATACATATGCATTATTAAATGGCTAAACAAAGATCATTATTTTTTAATTTTGTATTACTATGGTGAACCTCTTGTTCTAATCCTCCACTATCTTTTATTTCTCTCTTATTCACTTATACCTGCCTTTTAATTTTACTTTTTGGAAACTTTTCCCAACTCTGTATTCTGAAATTATAACATTTTGATTTTTAATTTTCATCAGTTATTACTGTTGCTATTATTGTTTTTGCATTATTTCAATAACAACTGTTCTTTCTTATTTTTGGATGCAATATTTTTCATTACTATTATCCTGTTCAATTTTCCTGTGGGTATCTATCAGAAGAAATTAACTACGGAATTAAAGAAAATGTTATGACCTTGCTTCATTGCTATCTCCTCTGAGCTTACTCTTATTTATTTTATCTAACTCTATGCTAATAACTTTTCTCAAATAATGATTATTAATTGGCTACCAGTTCATATTTAAGCATGAGACACTAAACAGCTGTTCGAAACTGTGTGCCGAAGCTTCAGTATCTGATGGACCCAGCATCAGTGATTGAATAATGAATCCCATCTTTCATTGGGTTGGGGCACTCAATGATGTCCATACTTGTTATTTTCCCTTGGACTGATCAAATTCTCCACAGAGAACTCCTCTAATATTTGATCTTAAAGACAGAATTTTAACTTCACTTTCTAAAAGACAAGGTGGAAGGGGACTTCTGTGTTATCCCCATTCAGTATTATTCTGCTGTGCCCAGCATTCCAAGGTCCAGAATACCTTTAATTCAAAACTTTTCCCTTTGCCTAGTTTGGCAATGTGGGGGGCGGATTTCCTAGACATGAGATGGGAGCAGACATAGGAGAATCCCATGGCTAATACTTCACATTGGTAGTTTATGCACCCTTCTGCTTCTTTACCTCCTTTCCTCTCAGCACTCCCACTTGAACACTCCCCCACAAACACACACACACACACACACCCCACAATCTTTCTAAAGTGTCTAGTATCTTCAGCTGTGAAATCTTTTAAGGGATTCTGCTATCCAAATTGATTTTCTTTTTTCTGGGTCAGATTTCATCTTTTTTGTTATGATAAGCTGTTACTACCTAGTCATTCATTTCTAATGATACAAAATTAAGTTTGAAATCCCTCTTCTGTTCTAGATGTATGTTGTTTAAAGGGTTTCTTTATTTCATTTCTCTGATTCAGTGTTGATGGAGGATTGGGAAGTAGTGAACTTAAAAGCTTAGGTTATGTAAGCATTCTTTGATGTTACCAGTTACACAATAATTAATTCCAGGAAGTAATTAAGGACTCTGATTACTTTTTATATTTACCTATCAGCTAGAGATATTAGCTAACATTCATTTATTTATCTGTTAGGTACTTATACTACTAAGTGCCATTCTCCAGGCTGTATTATGTGCAGTTTGTAAACTAGTAAACATGTTAAAAACAGAAAAGGTTTCTCATGAACTTACATTCTAATAAGGGATAGAAATACCAAATATTTAAAAAAGAATTTTTTAAAGATTGTTTCAATTGAAGATAAGCATTAAGAACATATCTTAAGAAGATAATATGAGAGTGGATAATATGTGGCTGGGCTGTAATGAGTCTATACTGGAAGACCTTTCTGATATTTGGGATAAGGATAGGTCCACAGGGGATCAGCCACACAAAATGGCAATGTAAACAACATATGGGTCTAAAGTGAGAATGTGCTTGCCATTTTTTGGAAAGTTCAGAAGTACATGACTTAAAGGAATATGAGATGAGGTATGAATTGTAGGAAGGGAACTACTTCATGCAATCTCTATAGGCCACTGTATGGGATTTGGATTTTATGTAAACCAGAGAAATACCAAGAGAATGGAACTCATTCGTCAGCTAGAATTTATTGAGTTCCTAGTGTGTATTAGTTGCTCTCTGTTCTAGCAGGAGCTCCCAGACCTCAGAAGCCCTTGCATGCTCTGCTCTGCTCATTAGGCATCTTCAGTCAGCTGATAGGTCAGTTACAGGTAGTTGGTTGGTTTAGAACAACTTCAGGTAAAATGGCCTATCTCTGCCCCTTGCAAGGTGCAGGATAGCCTGTTTGTTTACCTAGCAGTTGAGCAAGATTTAAGAGGAAAATAGGAGTACATAAGGATTTCTAAAGTATAGGCTCAGACCTAACAAGACTCGGTTATGTCATTGTCTGCTAATCAAAGCTAGCCTGATTCAAACAGAGGGAGATGAGATGTAAGCCCTTCCTGGGACAATTTGCAAAGTTGCACTGAAGGGACAGGAAGGAGGAAAAGATTCTGACCACATTTATTAATTCATTATTGGTTTATTCATTTAGTTTTGTTGTTTACTTGTTTTCTTTATTAAATAGGATATGCACCCCAGTGGTATATAGGATAAACAGAAAGGGAAGAATTTTCAATTTTGGGTAATGATATGCAGGCTAATAAGTTCTGATTATAAAAAACTAGACCACTTGCATTTGACGAGGCCTTTTATATATTCAAAGAGCAGAAGTTAGCAGATTACTGCCTATATATTTTCACAATAAATTACAGTGCTTAGCTACATAAGCTTTACAGTGATCTGTTGTAGAACTTGCCTAGTAGTTGATAACTTGCTTGGGCAAATTAAATGAGGGGATGAAGGAAAAATGCATTGTCCTCACATGAAGTTGTTCTACATCTACTGTGATTAAACTAAGAAGAGGACTTCTCATACATCAGTTTTCCAAATGAATTGGTGTCAATATTTTATGTTTTTAAGAAGAAACAAGAAAAAAAGAAAGAAAAGAAAGAACTACGTTTCTGATGAACTACATTTCAATGGAGTCATAAGCATCAGGCATCATAAATAAATAGGTATTTGAGTTTTTGCAGGGTCAGGCAGGTGGACAAAAACAATAAAATGGCATAGAAAAGTCAATTGTATGTTTGATAGTGGGGCATGAAAGGAAGATAGAGCTAATTTTATATAGCTAAAATTGTAAATAAATATATTGTAGTTCTCTGACCCAGGGACTTCTTATGTTTTAACAAAAGCTTCCTGGCACACAAAAATAATTAAATCTGCAGTCTATAAAAATAGTAGCCACTAGCAAGATGTGGGAATCTAAGTTAATTGAATCTGTAGCAAACTCCCACAGTCATATCACATTTCCAGTGTTCCATAGTCAAATGAGATAGTGGATAACCAATTGGACTGAACCCATATAAAAAACATTCATCATTGCAAGAAGTTTTTTTGGACAGAGCTGGTTTAAATAAAATTTCATTCTGTTGAGTAATATTTAAGTAATATGAAAAGAAACCTAATACACAAAAATGATTATTAGAAATAACTGGACAAAAACCAAATATTTCACCATGATTCATCACCTCATAATTCATGTTTTGGTCTCAATTCAAGGTGTCCAAACTTCAGAATATGCATTCTTTAGATCACAGTAGTGAACAATACCAAATAAAACAAACAAACAACCAAAGAACAAAAGATAACCTATACATAAAGATAAAGATAAAAAATAGCTATTATTTACACATGACTATCAACCTGGAAATTCCAAAACAATCAACTAAGGAATCTTAGAATTGCAAAAAGTCAATATGTTAAAAAGAGAATCAGGCACCAATAGTTGTCTACATGATATATAACAATAAAACAAATCTGTGTCTGATTTAACTCAACACTTTTAAGATCCTTCATGTTCTTGTGATTGTTAGGGATTTGTTTCTTTTCAAAGGTGAAGTGTTGCACCATATGAATGTGTCTTTTTGATAGACATTTGGGTGGTTTCCAGTTTTTAGTTGTTATGAATGAGACTCAGGTTATGAACAGATTTTATATATACCAGATGGGATTTTTTTTTATAATGGACAAATTAATTATACATTTTACCTCAAAAAGTAAAGCCCAGTAAGGAATACATAAACCAAATGAAAATACTGAAAAAAAAATAAGGGACAATGTTCACCCCTAATTTGACAATAACAAAATGTCAAATGTAGTTGTTGTAGGAAAACAAATACACAAACACACACACATTCTTTCATATTCATAGGACAATGGATACTATACAATGGATGATGTTAGGACAATTGAGTGCTTTTTAAATAAGATTAATTTAGATTCCTATCTCAGGCCATAATATATATTTTACAAATAAAAAATGTTTGTAAGAACTTAGGCTTATACTTCAATATTGGGGAGAAAGTGTGGGAAGATGCTGGCATTATTTTGACTGGTTTAGGTCAGGGGAAATTTGCTAGTATTACCCCTTGATGTATGAGGCTGTATAATATTTGGCACAATTATAAATATTGAGTAAAGTTATCAATATGATTGGAACAGAGAGAATTCAAAGGACATAAGAATCTCAGTGTAAAAACTGGAAATGTTTGTAAACTAAAAAGAGAGAGAGAGAGAGAATATGAGAATGAATAATAGTCTGTGGTTTTATTTCTGATATATCACATTATTCATGAAGGGATTGAACAGGCAGTGCCCTTGTGATCTGTCATAACATGTAGTCCTATAAAGATTTTAGAGAGTTTAAAAATAGAAAATTGGTTGAAGATTCATATCATTTCTTTATAATTACAGATCTAAAATTCTAGGAAAGTCACATATGTATTCAGGTGTGTGTGTGTGTGTGAGAGAGAGATACCATGATTGCTAGGCCCATGTTCTATTAAACTTTTCGAATCCTATTTTGAAAAATAATTTGTTCTTCAACATCTTGTTTGTTCTTCCCATGTGCTCATTAAACATTGATATGTTTTCTAGAAACCAAAGAACTTAATTATCAATGTTAGTCTTTTTTAAATAAAAAAGTAACATTACTTTCTCAAATTATTGCTGTATATTTCCCTTAAAACTTGTGTGACATCATTGCTTACCTTTGTGAGATTTTAATATTAAAAATATAATTTTAATATATAAAAAATTCACATTTTGTTTCTGATATTTCAAAAGAATATATTAAACTTTTTGCTATAGGAAATATCGATAGTATCAATGTGTGATGCATATATGAAAAGGGAATAATATGAACTATGGTTACATATATCTAACAGTAAATTTAAAAGGTAGCTGTCATTAATGTAATGATTTAATTCTTCAGTGAAACTATTAGCAATAGTGTGATTATATAATTTGTCATGCAACCAGAAATCAACTTACAGGGAAAGAAGTTACTATTATGTTCGAAAAATACGTCATGACTGCCCTGAGCAAACCAGAATGTACAGCCACACTAAGAATAGACAAGATATTACTTCTTTATGGTCTGCTAATCATGAGAGAACTTTATTTGAGAGTACTGGGGTATATCTTCAGGACAAATCATATTGGGGTGAGTCAGAGGTGACTTCCTTCTAAAGTGAATTTTGATCTAAAACTCCTTACTTCAGTATTTTTACTAGGAAGAATAAACACAGATTATAAAAACAAAGTCACATGATGGACTACAAGAGAATATGGCTGACCACAGCTTAATTCTTTGGTGAATGATAGTTTTCAGACACATATGCAGATAAATCAACAGAATCAGGTCTACAAAAAGACGTTGGGGATGTGAACTTTCATTTATATATGAAAAATCCAAAACGGGCTTACACAAAAAAATGAAAGGATTTTTATAACTAAGAAGTCCAAGATGGATCAGGATTTAGATGCAGAAAGAACTGAGTATCAAATAAGGCCACAAAGATTCATCTTTTGGCACCTCCTCATTTGGGTTAGTTCTACTTTCAGAGAGGCTCAGCAGTGCCCCAAGTTTTCCACACTTTACAGTCCAGATGCATGAAGAGAAGCAAATATGTTCAACAAAGAATTGATTTTCCCAGGATTTTAATGTGCTTTGATCAGCCTACTGAAAGCCAATCATGAAAGCTGAGTGCATGAAGAATGTGATTGGCATAATTCTAGGTTCATGTCCCACACTGAGCTTACATGGGAACCAGCTTACCTGAAACCAAAATCAGGGGCTGTTTCCAGAAATAGAATAAATGGCAAAATATATACATAAGTAGCATTCCACCTTCTCACTTGCTTCTCTCCCCTTGATTTCCGCTCTTTTTCCTCATTCACATCGCCATTCTTCTTCTCTGTATTATTATCACTTGCTGCCTACTGTTCTGTGAGCTCTCTGCTACTGTAATTCCTATAAGATTTACTCCATCAATTGCACTAGAGAGGAAATGGGGAATGGAAGAAAGGAGAGGCCTCTGGAGATCCTCAAGATTGTGAAGGAAACACAAATCCTTTTGCAGCTGTGTCAGAGACTATCACTTTCATTTCTCCAGGCTTCCATTTTCTAGTGTGCAAAATGAAACACTCATGCCTATTTTAAAAAAATTATTGTGAGGACTAGACATAATAAATAAAAGAATGTAAGGTTGATATTCTAAATAACCAAATGGCCAAGAAGTTGTTAATCACATGTTCCTAAGAAGGGAGAAATGCTTTTGCTTAGAGGATTTTAAAGCAGCAATTATAGATCATGACAAAAAGCATTGGTGAAAATCTGTACATTTGAACATGTAACACACTTGAACATAAGACCTTTATGTTAAAAAAATCTGTTACATAAATAAATAAAGATCTGATCCCTAAACATGAATTTTCCTTATTTTTTATTTTTTCCTTGTATTTATAATGCTTAGCTATTGGTTAAAATATTAAGTTCTTATTTGATTAGGTAAGTATTTATGTATGTGAGGCAGCAGTGTTTGAAGTACTGACTAGTATTGTTTTTTTGTTTTGTGTGATTTAGCAGAATTTCTATGCATTTTTTTTTTTAGTAAATATTTGCTTGTTTTTACTGCATCCTTACTAGTAATACTTCGTGAAATGTTCCAGTTCTTCTACTGATTGCAGTTTTTTGGAATTTATCTAAAAGTACATAAATGTGGGCAAGTCAGATATTTAAACTGACCTCTAATTCATGTGTACTACTTGCTAAAGAATAATTAAATCTTCCATTATTTTAAGCACTGAACTCTAACATAAAACATAAAAATTGAATGTAAACTTGTGAACATATTTAAAGCTTTGTGAATTGATATAGCAAACAACATTCAGTCAGCAGCAGCAAAGATTTTGAGAGCTTTCACAATATCAAAACAAACACTTTTTACCATTTATATTGAATGTTGAAATGCATTTTTTGAAAAATTTTTCTATACCTGTTGATATGAGGACAGTGAGAGAAAGACATAATCATTAGAAAATTCTCTCCCACTTCTTTTTAAGTTGACCAAATGTATTACTTTAGCAACCATTAACAGACTTATATATCACCACGGTTTATTTCTCAGTTATCAGTGTCTATGCACCTGAATATTTAGGTTCTTTATTGATGATTCCTCTTTACCTTTCTGCTGTAAAGAACTTTTTTATGGTTTATATTTGTCCTTATTCCCCCATCATATTGCAAGTCACATGCAGAAATGCCAAGCTATACTTTTTTTCTTTTCTTTCCCCCAGTATTGAGAATCAAAACCAGGGTCCCATGAATGCTAGAGAAGTATTCTAATCCTGTGCTACTTCCCCAGCTCCCCAAACAACAAGCTGAATATAGACATGAGACACACATTTACCATTTGTGTGTTTTCTAGAATTCACAGGAAGAGTTAGAGTTAGCAGTATAAACTTAACAGTGATAGTTGTAACCAAGTTGTGCTGTCATGGAGAAAGAAAAAATGCCTATTAAGTATCAAGACCATGAGGACATATAACTATAGCAAGTTTGGGTGAAAATATTCTAGAAGATACCTATATTTCTCAGATTTTGCTATGGAACTCTTAGGGACACTGGAAAAGAAAAGGGCTTCTGTAAAAGTTTTCACTTTATAATTGTCAAAAATTTAAGCATTCTTAAAAACTCCTTTTTGAAAAACTGACTTTTCATAAAGGTGTACATATAAGGTTATTGGTTATTCCGTAAAATAAATACTTAACCATTGCAATGGAAAATACCAAACATGAAATGCAGTTTAAAAACAATGAGAAGTATTTAGATTTTTCAGATTCAAGTGTGACTTTCAAGATATTTCAAGAGAATTAATAAGAACAAAATTGAAGGTAGCTATGAAATAAAAGCTAGCATTCTCTGAGCACGCACTATATGTCAAGCACTTTTACGTATGCTGCAATATTACTTTTTCTCAGGTAATAGGCATTACTCTATTTTACATATAAGGAAAAATAAGTACAGAAAAATTAAGTATTTTTGACCTAGAAAACAGATAATAAGCAACAGATAAGATAATAAAACAACTGATTTAGAAAAGTAATCAAGGCTGTGATTTTAATAGCTCTATTCAATGCTTTCCCTACTCCCATGAAGCAAGTGTCAAATATTACATTATTCTGTTTCATATTGTGTTGTAGCATGTTATATTGTTACTTCAGAAATCCTGGATGACTCTGAGACATAGAAAAAAAATGGGACTATATAAAAGAGAAGCACTGCCACAGCCACTGATAGCTAAAGAGTATTTGAGGAAGAACATGAACACAGACCTTTTAATAACATATTTCTCAAATTGCTAAACATATTAGGCACTAATGACAATTTCATGCCATGAAAATCCTAAGATCTTGTTGATTATCACTTGTTAATTAGTATACATACAACACCATTTATCAATTAACATTTATAAAGCAAAAATAGGACAAATTTAATTTCCTCTCCTTAATATCATCTTTGATTTTTGTCCACATAACCTGTTTTGTATCCATTGTGTACACATTACTTAGAATGGAATTAACAAGCAGGAAGGTGAAAAATGTACTCAAAATGAGTGTGAAAATACTTACTTGAAAATAAAACAATTACCTTTCATTATGATAATGTAATAATAGACTCACCTGTGCTGATATATAGTCAACTATACAAACTACCTGTCAGTAGTAATGACATTAATCCTGTATAAACAGGAAATTATTCAACTTCAGTTAAGAAGGATAAACAATAGAGCATGAAAAAGAAAGTTGAAGTTGTAGTTCTGCCTTTCTTCAATTTTCAAAGTCAACAATTAACATGGTAAAATTCTTAATGTTCTCCTACTTCATAATACATTCACTGTTGTATTTATCCTGCTTAAACACTCAGAGTTAATGAGCCTAAGATCATGGATTTGAGGCCTTTGGGGGCCAATTAGCTTTAATATATTTTTCAAACTCCAGGCTATACCTAAATCCTAGGGAGGAATTCACAATCCATATGATGCTTTCCCAGAGAAATAAGACAGAAAAACTTGTCTGTTGAACTAAATAAATGTGCAAAATTTTATTTCTTAAAAATGGATTCTCTCAAGTGCAAATCTTCTTTAAGGTAGCCAGAAGCAACATTGCATTGTAAAATGGTAACACACTACAGAATTTAGGATTGAAAAGTCCTCAGAGTTTTCTTGCATGGGATTGCTATTGAGACCTGTAATCAATAGGATATTTCAGTCCGTACTAGCAAGTGGTATAAAGAGTATACAAGTTCAAACCAGAAAAGAGCAAATTTGAAATAGAAGGGCAAAAGAAGGACAACCTGTTTAGGAAGGAATAGACAAGTACAGCAAAGAAAGGACAATTAAAAAGATCGCAGTAAAATAATATTAATAAATTAAAATGTTGCATATATTATAATTAACAAATATATGCATTTAACTCATCAGTTCAAAGGCAATAATCATCAGACCAAGTAGAATATTTACAAATATATCCTTAAAGTATAACAATACATAAAGTTTGAAAATAAATAATTGAAAAAAAAATATACAGAGAAAATGTATAAATACATGCTTTTCCCATGCAATTAGCAGTTTTATTACATAAATATCAGAAATAATACATTTAATACCAAAAAACATTAGTTCTAGATATTAAATAGTTAATTATCATGATGAAAGTTATAATTCCACAAGGGAAACAAAAAATCTAGATACATTAATTTTAATATATATATATAAAGAAAAGACATAACTGCAGAGACAAATAGATAAATGTGCCATGATTATAGAAAAGTTTTTTCTTTTTTTTTTTTTTTGGTAGCAGAGATTGAATCCAGGGGTACTTAAGCAATAAGCCACATCCCCAGCCCATTTTTTGTATTTTATTTAGAGACAGGGTCTCACTGAGTTGCTTATGGCCTTGCTAAATTGCTGAAGCAGGTTTGAAATCTAGATCCTCTTGCCTCAGCCTCCTGAGCTGCTGGGATTATAGACATGTGTCAATTCCACCAGCAATTATAGAAAATTTTGTTATACCTCTCTCATTAGTTGGTTAATTAAAGTGTCCATAAAAAGTAAACAAACATTAAAGCTATGTATGATTTAGATTTAAGCAAGACAATTTACAAGCTTGAACTATTCAATACACATTGCTACATCTTACTGGAGAACACACCTTTGTTATTTTCAAGCATAGTTTTCAAAAATTGACAATGTATAAAACCATAAAACTAGTTCTAACAAATTTCAAAAACTTACACCATAGAGAATGTATTCTTTGAATACAATGCAGTTAAGCTAGAAATCAATAACAAGAAGAATATTTATAAAATTTCATATAAAGTACTTAGTAATAAACTTCAAATAAATTTAGAGTCAAAGAAGAGCACATAATCAAAATTAGATAATACTTAGAATTGAAATAATGAAAGTATCACATATCAAAACACATGTAATATAGCTAAAGTGATATTTAGAAGTAAATTTAATCTTTAATGCTTATGATGAAGAGAAAAAAATGCTGAGAACTGACAACTGAATGGTCTCATGATGCAATTATAAAACTACAAAATGAGCTAAAAGAAATTATAAGAAAAATAGAAGCTAACAACCTATATACAGTGAATTTTTATATTGCAAAGACTAACAAGCTTAATTCCTCATAGAGCAGGAAAAGTCCAGCCTGGTTCTTAGACTGTCATTCTTTCTTTGTCCATACATTCTGTTTGGTCAGTTCTTATTGCTAAGTTCCTATTGTTAATTATTTAGTATGTCCATTCTCACTATAAGTTCTTCATTCTTTTCACTATCACTCTATCAAGGCAAAACTGGATCACAACATTATGTTTAAGTAAATACATGATTGCCTAGCTTATCTAAATTTGGACATTTTTTTTAACTAGAATCTGAAATCTCAAGAGGAAAAAAAAGAACACAATCAGGCAAATTTAATTTTTGAACAATACTTATTTGGTTGTGTTTGGTTTCATTTTGAGCATTTTTCAAGTGTTAAGAGAGTAAAGAAATATGCCATACCAAAATTAGGTATGAAATACTGTTTAGTGTATGTGTAACAATTTAAGTGAGGAGGAAATAATCTTTTATATTATTAATGATATTAGAAACTGACTAAATTTTGATAGCAAGAATATACTTATGACCCTAGAAAAGATGGTTAGAATTTTACTTATTTCTAACATTTTAATCATTAGAGCACATGGAAATTTAATATATCACAAATATTTCAAACATTCACTAATTTTATATTTAAAATAGATAATTATATGTAAACATATGTGTGTATATATAAACAAGTTAGTGCATCTGTGTGTGTGTGTGTGTGTGTGTGTGTGGGTATATATATAAACTCCTAAATGTTTCTCAATAAAATGTTTCATCATATATCCTACACATTACTATAATTGCTACTACTAAGACCAGTTTCTTGTGGAGAAACCTGTTTTCCCAGGAAAAGAAGACTGAATTCTAGAGGAGTTCCTTATAATTGCTTTAATTGACGGTTTTAAGTACTCTAGGGTTACATTTTCGTAGATATTTGTTATACATTAAAGGTTTTGAGAAAATTATATTTCATAATGAGTGAATCAGAATTTATTATGATATCAATGTTTTAACTCAAGGTATTTTAAGAAGTAGTTTTTCTCTACAATTTCTTTTTAGAGTAATAAGTTTTAGAGTAATAAAAAGAAATTTTCCTTATGTCAGTTCTAAATAATGTGCTTGCTTGGAAATAAGATCTAAGGATATGTGAAGAGTCTATTGTTTCAGTTAAATTCTGTATCCAGAGAGAGGACAAACAAAAGCTTATAAAACAGAAGAAAAACTATTTTGTTCTCAAATTTGTTGATGTTGTAATTCCAATATTTATTAGAAAGATTTAATCCAAGTGTCGTTATTTGCAAATAAGGAACTGAACAATGTGGTACTCAAATGGCTCTAAATTAGACTTCACTGATTTGCTTGTTCTCCAGTTCTGTGACTTTTAACAACTATTTTTCTAGACTTCTATTTTTCTAGTGTGCAAAACATAGGTATGATAATATCTGCCTCATAAAGCTGTGGTAAAAATTAAGATGATTCACACTCAGCCCAATAAATACCAGTCTAAGCACTCGACGTTTTTTTTCCCTTTGTTTGTTATTACACTACCAAAAGATATGCAGTGATCCTTGGGTGATATTTTGGGGTGGATGAGAAATTTGCATTTCTGACTCAGTTTACTCTCTGTATTTAGGATATCTCCAGCCTTTCACAAATATAAATTCTCTTATTGACTAGGATTTCTAGACTGTTAACAAATCCCTCTCCATGGGAATATTTGTGTAATGAAATTCTGTACTTACATAGAATATATAAACATTAAGTTCAAATATTATTGAATGAGGATATTAGCACTGCTTTTTTAAGTGTTAACAGAATAAAGCATATCCAAACTAGTAATACCTATGCTGAGATTCATGGAAGGGTTTTTATTTAAATGTATTGCACTTATTGAGTAACTTTTAGAACCATGGCAAATAACAGAGGATTTTAAAAAGGAAAGATTTGGGGTAAAATCCAGATGGTCATCTTTGGGGAAAACATTTGTCTCTTTTGTAAAGTGGAGTAGAACTAATTTTTAACTCAGACCATATTCCCTAGTACATGCATGAGTTTTTTTGCTTTTGCTTTTTCTTTCTCCAAAGTTTCTGTAATGTCCAATCTACTTATACTTTTTGATGTGATTTTTATCCCTATGTATTCAATAAGATATTGGAAGATCACTGCTCGCTCCTCCACTACCATGGTCCCTAACTGTCTGACACATAGTCATTACCCTACAAGGGTAATTCTAGATGACAGAAAGATTTCAAAATTTCTGAGCAATGATGCCTTCTTTTTTAAGCAGGTCCCTTTTTTGCTTCAAATGCTGGTTCCTGATGACAACATCCTACTATGACAAGATTTCTTCTTTTGCTTCATCTTGTCTTTGTTTCATTTTTCTCACCTTTAACATATGGGAAATAATAGGGTTTAGCCATTGCTGTGAGGATTATATATAACTATTAATATATTTGCCACCCTGCAGGCTGAGGGAACCAATGGAAGTTGCAGTACTTACAAAAGTTGAAACTTAGAGGAGATATCCTGCTGAGCTGACACTTGTCCCTTTGAAAGGATAAGCTGCTTGATGCGTCTCAGTTCCCAGAAAGAAGCCCTGAGGAGCCACAGGAGGACACTCAAAGGTCTCACTCAACACACTCCAGTGTGACAGTATCCTAGAGGGTGTGTTTTGAGGCTGATTCTTTAAGAAATGGTTAACTAGATTCAACTATTTCAGAGAAATGGAAGCTCAGGGTGCATTATTGGAGTGACATGGTTAGGAAAGAAAAGCAAACCAAAACAAAAAAAAAGGTGCCCATTTGTTTCTTTCAGCCTCACCTTATCCCTGTCTCCTTTCTACCATGGATCTAGTCTCGGAGCAGAAAGAAATGTGGTTTATGGTATTCCAGCACCAGCATGACAAACAGTACATTTGAAGCAGAAAAGGGAATAGCTTTGTAACCGGCACAATCCATATTAATATGTGGGCTGTGGTAAGAAGTAGGGTCCGTGTTTGGTAATATTCCTAAATGATTTTTAGTGAATCTCATTGAAATAAATTGTGAAAGTTTATCTGTGTGCAGGTGAAAAAAAATGAGTTTTTAAAAATTAGCAGTATCTGCCATGAGTGGTAGAGGGAGAGGAATATGATCATTATTTGCTGTCCCTACTCTAGCAGCTCAAAGCCTGGCAAAAGGAGCCCTGTGGCTGCTTCCTTCCTTACTCTGTCCTGGGGATAGTTTTTGCTGACTCTGAATAGAACCAGGTATCAGTAGATTCAACAACTACTTCAAAAGCGTTAGTAGCCCCTGGTAATAGTGGCTTCCAGAAACTGCATATATTACTAGCTTTCATCTTATCAAAACTTTTCCATTCTCTAGTCTACAAATGGCTCAGTCCTAGTCTCAGCATTATCTTCAGTGAGGAACTCACTGTGCCTGATTTGTTGAACTTTCTATGACAACTGTGACTCCATAAACCTTACCTATCTATTGAACTTGCCATTGCATTAAAAAAAAAAATAAAAACCTTACTTCCACCAAAAAAAAGCTAAAAAGTCAAAATCTCTAGAAAGAAAAGTTTTGTGAGCAATTTCTTTGATAATATTTATTTTTCCCACTTTTTCACAAAAGTGATGTGAAGTGATGTGACATTGTGATGTCATCAATGAGTTATCAATATCATGTGAACCAGCACTAGACAACCCTTACAACAAAAGTTTTTCATGTTTTTTTCTGCTAAAGTGAGATAGAAGGATAGACCACTTATAAGTAACTTGGAAAAGGGTCTTGGGGTGAGGGGTAGAGAGGATTGGGAAATCAAGCTTCTGACTCCAGTTATTCCTAACCACAAGAACAGTTCCTTAACAGTCACTAGCAATGATCAACTACAAAATGCTCTCTAAAGAACTTTCTCTTGAGCCAACACACCCTCATCCCCTCCCTTGTGCTAATAAAGGCTTAAAAATGACTTTTCTTCAGATATGATGAAGAAGACAAAATAGAGTTGATTGGCCCCTTTCTAAATACTATATTCACATGTCATCCCACCAATAACCTACAGGGACCCATCAAGCCCATAAAAATCCCTAGACCACAGACACCAGTTAGCAACCATCTCTTAGGACCCCTCTCTGTTCAGTAGCACTGTTTTCTTTCTATTACTCTAATATAAACTGTTACAAAGAACCCACCCACCCACACTCCCTGTTACAATAGTAAGAATCTTCCATAAGTACACCTTGAACTCCCATATTCTTTCAGACTCCAAGAAAGTCTTTGAAGGGACAAGTAAAATATTCTTATTTATTTTCTGTGCAAATCATTAGCAAATTTTTTTTCTACATTTGACGTTTGGGTTTGTTTTGTTTTTGCATTCTTTTACAATTGCAAATAACAAAAATACAAACCAAGCTGGTTCACATGACTTATATAACAGGAATAGGTTGGTTCCAGCTTGGCTGGAATTAATTATTCAAATCTGTTATCCTTACATGATGTCTATATAGTACCTTCATGACTTTATTGTCAGGAAGTATGGAATTTCTCTTCACATTGTATAGCAAAAGTAGCTTCTGATCATCACACAGTTACATGCTACCAGCATAACAACTTATCAGAAGGAATAAAATCTTTTTGAGATCTTATCTTCATGAGATAAGCTCATTGAACGGGCTTACGTGATGTATCAGTTGCTCAACAGTCAGTGTATGAAGGATATGAAATAAGCTGTACTAGATCTATGCCATTTGTCAACTCTGCACTCCAAGGACTGATTCTACTCACTAGAAGCATTTGAATTGGGAATAGGTGAGTAGTGGTTTCTTGAAGGATTTGGTGTGATGGGTTTATCATCAACTTAATGGTCATTCTATTTTCATTTGTTTGAATAATTTTAAGTATATTAGAATTATAATAATTCATAGAAGGTACTACATATTAGGATACCTTAAAAAACTTTTTAAAATTTACATAACAGTAGAGTATTTTGACATATTATACATTCATGGAATGTAACTTATTCTAATTAGGATTCCATTTTTGTGGTTTTATGTGGTGTGGAGTTACACCAGACATGTATTCATATATGAACATAGGAAAATTACGTCCAATTTATTCTACTGGAAAGACTGTGTTCTAAAAATAATTTAAGGTGATAACCAAAATCCATTACCTGTATCTCCAATATGGCAGCTCACACAAAAATTAAACATCTGAAAATAAATATTCTCAAAGTAATTTTATGTGGCAGACCTGGAGTCTATTATAGTCAGTCACCAAAACAATAATTGCGCCAAATTAACTTGAAAATGTAGCATTATCCATATATTCATCTATTTTAGAGAATTGAGAAGTATTTAATATGTATTATCAAAATAACATATACTTGGAAATAAATGGTAGATGCTTAAGAGGCCTACCTTGTAACTTACTGGCATGAACAATTGCAAACTAAATATAACATTGCTAGAGTACAACATAATTACTGGGAATACACACTACCTATTACGCCATTTAATATAAGATGGAGAAAATAAAAATTCCTTGCTCTTTCTACCTCTTTCTATTATATAGCCACCAATAATGGCTATCATTGTGAAAACCTTCTTCAGGGACCCAGAATCAAAATTTAATGTGTTATACTAATATGGTATTTTTAAAATTCAAAGAATGAAAGAAATTTATGCAAACAACTGCATAGGACACCAAGTCCATTTGCAAACTTATTTAATCTGAAAATTGAAGTTTAATAATTAAGGAACCATGCCTTATACAGAAATGTGCAGCAACAAACAGTAAAACTAATCAGAATCTACATTTCCTGACTCTAGTACCTTCCTTCTGCAAGTATTTGAAAGTGTCACTTGGAGAAAGAAAAAGATGTAGTTATAGAAGAATTAGAGAGGTAAGAATTTCATAGTTCAAGTTGATTTACAATTACAATTTTTTTCTTTTAATTTTTAAGAAAAAGTGTTAGCCCTATTTGTAAAAGATAGCCTATTCAACAAATGGTGCTGGGAAATCCACATGTAACAAACTGAAATTAAACCCTTATCTCTCACCCTGCATGAAACTCAACTCAAAGTGGATCAAAGATTTAGGCACTAGAACAGAAACCCTGTGCCTGAAAAAATAGGCCTAGATTATTACCATGTTGGCCTAGGATCTGACTTCCTTAACAAGACCCCTAAAGCACAAGAAGTAAAATCAAGAATCAATAAATGGGATGGATTCAAACTAAAAACCTTCTCAGCAAAGGAAACTATCAATAATGTGAAGAGAAAGCCTACAGAATGAGAGAAAATCTTTATCAAACACGCACCTCAGATACAGCATTAATCTCCAGGATATATAAAGAACTCAAAAAAGTTAACACCTTAAAAACAAATAACCCAATCAATAAATGGACCAAGGAATTGAACAAACATTTTACAGAAGAAATATAATTAATCAACATATATATGAAAAAATATTCAACATCTCTAGTAATTAGAGAAATGCAAATCAAAACTAAGATTTCATCTTACTCTAGTCAGAATGGCAATTATCCAGAATACAAGTAACAATAAATGTTGCAAGGATGCTGGTGGGACAGCAAGATAGTGCAACCATTATGGAAAGCGGTATGGAGATTCCTCAGAAAACTTGGAATGGAATCACCATTTGACCCAGCTATCCCACTCCTCAGTTTATATCTAAAAAACTTAAAATCAGCATATTAAAGTGACATAGTCACATCAATATTTATAGCAGCTCAACTCACAAAAGCTAAACTATGGAACCAACCTGGGTGTCCTTCAACAGGTGAATGGATAAAGAAAATTGAATGTCACTCAGTCTTAAAGAAGAATGAAATTATGGCATTTGCCAATAAATGGATGGGGCTGGGAGAATATCATGATAAGCAAAATAAGCCAATCCCAAAACAACAAAGGCCAAATGTTTTCTCTGATATGCGAATGCTAATTCACAATAAGGTTTGGGAACTAGGGAGGAATAGAGTTACTTTGGATTAGATAGAGGGGAGTGAAGGAAGGAGAGAGGGGTATGGGTGTAGGAATGATAGCAGAATGAATCAGACATTGGTACCCTATGTACTTATATGACTACATGACTGATGTGATTCTACATCATATATAACCAGAAGAATGAGAAGTTATACTCCATTTATGTATGATGTGTAAAAATGCATTCTACTGTCATGTATAACTAATTAGTACAAATTAAAAACAAATTTTAAAGGAAAAATTTCTCAATGTACTTTCTTAATCAGAATGTGGTGAAATTTGGTAATGCTGACATCTTACTATCTTTATAAAAACTTTAAAAGGTGGGGTGATGGAAAAATTTAAACTACATAACTTTGTTCTAATCTGGGATCTGAGAAGTAGTGTAAGATCTTCCTTTTAGGTAACTAACAGGCTCACCTGCTAAAAGAAGGGGTGAACATTTTAAAGTAACTACCCTAGAAATATCTGGTAACAATATAGTTTTTGTTTCACTGGATATATAAACAATTGGATTATAGAGTTACTGGGGTAAACTAGGAGATAAATTTCTTATTTACTCCTCAAAAATAATCACAAAACACTATTTTATGTAAATATTCTTTCAAAAATAGGGTAACAATTCCTTTTCCATTCTCACCATTATTTCTAGAATAACATCTTCATAATTTAGTAGATGCATGGTCAATAAGACTGAAAAGGTGTACTTTGGCATAAGTTGTATAACTCAAATCAAAAGATTGTTCTTGCACATAAACACATTTTTCCTAAAGATTAAATGTAGAAGGCCTATGGAAAAACCAAGTGATTGATTACCTTTAATGGGGTATTTTAACTTCAATACTTTTAGTAGTATGTGATCTAATTGCATTTAACCATAATGTTTATAATCAGAGATTTTACACTAACTTTGTGTCCTTATCAAGGTTACTTCTTATGTCTGTGGTTATATCCAGGAAGTTGCTATAAGATTCAGGAAGGATTTATGAGACTATGAACTAACTTGAAGGAAATTATAAAAGGAAGATAGAATTGAGGGCTATTTGAAAGAGAAAATGGAACTGATACATATAACAACACACAGTTAGATGAGTACAGGATATGGAGCCATTGAAGGAGAGGTGAATAGTATAAAACACATGGGAAAATTAATTTAGAGATGAAAATTAATTACTTCTTAGCATGTTGATTTTGAGGTAAGTGTGTCTACTCAGATAATAAGTGTGGATCATACACAACTGGAGTGAAGTAAACAGGGATAAACCTGCACAGGATATCATGAAAGCATTGAGTATCAGAACTGAATGTCACACTAAGAACAGGTGAGATAAATTAAGAGAGTAAGAAAAGAAGCCATCAGATTTCAGAATGAGAGATGAAATATATAGTCATCAAAAATAAGACAATAAGGAGATTCACTGTTGATTTTTCATTAGTGTCTAATGCTATAGAAAATTTAAGGACCTAATTAAATAATATTTTTCTTTTGTTTTAATGATGTGCTATAACTATCAACTAATGAAGTATTAATATCTTTCCAGTTGATCCAGCATATGCACCACATATTTTCAAAGGTTGCGACTAGAACAGAAAACAGAAATTTGACAATGTAGTTTCAAGTACTATTCAAAGATGGCATTTCAACTTCTTATTCCACCATAATAAGAAAACAGCCATCTTTTATGACATTCATGAATGTTTCTAGAAATATTTTATATTTTATTTGATAATTTTTGAAGTATTTCTTTTTTAATATTTTTTAGTTGTCAGTGGACCTTTAATTTTTTTAAAAAAATTATTTATATGCGGTGCTGAGAATTGAACCAGTGCCTCACTCATGCTAGGCAAGCACTCCAGCACTGAATCACTACTCCAGCCCTTTATTTGATAATTTTTACTTACAATAGTAAAGGAATAAGTTTTGCTCCACTCCTTCATGTACGTTTCTTTGTTTTCTATATGACATAAGGTAAAAAAAAAATTTCAGCTCTCCCACATCTTCTGTGTGTGATTTAACTATTGTTAGAGAGGGTTTAATGAATGATACATGGGTAAGAGGTAACATAATTGCTATGACATTTTTAATATGTGTTGAATTAGATGTAGATGTGTAAAGAAGATATGAGAAGATGGGCATGATGGTCCATGCCTGTGATCCCAGAGACTTAGGAAGTTGAGGCAGGAGGATCCCAAGACTGAAGTCCGCATCAGCAACTTAGCAAGGTCCTAAGCAATTTACTGAGACCCTGACTCAAAAAATAAAAAAGGCTGGGAATGTGTCTCCAGGGTTAAGCACCCCTGGGTTCAATTCCCAATGAAAAAAAAATGAGATAAAACTCCAAGGAAACAAAAATGAAAAAGAAAAAAATTTCCCCTATGTCTAGGTTCTAATAGCACTTTTCATCTATGCTATATATTTCTCAACACTCCTTATGTTCAGTTTATGTTACTAGATATTTATCATGTTGACATGATTTAACACTCCATCACGTTTTATTTTACTGATTATTTACCTTAAAACTGATAATAGTTCATCCTTCATTGTTATTAGAATTACATGAATTTAGTATATACTCTACATTGAATAGTTTGGTACATGATAAGGATCACATAAGTATGATTATCAAAATTGCTACCATATTCTTGATTTGAGAGAAAATAATGATGAAGGAAGGGCTAATTATTGAAAATGTGATGTAAAGATTTATTAAAGAACAAAGAACAAAAAAAAAGAATCCTTATAACATCAATTAAGATCACTGTACTGTAAATTATATACTTGACCAAGACACCAAGATTCATTTTCTTAACCTATAACATGGTGAGAATAATCATGCCAAACTTATGAATTTATTGTGATGTATAAATATATTACTTTGACTTTAGAGGTTAGCACTATACTGGCTGTTGGTAAGCATGTGTCACATTGCAGCTAATATTAAAATTATTTAGTAAGTTATTTTCCAACATCATTCATCATTATTTAGAGGACCTAGTACTTTACCTGGTTTTTGTGCTAAAAAGCAAAACTACACTCAGTGTCTTCATATTTGCCTCAGAGGCACACTCATCAGACTGAAAGGCAAAGCTATGAAAGTTGGCTCTTCGAATTTTCATATCCAAACAGGTATTTGATGCTTAATTCATGTGCATGAAAAACAAGGATCTCAAGTACTGGATGCACAAGAAAGTTATGAAATATATATAGTGGAAAAATTAGAATTTATGAAATATACATACTAGAAAAATATCCTTATAGGTAACTCATGAGACAAAATAGTTAACTCATGGGAGTTAAATTTATTGAATTATTAATTTGAATTTAAATTAAACCACTTATATTTATATATGCACTCATGTGAAAAATAAATGATGAAAAATGCAAAAATCATTAACCCGAAAAAAGAATACAGAGAACTCATTATATATATGCCTTATGCAAGCCTTATTTCAAATCAATGTAAAATTATTTTGATTAATGAGACTCATTCATAATATATTCCTTTAATTATAACAATTTTATATATATGTATATGTATTTTTTAAATAAGTATGACTAGATGTATGAATTTTGGTAGGGATCCCAAAAAGTTTTTATGACACAGAACTCGGTTTTAAATCTAAGTACAATAAAAGTAAATAAAAATGTTGTTTATAGTTTTCTATAAAACTATTTTTCTATAATCTGTACTCTGCTCTTCTACTTTCATAGTTGCATACTATAGTTGCATACCATAAGTGTGGCATGCTCAGATTTGAGGCAATTTCTCTCAATGTTGTAAACACATAAAAATTATTTATCCTGCCAAGAAAAATTTGTTTTCTTATAGTGTTTTGCATTTATCTAAAATATATAGGTATTTTGAGAAGATAGAAAATGAAATTGATTAATGAAGGCATATTTTGTATCTGATTTTTTAATCCATATTTTGATTCACGTATAACAATAAAGAGTATAAATGTGTTTCAATGTATGTGCTGTGCATGTACATATATGTACACTGTGTATGTACATGTCAATTTGAATGTACACATACTTGTGTGTGTATATGTATACACACACACATGTATATATATATGGAGAGACATTCTTTCATCTCTGAAGTGGAGAAATGATTCCCTTTGCTTTTAACTAAGAAAAATATCAGTAAATGTATGTCAGTAAAATAAATCAGTCAGCATCTTACCATGCTGGTCAACAAAGCCCCAATAGCATGATTAATTATGTTCTATACTATGATTCCTTTGGGTTCATCTTTGATACTCCTACATTTCAATATTAGAAACATCAGAAAGAAAACTTTATCAAAGTTGGGAAGAGTATTAGAGAAAGAAGTGACCCAGAAAATAACACATGCCACTGTGAAATATTCTGTTTCCCAGCCATTTACTACCTATTCACTGAGAGGAGTCACTCCTCAGTATATAAGTAAGTACAGGATATATTTTGTTTTACAGGCCACTGAAACAATTTTCATCTTGTCACAAATCAATCTCCTTCTCTTATAAATAGGATCATAACCTCAGCCAGTTGGTGAATGATACTGTATACAAATCCCAGTGATTTTGGTTTGGAGAGAGACAAAGGAAAAGATGATTCAAAAGCATAGTCCTATCTTGCAAGAACTGAGGAAAAACTTGGAAGAACTATCGTGGGCATTTAAACTCAGGTGTGCTGAATGAAATGAACTAGCTAATGACATGAAGGATGTGCCTTTTCCGCATTGCCTTTTCATCTCTTTCTCAGATTTTGAAATGAATATCCAGAGGCCATGATAATTAAGGGAAGAAAACAGTCACTTTATCTTATTAAGATATCATTCCCTTACACATGACAGTTGGATAGGT
The DNA here is from genome assembly GCA_020662805.1 of Glaucomys volans. Lineage (NCBI taxonomy): Eukaryota > Metazoa > Chordata > Mammalia > Rodentia > Sciuridae > Glaucomys > Glaucomys volans. The sequence continues at coordinate 484,778 of JAJEJO010000179.1, forward strand.
AAACCTTTCTTTGTAGGAAGAACATAATTTGAAATAAAACCTAGTCTTTTTTTTTTTAAGTCTTTAAAGTCTATTCTCTTTTTGACTTTTTCTTAGTAACTGAAGACTGTGGGGTTTGCAGCGGCTTGCTCTCTTGTTCAAGCACAGCATTGTGCTGTGAGAGGCTGGGAACAAAAAAAGAAAATATAAGTGCTGTGGATGTCATATGAAAATGTTTTGTAAAAGTTTTGGAGATAGGTCCAAATGGTTTCCTTGGCTTTAGAACACTTCTTAGATTTCCTGGGGTTTCAAGGCAGTACAAGAAAGGAGGCTGTCTTAAAGCAGGTACCATTCCTCAAGTAATCATGTAACAGCAATGGGCCACTAGATTTCATCTTTGTCATCGAGAACATTCTATAATGGTATCGTCATTTCCAGTTTAAAAAGAGATTGGGCTTAAAAGACATTGAATAACACTGGTAAGCCTTAATTCTAGTAAATGGGAAAGCTGGGATTTGACTCTAGCTCTGCTAGCTCTGACAGCATACTCTTTTCTTCTTTAGTTATGTCTTTTAGTTTTCCAATCCTGTGCTTCTGGGACAAGTGTAAATGTCATCAGGAACGAGAATGCTAGAAAGGTAAAAATAAAAATATGTGCTCAGATAATTAGGACCCTACATTCTTAAGAAATTCCAAAGTATGTGATTAACTCAGAGAGATAGGTAAAACCTAAATAAATAATATGCATTTCTACATCTGTACCTGGAAAAGTGCTGAGAGAAAGGTGGGAAAAAGTGAAAGTGAGCATGTTTAGCACTTTTGCCTAGAACTAACAGATGTCACAAAAGCAAAAAATAAGCATAAGCTATAATAAAAACATGATGTTCATTAGTGACTGAGAAATCATACTTTCTAATCTGAGATGTTCAATATAAGACTAGACCAAAAGCAGAAAAAATGTATTAATATCTTTTATGTAAAACAGTATCATTCCAGTTAAATAATCCTATATTTATTTTTGTTAGAGGAATATTGCCCATGACATATGTCAAAACAAGATTATCAAATGATATATTAAGTATAACAGACTGCATCTGGACTTCCTTTTTAATTAGCTCCAAAAATAATGAGAATTTAGTTTGATTTTTATGAGTGGGTTAGATGTTTTATAAACTATAACACCTACTACAACTATCATATCAAACTTATGCTTACAGCTTATACTTAAAGTACTAAGAATATCATCAAGAATCCACTTAACTGATAGATAATAAATCATCTTTCTCAAAAAGTTTCTCAACTTCATCTCAATTGGAAGTATTTCCTATCATTGAAACTGAATTGTCTAATATTTTACTAGTGTGTGGTTGATATCCTAAACATGTATTTAAGATGCATAATATATGCAGAACACTTGGCCAATTGTTAAATTATTGAAATTAATCCTTCTAATTAGTTCATGTTCACTTTTTTCTTAACATAATTGGAAAATGGTATCTAAAGTTTTTAGATAACACTTATTTTATCCACAACTGTGTTCTCCTGAACATTCATTGTATTGCCAGATATTGTCCAACATGTTTATGTACTTTCTTTTTCCTATATTATGGTGTTGAAGATTCAATTCACAGGCTTGGTGAAGTCCTCTACCACTGCACTACATCCCCAGATCTACATTAATTTTTAGATCATAACTTATATACAGTAAAATGTTTGTTTTTCTTTGGTAATTTGTTGAATTTCCATGTATATTCCCTGGATAATTTATTTTCCATGGTATAGACTCATTAACTTTAAAATATTGGATCCAGGTATTAAAGTTTTATGATCACAGCAGTTTATTTCATGACTATATAATCAATGCCCCATCCCCATGTATAACATTATTATAACTACTATCCTGATTGATTAGTTTTTTCTATTATTGAATTATGTAAAGTTTGAATCATTCTGTATATAGATTCTTTGTTGCCATGAGATTTGTTAATATTGGGGGATCAATGGTACCTTCATTTTATGAACGTTTGAATAGATTGAAATTTATCCCACATGTTCATGCTAAAGAATATTTGGATAGTTTCAAGTTCTGTGTATTATAGATAAACCTGCTATTAATATTCTTTTGATGGATATGCCCTCCTTTATCTTATTATCTATGTACTATGGTCTGAAAATGCTTGTTCCTAGGATAGGCATCCATTTAGCTTTAATAGATATTGCCAAAATTTTTCTAACTATTTAACTCAAGTAACAAGTCTAGTTCAAAATGCATAGGATTTCAATTAATTGACATGCTTGGCAGGACTTATTGTCTGTCTATAAACATTATTTATTTCATTAAACATGTCTAAGAATGATTAAAGTTCTTACTTTGCAGATAAGTAACTGATGTTCTGAGATATTATGAGAGCTAATGAGAGCTAACCTCTATAGCTGAGGTTTAAATATAGTTTACATAAAAGAAACCACTTTAACATAATACTACAAAGCTCTGCTAAATATGTGCTTAACCCCAGAGTGAACAATTTCAAGCCACAATGTACAGTACTTACCTCAAAGCAAAATCAAGTTCTGGAAAGTAGAGATACTATCCCTAAAATCTCATAAAGCATCATAAAATATTTTTATTAATTGGTTTCTTTTAGTCACAAACACATAAAACTATGTCATTATCTCTTGATAATAAGAAGTGGTTATATATTGTGATTTTTTAATAACGGATGATGGAGAAAAGGAGAGGATTTTCTATTGGATAGGTTTTGTTTTGTTTTGTTTGTGGTACTGAAGATTGAATATCTACCTCTGTGGTAGTTCTGAGCAATCATTCAACCACTAAGCAACATCCCCAACCCCTTGAACAATACATTTTAATCAATTTTTATGTGTATTTGATCTAAAATAATAAAAATTTCAATCTTAAATCGCAAGAGACCAAAAGTAGACTTCCCTCAAGTTGTCATGATTTAAGATGAAAAAGAAATTAACTTGTACAATGTAGGGAAATAACTAGTAATTTTGGACAGCCGTAGTAAAATAATTTCTTACAACTGACTTGCTAATTTGTTCAAAATAGTCCTTCTTGAGGTGCACAGAACTGCTGAATTCTTGTCCTTCTATCCTCATTTTGCACCATGCACACCCAGCTGGAGAGATATTTCAGAATAATAAGATTGGTTTTGTAGAAAATTATTTGATAACCAATTTACTATTGGTAAGCAATAAAGTGCTACAAATCATAAAAGACTTCTAACTAAGAGAAGCACATGGATGGATAGTGGGATTATGGCCAGAGTAGTATAGCTACCCATGATCATGAGAGAGATATGAATATTGAAACAACTATTGTCTCAAGTGTTTACTCGGTTTGTGGTGTCAAGTCAACATTCACACTACAAGTACCACTTGATAGAAAACAGCCTATACTTAGCAATAGTTTGAATGGCTTATCTTATATGAACAATGATTATTATTTTTATAATTTTTAAAGATTAGTGATTATAAGGAAATGTCCATCATCTATACCACACAATTCTTTTTTTTTAAGATACTGGATGTTTGAGAAAATTATAGTCCTTCAGGAAACAAATGGTTGTGCTGCAAAAATTCAGGGGAAATGAAAATACTGAAGTAGTGAGAAATTAAGTAGGTTTTAATATAAGAAAACAAGGATATATCAAAGGTTATTGAACCTTTTAAATAAGTATAAATATAAGTACTTTAACTTTGTTAAAAATAGATCTGACAAAACTTTGAAAATGGATTCACAGTGACTAATGTTTTGGGAACTTGATTATATGAGATTTGCTGTGAAAAATGACAAAGTTTTATAGGCTACTTAAGCACATTAATACAAATAGTTAACCCTGCACGTATACAGTAAGGGTATGTTAAATGAATAAAATACACATATATATATATATAATGTCACATCCCCATGGGGGAGGGGATGGGATCCCATTGGAGGAATGGGCTGGCTGTGAGGTAAAATCTATGAAACTAATATATCAGAAAGTAAATGCAAAAGGCAAGAATATTTTTAAAGCAGGGGTGTGACCGATTGAGCTGACCCTTCTCGAACATCACTCAGCCCACACACACGGCTCATAGATGGCTCCCAACACATATAAATATATTTTACATAGACCTGATAGTGTCATTTCCTGTCTTTAACAACATACTTTTGAAAAGCTTAGGCTGTTATTTTGAAGTTTAGTGTCAGAAAAAGTAGCTGATGATCAAGATGGAAATTCACAAAAAACCATAATTAAGAAAGATAATGACTATAACTTTAACTGTTTCCTGCATTGATTTGCTACATATTTCTTTTCTTTTTTATATTTAATCAGAAAAAGTGTGAAGAATCTATGAAAGAAGGTTAATTTTGGATAAAGGAAAAAATAACCTGTAACCTGAACTTTATCAATAAGTGTACAGTATGGGTTGTCCCTTCTCTGATAGAGCACACATGGTAGTTCAGGCTATAATTGTAGGACTTATCCTTCATTTTGTTGTCTTCATACACCAAACCAGCAAATGCTGTGACTTTTACCTTCAATTTAAATTCTGAATTTCGTCAATTTTATAGCTCTTCCAGAGTTATCCTCCAGACCTATCCATCAGTATCTATTGCCTCAATCCCTGCCAGATCATCTGGCTTCTGCTATTGCCCAAACTGATCAGATAAACAAGTGGGGACCTTGGTTATCAGCTTTGAATACTTCTTGTGCTACCTTCTTTAAACAGTGGAGGGTCATGGGATCTGTATAATATTAGTGGGAGATGGTCTTCTTGTGAATAGAAAAAACAGACATGTATCATAATTTACCATGTTAAATAAAGTAAGAATGCTATTCTTCATGCATTTGTATTTTCACAGCTGGAAGTACAAAAGGAAGACCTAAAAAATGATCCTGATTTGTTTTGATGTAAATGTTAATAATAAAATATTTCTTAAAATATGAAATATCTGAGACAAATGCTAAATAAATGTGAAGCTGGAGAAGTAGGAATAAAGTACATCTGTCTAGAACAATTTGTGAACATCCAAGATATAATGATATGATACTTAACTAGATACTAGTAAGTCTTAATGAAATTACAATTTCTTAATTTCATTGATTTGATGCTATAGACCACATTTTCTTCCAGTCAGAAAAGATAGATAAAATTGGGTCCTGCTCACATCACACACTGAAAGAGAGCAATGGAAACAATTTTAGTTTTTGAATTTAATCTTTGTTTTGATTTTTTTGTCCTGTAGCACTTTATTTTAAAGGCAACATTGTGTACATGTTTCAGGACTATTTTGGGAACTTGTCTCAACATTTTTGCTTCATTGATGGTAGCTTAAAATGTACAAGATTTGGAAATATCTGCTATAATATTATGCTATTACATAATCATTATGATTATGATGTTCCTTAAAACAATTGATAATGTTTTTAAAATGGGACATTCAAAATGGTAAATTTTATAATGTAAAATATACAACATAAAAACTTGGATTCTAATACTAATTCTATAACTTCATAGATTTTTGCCATTGAATAAGTGACTTAACTATTCCAAAATTAACTGCCTCCTCAGAACAATAATAGCAAAAACATACATCGTATCACATTATGTTTGTGCATCAGAAGAGAATAAGGCAATGAAATCATGAAGAAGGAGTTCATATATGTAGCGACCAATGGTATCATTGAACATTTGTGTCTGGGCCACACACTTTCTGCTCATCTGGGTTGGATACAGACCATTGATTTGCTTTTCTTTTAAGGTCACAAAAAGTCAAATGCCCTTCATTCTTGTCCTCACTATCTGGTCTGCTCTGTCACAGAGTCTCAGTGAATGATTTCCTAACTTGACTGAACATAGATCATTTCTAAAAAGCTAAAAGTAAATCATACCCTTCCAATAAAACCCCACAGTTTTCCTCATGTCTTCTCTGCAAAGATTTCCTGATGCTATGTATTGAAGTGGCAGTAACAGCAGAGCAGTAAAGATAGAATTTAAAAATCACATAGTTTTTATTACTTCCTAAGTGCCATTCCAGGTGATTTGCATATACCCATGCATTTAATTCTGACAATGTGAGGTCAAGTATACTTCACAGATCTATTTATGAAAAAGGAAAGTAAGGACTGAGAGGTTAAATCAGCTACCCAAGTTTATAGCCATCAGTGCCAGAGCCACTGGTAAACTAATTCTAGAGTTTGTATCATTAACTTTTATGATGCCCCATGTGCATGTGCATGCATACATATATATGAGTAAGTATGTGCTTACAAGCATCATGTGTGTTGAGGTGGTAAGAGCAGGTTTGTGTCTTAATGGTTGATATAGAAAGATAAGATAAAAGGATAATTTTACATTATCAAATCAGGTTAATTATTTTTAGTTATCTTTAGTAGAGTGGTGTTATTTTTGTTTTGCTTCCAAAAATCTTACACGGAACACTTGCAAGCTTTTATATATACCTGTTGAAACCTACATATGAAATAAGTAACCTTAGTGCTAGAAAAGCATTTGAATCTGATAGTGCTATAAACATTGTCTTCTTCCAGATTGTTACTTAATTTTAAATTATTTTCTAGTATGTTAGCTGAGACACAAGATGTGTTTGATGCCAAACTCTAGGTCTTCCCCTACAGTCATGAAAAACCACTGAGAAAGGACAGTCCTGCCAAAGAAAGTGGGACTATAGACATTTATATCTAGTGAAGGGTGGAGGATAAGTAAAGTACCATTAATAAAATTAATTGCAAAAAATATTGCAAGGCTACTCTAAAATTTATAAGTGGCAGTATCTCCTTCGAATGTTTATTCAAAAAGTTAACTCATAAGAAAAGAATCTGAAAGGAATATTCAGCTTCAAAACTATAAAATCAATTTTAAACCAAATTTCATTAGGTCTCTTTTAAAATAATATGACATATAATACTAAAATAGCTATAATGTCCTGTATACATTGATACACAAAATATTTTGATTGGTATAGGATTCTCAATGTTACCTTACTTTTTTAAATAGCTCAAAGTTTAAGTGTTTGTATTCTCAAATGATTATCAATAAATTAAAAATAATTCTTAAAAATAACAAGTGAAAAATAATGAAGTTTCTCTAAACATGGACTTGTACTATCTATTATAATTATGGTTCAAGGAGTCAATTTTATCCTTATGGGAAAACTTAGACCCAAGACATCATACTACCATAGAGAACCATGTTTTAAGAAGAGTTCAAATTAAACACACAATATAAATGGAACACAGTAAATTTTGGGGGAAACCCATTTGTTTAATAATGATAGAGTATGACTAACAATATTGTCAAGTATTATGTTAAACACTACAAAAATGTAAAATAACCTTTTGAACTTCAGTTCATAGAAAAGGAAAAAAAAGCTCATTTTTGTGCAATACCCAGTACTATTTTTTTTATCTTGTTTTTGTAAATTCATTTTGGGAACCTTGTCTCATCAAGTTCTCTACTTCAAAGACTACTACAATGTAAGACTCTTTTGAAACCATCTTTCAAGATTAAACTTTGGGAATTAAAAAAATATTAAATATGCTTGTCAAAACTCAATGAATTATAAATCACAGAATATCAAACTTCATTTATTTATTTACATTCCCAGCATGGCTTTTAATTGTCTTATTTTTACCACTTGAAATGGTCTTTCCCCAAAACTTCCATTCTCTTCACATATTTTAGGGATCAGCTTAGATGGTGCCCTGCCAGAACCACTCTGGTTTGCCACAGGATCTAAACTGAGCCCTATTCTCAAGCTGAGTCTCTATCATAGTAAATCCTGGCATAATCTCTTCAAAGATAAGAGGCTTCTAAGTTTAAAAATACTTTTTTCCCTTTTTTTTCTCTTCTCAAGTGTGTTTTCCCCTTCTAGAATATAAGGCCCATGACATCCAAGGTACTTTCGTTTCCCAGGGCCTAAAACAAACCTTCAACAAAATGAGTGACATATTTGTTAATTAAAAATAATTTAGAAATTTTAAAGAAGGCACCTGGAAGGGCCAGACAAAGGCATTTTTGTAATAGTATAAGGTAAACTTATATGCCAGTTTTCTATGATGTCATTAGTTTTATTTATTCACTGGGTTTATTTTATATTTTTGAAAAATAAACTGTGACTGGGATTTTAAGTATTTTCTTCAGTATGATGATTGATTTACTCTCATGATGCTTTTGCTATGAAGACAATTTTATAAATGTGCAAAATTTATAAGCAACACTTTTGCAGTTTCTGTGTTTTTGGTGATATTGAAAAGATATCCTCATATCTAGTTTGTGATATTAATCCCACCTGAGTTATTGTACTCTGTTCATTTCTGCGGATTTAAACTCAGAACAATGCTTGATTGATATAGGATATTTAAAGAATCATTGGACAGATGAATATGCGAAAAAATGAACAACAATGTAATACCCCCTTAACTGCATTTCCTTTTAATAATGAATCTGCTTATATTAATTGAATCAAAAGGTGTAGAGCCTTGTGACCTGTTCTCCTACCTCTCTACAATCTGTACAACTGGAATTAACCCAAATTATTTGTGGATTAACAAATAGGTCACATGTTTTCCTGGTTTTTGATATTTGCTAATTTTTATCTCATTTCTATTTTTTTCACCTTCTCTTTTGGGACTTACCATCTGAAAAATTTCTATCCAACTTTTCTATGCACTTTGAAGCCATTTTGTCATTTCCCCTTCCCTGAATCTCTTCACCATTCTAGAATATTCTGTTGATTTACCATTGTGCACTAAATATTTCACACCTCTATTGAATCTGTAAGGTGAAGTCATACCACATAGTGAAAAAACAAATTTGAAAAAGATTATTGCCAATATAACATACCTAGCACATAAAAAAGTTATAAAGTAGATAAAAAACAATGGATAAAATGACAACATTTACAATTTCAAGATCAATCCATTAAATCCTACAAATTCAGGTGAAGGACATTAAATAATATCATATGAATTTTCACCTATGAAGTTAACTCCAATCATCTGAGATAGTCTATACCAGGGAATGCTGCAGAACAATGGATTAGCATGTAGACTATTAAATCCTTTATGAAGAGGCCCATATGCAGTCTCTCAAACCCCAATATTTTATATATGTGGACACATGTACTCCCACACATATAATCTTTCTAACCCAGAAGCAAACTTGATTTCTATTTGATCACCTTTTATGCACATGACCTTAAAGAGTTCACAGACTTCTGTTGCTTTGACAATCAATCTAAACAAAAAGATTCAGTAGGTCTTGTGGAGGCGAAGAAATACGTTGTTAGCTGGGAAAATTCACATTTTTTTTTAAATTAACATTTTTATTGTTGTTGTTGGTGTTGTGCATTATAATTTACAAAACAAAAATCAATGATCTGAAGAATTAATACAGACCCCAGCATTAGTCAAATGTAGTGAGATATCTTGTATTTGAGAGTCTTCACTGGAATCTGAATGAAATCAAGCAACCACTAGTCTCTGCAGTACAATTTAGCTGACTTTTCCTTAAATATGCACAAGACAATTTTTTTGTGTGTAGACCTTTGAATCTAAAACATGTTTAGAACTTACCATCCTGTTTCTAACTCTCAAAAAATAATGTTTTTAAAATAAAAGGTTTCTCAAGTATAGAAAATCTAAAACAATTGTATCTTTTAACAGATACATATATTAAATCCTGTCTTTTTTTTAACATATGTAGGTTGCATCTCTCCTTTTGCACCTTTGGATTTTTTTGTTGTTGTTGCATTCTAATGATACCATAAATATTCCATAAAACATAATTTAAAGAATGGTGCATTTTGTGTGAGCTCTCAGCAGGAAAAAGTAATGACGAGATGCACTCTCATGAATGATACTGAAAGTAATTTCATGGAGTTATTGTAGCAGGCTGAATATTAGAAGGCCGTTTAGATTTCAAACTGGTATTATAATGATTTATAATATCCAAATGCTCTGAAGTGGCCATTCGTTGAACATCTTGTTATGCAAAGTAGTCACTAAGCTTTCTACAAAGTCATGTATTAATCACTTTGGTTAGGAACAAAATTCTGTTCTCTTAGCAACTGTTTCTACATATTTGTGCCCTATCTTTTACCAAGTTAAAAGTATTTGTTAAAAAATCAAAGATCATGCCTTCATTTGTATATTTTTGCTTTTGCCTTGAAAGAAAACCCAGCAATATTTTGATTGGATCAGTTCTTAGATCAAAGAAATAACTCTGAGAAGTAATTACAGTTGTTAAGAATTCATTTGCCCTCCCAAAATAGTCTTCTTTTTTATATTTTATCAAAATTATCTAAAATATTAGCATTTTTCTAAAACATGTATTTTATGTTAATTTATTATTCTAATTGATGATACACATTTCTATTTTGTTGAAAAAAGAGCTTCCAAGAAAAACAACACAATATTTTATATTATTTTATTTTTTTAAATATTTTTTAGTTGTAGACAGATCAATGCTTTTATTTAATTTTTACGTGGTGTGGAGGTTCAAACTCAATGCCTCATGTGTGGTAGGTGAATATGCTCTACCACTGAGTTACAGCCTCAGGATTCTGAAAATCTCCAGATTTAAGTGATGGAAGCCAAATGTTTCATAAATATCAGGAAAATTTTGTTATTATTTTTAAAAGGTTTGAAGTATTATATAAAAAATTTCTCAAATTATTTCCTAGGTTCAAAAAAGTCTATTACTTTTCCTTCCTCCCTTGAGCTGACCACTCCTTCCTTCCTTTCTTCCTTCCTTCCTTCCTTCCTTCCTTCCTTCCTTCCTTCCTTCCTTCCTTCCTTCCTTCCTTCCTTCCTTTCTAATGGCAATAACAAAACAAATAGCTCTAGACCTCTCCATTGTATCACTCTGACTTACCTTTATTATGCCCTAAAATAGGGAGATGTATAAAGTCATAAGACTGATAACTGGAAAAATAAAAGAACATATAAGTCATTAGGAGATTGGAAACACACCTAGAACATAGAAATGTAGGGCAAAAAATACTACATAAAGCAATAGTGAATTTTAACTTTGGGCTTCATAGTATATAAAATACATTTTTCTTGGCCCAGGACCATGAAAGAATGGAAATGTCATTTACAGAGAAGAGGGGAGCTGTAAGAAAGAGACTTGGGGGAAGAAAAAATAATTGGAATTTTGAAATGATTAAAAGATATTTAAATAGATGGGAAATAAAGAGGCTGAGATGCTAATTGTAGTGTCTCCAGCAATTTTCAGATGATACTGATTGTAGATAAAACACTGGGGTTATTACTATAGTAGAAACAAGAAGATAGCAAGGGGCAGAATACTAGGCTTTCCATAGCATAGGCTGGAAAAATGAGCAGGGACAGGCTAAGCAACAGCCAGAGATGTAGAAGGGATGTGAGGAAGTGTAGTGTCTTGGAACCTGAACCAAAAAATATACTCAGAAAGGAAAATAAATCTACTTTCTCCCTGTGAACCCTATATAAATGCCTGATGCAGGGAATCTCATGCTTTTATTTCTTAGTCTGTTTTGCTCACTTCTTTCTTTTAGGAGAAAGTTAGATGTGGTTGTATTATCTTCTCTCCAGTTTTCAACTCCACCTTCTAAAACATTTTCCAACTAGGTGTAAATTAAAAACCTCTGTCCCATGATAAAATACTGTGTGCCCTTTGGGCTTTTTTCCTTCTTTCCTTCCATCCCTCTCTTCATCAACAAATTTAATTAAGCAAATATCTATGGAGTTTGACTCATATAATTTCTTCTATACTATGAAATAATGGTTGTCAATAAAGGTTGATTACATTATTAGAAAGTAGAAAAGTAGATCCAGACATCATTTAAAGCTTATTATTTTTATATGCTTAAGCATTTTCAGATTTATTTAATGATAATCTTTTCCATCATCTTTACTGACACATACAAAGGTGTTTGTTTCAATCAAGAATTTTGGCAGTCATACACATGAATGCACCTACTCTTATACTTACATAGCAAAATACAACATAATTTCATAGTTTTATCTATTTTTCAATCCTTTTGTGTTTAATTATGGGTTTACAATTCAAAGTATTTTTCTCTCATGAATAACATTTTTGGGAATACTGAAGTTTCCTTTTATGAAACTTATAGTCTTTCACAATGATAAATTTCAAAACAATTCATCATTCAGGTTTTGTTGTAGGTAGAGTGGTTTTTCAATTAAATTATACCATTTGTTTGTTCATAGTTAAACATTTAGGATACAATATATCTTATAGGTCAAATACCATATTTCTGCATAATAGGAATTAATCATGAATAACATTTAATAAAGCAATACTTTCTACAGCAAGAGATGTTATTACTACTAGTTTGAATTAACTTAGATTTGTTTCCAAAGTACTTTGTGGAAATTTTGTGTTTTAAATTAATAGAATCTCTTTTTCTGTTATTTATTCTGGCTAATATTGAGAAAATATAGAGCAGTTAAACAGATCCTGCATTTATTTTTGGTACTACAAAGGACTCCAGAGGGCTACCATGGAAGCATCAATCTAGAAAAGTAGTTTTGTTTCTTGAATTTTAATAGTCACACTAAGGGAGATTGGTAGTAAGTCTAAGATACACCTTTATCCTACCCCCCAATTTCTGCATATGTGCAAGTTATTAACTAATTGAAATCTGACATTCTCTGTATAAGCTCTGATTTATTGTTCTTCAAATCTAGGTAAATGTTTTTTTCAAAATAGCATTTTAAGGAATTATTTGGTCTTGGAGCTATTTCAAGAAAGTATTTGCACAATCACATGAAATTATTATTATTTTTTTTGCAGAATCACAATTCATATGTGCTGAAATCATGCGGGCTATTATTTCATTCATCTTTGAGCCCCTGATGTGGATTCATTAAATCTTCAAAGTGCTAATTTATGATATTCTACAGTTTCTACTGTATTACATTAAAGTGTAATCATTACTTAGAAACCCTGGTGGGCAACTCCACTGTATTACTAAATAGACTCAAAACACAATACAAAATAACTTCTTTAGAAAGGGACTAATTGTAGTTCCAACACTATTCAGAAGTATAAAGAACCACTAGGGAAAATCTGGCTACTTCTGGTCCTTGAAGCTACACTAAAAGCTGATGTCCAATCAGGAGATCACTGTAATAACTTTTCTCTTATTGTGACTACTGTTGTTTAAACCAGTTTAAAAAACTGTTTCTTTCAGTGTCTTGCAATACCCTATTTTATAGGAATTATATATTAAAGTATGTGAAAGATGGTCCATGTGAGGAGTTTTCAAAATGTGTTCCATGAGGACTTGGAGTTGTACAAAAATGTCCCAGATGCTACCAGGGTGCCACAATAGGCTTGGGAGCAGGGTATAGTAGTGGTAGATTTTGAAGATTCTATTAAACCATATCCATAATTTGAAAAAGTTCTACCGATATGTTTTATCAATTGTTTTAACTTTAAATTTTGTTATGAAAAAAATTTGTTGAATATGCTATTTTTTTAAAAAATGTTGAGTACTGTCCTCCTCATTTTATTCCTTTAAGGGAGTTATTTACTAGTATTTATGGTATAAAAATGATGTAGGCATTTTCTTCTTGTTTAGAGAGATTATATTGATACAAACATGAATTGTAATTGTCTTCTATATTTTTATAATTATCTCTCATGATGTATTTCAATATACATTATTTAGAAGAATTAAAGTAACATTTTTGTCTACATAATTTACCTCCTATTATTCTATAGAATACAAAGTTTGGTTGTAGAAAACAAGTCATAGATTTTCATAAATTAAGTATGACTATTGAAGTCATATATTCTACACAATTTTAAGGGAATATGTTTAGATGTTTGAAATGAAATATAGCTATTTCTATCTATTTCTGTACCTATTTCCTGATATATAAAAAGATGTGTGAATAATTAAGACATTATCTAACTTTGAAGATCAAAAAACAGTAGGAATAACAGTAATATGTAAGTTTTCTCAAGATTTTGCATTGCATTACCATTAGATTATTTCTCCTTTGACAAACACACACAAAAATTGTGACACTAAGATAATAATGGTGTAGGATAAAACTCTCAAAATTAAAAGATGCTATAGACTCAAAAGTAATCTAATTAGTGACCTTTAATTGTCTTGAATTTATTTATCATATGATAATACCTTTTTAAAAATTCAGTTAAAGAGAATTTATTCTGTTCTTCTTTGTTATGACTTTGGTGAAATGGTAGACTCCAGTCATATAAAAAATATAATTACAAGTAATTTTTCACATACTAAATAAAAATGTAACCTGGATAAAATGACAATATGCACAGCGACGGATAAGTTGTTTTTCTTTTCTTTTTTTTCTTGTTTTACCAACAAGGATTGAACCCAGGGGCATTTAACCACTGAGCCATATCCCCAGTCCATTTTGTTTTTCACTTTGAGATAAGATCTCTCTAAGTTACTCAGGGTCTCGCTAGGTTGCTGAGGTTGGCTTTGAACTTGCAACCCTCCTGTCTCAGACTCCAGAGCTGCTGGAATTACAAGTGTGCACCACTGTACTGTGTGAAGTTTATGTTTGAATTGAGAAATACCCAACACTTTGGTGTCCAAAACTTTCATTTAAGATTGCATGATTTCCTTCTCAAAATTTACAATAATTTTTCTCAAGCTTATGGATAATGTGTAGGGAAATGAATTGCTCTCCTGTTCTGAACTTGAATAAAGACTGTTTTTATGTGGTATTGATCAATAACTCTGTCCTATAGGAAAATGGAAGCTTCATTCACTAGAAAGAGTTGAAGTTGCCAGAACCTGTGTTTGACAGAAGCTAAGACCACAGCACCAGTGAGTAGCAGCTGTTTTCCTTAAAGTTGTAACTTTATATCATTTTCTTTTTCCTTTGAAGAACAGCAATCCATTCTGCCTGTGTCTCACATTAAATTCTTTAATCACACAGAGAGATGAACTTCCAGGTATTGCTCAACTTTTTAAGAACATGTATTTGTATATGATTCATCTAAGTTGGAAGGAGAGAAAAGAGTTAATCACAAGGTTTTTAAATTTTCACAGAACTGAAATATCAGTTGTTTCTCCTTCAATATATTTAAACAAGCAAACCTTCCACTCACTTTAGATTTATTATTGTGCATTGATTGGCTCATTCTTTTGGAGGACATTGTGGCAGTAAAGTAGTAGACACATTGCATCCATCATCATGTGTCAAAGAGCTATCAGGTCGTTGGCTTTTTTTGAACTTTGCTGTTTCACAGAAACATATCGGAGTGTTATAGGCAGAAGTTTGACATTTTCGGGATGAAAATCAATTTTCTCTTATGTTTTTCTGAAGTGAGGCTTGTGTTTTCATTGCAGATGAAATGGCTTTTAGAACGTCGAAGTAACAAAATAAGAATTAAGGTAAATTTGGCCAAAAATCACATCAATGAAAGTAAGGAAAATGTATTTTAGTTATCTAATAATATTTAAATCCATGGGGAAAAAAAAGTTACTGATGAAAAAGGGTGCAAAAATAGAATACTGCTAATGAATCAAGGTAGTTACAGTGAAAATTCATATTTAAAGAGCTTAGTTAAAATTCAAACATAAGCACAGTGCAGTGATGCATGCCTGTAATCCCTGTGGCTCGAGAGGCTGAGGCAGAAGGATTGTGAGTTCAAAGCCAGCCTTAGCTACTTAGCTGGGCCCTAAGCAACTTAGAGAGACCCTGTTTTAGTCTGCTTCTCTTGCTGCTGTGACTAAAGGATCTGACCAGCAGAACTGTAGAGGAGTAAAGGTTTATTTAAGGGCTCATGGTTTCAGAGGTTTTAGTCCACAGAAGTCTGGCTCCTTTCCTCGTGCTCAATTTAAGGCACAACATCATGACAGAAGAGTGTGGCAGAGGGAAGCAGCTCACATCATCAGGAAGCAGAGAGAAACTCCACTCTCCAGATACAAAATATATACTCCAAAGCCATGCCGTAATTCCCATGTCCTCCAGCCACATCCTACCTACCACTTCAGTTACCACTCAGTTAATCCCTATCAGGGGATTAATTTGCTGATTGGGTTAAGACTCTCATAACCCAATCATTTCCCTTCTGAACCATCTTACATTGTCTCACATGTGAACTTTTGGGAGACACATTGTTTACCCTGTCTCAAAATAAAAAAAATAAAAGGGTTGCAGATGTGGTTTGTAGTTAAGCAGTTAAGTTCCCCTGGGTTCAATCCCTGGCACACCCACAAACACACAAATTTGAACAATATTTCAGAATATCAAATGCTAATAAAATATAACTAATTATAGTTTGTAATTTACGACATACATACACTACATATATGTATATATATGTATATATATGACTGCTTATCTACTCTGTTCATCTTATCTCTTGCTTTTACTAGAATGTAGGCTCAAGAAAGATATAGAGCCTGTCTCTTTTGTCCAGAAGTATAATTAGAGATTTTGTCATAATGCTATGGCAAAACAGACACTCCATAAATATTTTCACCTGGAATATTTGAAAATATAAACAATAGCAATATCATTAAAGTTTTGTAGTCTGCTTCCTTAATTTGCAGAAGCTCAGGACAAAAAAGTTTGATCTTTTTTCTTATATCTATGGTACAATATGGTAGATACAGCACTCAATTATATTAGAATAAATTTAGATTCATCATAAAAATTTTAAATATGTGAGGTGATGGATATGTTAATAACATGTCTTAGTTATTGTTCATTGAGTTAAAAAATCATAATATCACTTTGTCTTCCATGAACATATACAACTATAGTTTGTCAAGATATAATTAAAAGTTTAAAAGTTAAAAGAAAAATTGTTTCAGATAATTTTTGAAATCCCAAATAGTTAATATTTACACCTGTTTTGCTTGTTAACTGAAAATAAAACCACAAATCATAATAAAAATAGGTTTTTTAGAGGAATTTGTAGAATTTTAAAAATAAAGATTTAAAATAACTCTTTATAATTATAAATTCAATTTTTTAAAAAATGTGTTCCAGCTTTTAAAGTCTTATAGGTCTTTTTTTGTACATATAACACATGCATTCGCATTTATATTTGAATGCATATTTCCAACCATAATTTTATTCCTTATATAAGCACATTTAAATTCAATGTAACAATATATTTCTGATATGTTTTTCATGCAACGGATCATGTCAAATGTTCTAAAATTTTGATATCATTTGGGTGAATATGAAGATGCATAAAAAATAATTGAAAACAAACTGATTTCATGTTTTAGTTAATTACCTCATTCAAGGTAACTCCATAATAAACCTTCTCAGACCATTCAAATAAAAATATAGCATAAATAACCCACTATTTTAAGAATTATTAGTGAAATATAGTCACATATGTTTGCATGTGTAGGAATGTATAGATAGGTAGGTAGGCACATACATACATACATAACAAGACAATCTTAAACTGGCATTAAAACTTGTAAAAACATTCTCTTATGTGACAGATCTCAGTTCTCTCTCCTGCATTATAATAGGTTATTAGAAGAATGAGAGTTAGTATTCTTCATGTTCACCCCATCCCTCCACTTATATGGTAGGAGTATGTTCTGATGTTCATTAATAAAGGTATGTCTATTATAAGTATTTTTATTAGAAGTCAAAAGGTATAGCAATAAAATATGTAAAACATCCTGTAACTTCCCCTTTGTGACATATCGAGGACTATTTTTTATCCTGATCTTATAAATAAAATTTTCCTTACCTTGTACAATTAGTTTACTATTAAGCAGTTAAATAGCAAATGACAATACAATTAAATGAAGAAGATATTTCAGTAATCTTGCAGAAGTATCTTCTGTATATTGCAGTTAAGATATTATTTAACTTTCCTTTATTCAAATTACATTACTTAAAATCTAAGAACATTCTGTATAGCTTATTTAGCACTTTAGAATTTTTTTTAAAAATTATCATAACAAATGTATTTAATATGTAAATTATTTAAGAAAACAATTTGTATTGACAAATATTATTAGTAGTGTTTTCAGTTACTCTCTAGGCTAAGGAAACCAAGCACTGACCAAAGAGAATATTTTAAAAACCATCAATAAAATAATTTTATGTGAAATAGCTGGAGCCCAGTCACATCACTGAAAAGCTGTGGGATGAAGTTCCCTTCAGTGTAATTAAAATCTCAATCTTAATTTGTTAGAAGAGATTTCTCCACTAAAAGTTTAATATTTGGAAGCCAGGCAGAGAGACTGAGATCTGAATGGAGTCCAGTTCAAAAGCTATAGTAGTTTCTATTAACTCATAATACTTTTCCTTTGATAATAGGCAGACATCTCCCTTGGGATTAGATAAGGAAGTTTTATGATTTATAAATTGGAAGCTGCTATGTGTTTAATACCACTTCATGAGATCATCCTAGTAATCTATTCAGAGTATACATGTGTTAACATAATTAAACATTTTTATGTATGTACAGTTAGGTTAAATGAAACAACTAATGAAACGTGCACACTTCTAAGACTTCTAGGAAAAATACATTTTGATTTAACATCTTTGTACATCATTAACCTGTTTACTCAAGTTGAAATTTCTTCTGGAATTGGTATGAAGCAAACTATTTTCTAAGTTTGAGGAAGAAACTATAGGAAGTTAGTTCTTTATCTACAAGGTTTATAATCATGTGATCTTTTCATAGTAATAAATCAAAAACCCAATATTCCTGACTCCATTTAAATCAGACAAATAATTTACATCCAAGATCATAGATTTTTCCCCTCAAGCACATTGCTACTGTGAGGATGTTAATTATCCACATCACTCAGATAATTACCTCCTAACTTGTTTATTGCACAAACTACGGTAAAGCGTTTATCACAGGGAAGCATAAGTGGTCCTTCTATTATGGGTCAGGACAGTTTTTTAAATGGCTTAATAGTATCAGAAAAATAACTAGAATAAGTGCAATCACAGAAGGATAAATATCAGATGATAAGGAAAAACTATAATTCATTATAGCAAAATTTTCCTTGCATTCTTCTAAAGCAGCTTTTACAAACTGATGATTCTCAAAACATTACACCTGATAAGATACAATCCTCTAAAACAAATTTTATCATGAAAAATATTTTTCCAAAAAAGAATCTTGGGAGATCAGGGAAACAATGTGGCAATTTATGATACATAATAGGAAAAAGAGGCCCAGGAGAAGTTGTGTATAAAGAAATCTTGGATTCTGTTTTTCTAATGTACTTGGTTATTGAATTTTTTAACCCTCAGGTTCTGCATACTTTTTCTCTGAAGTTTCAAATAGTAAATATTTAGACTCTGTGACAACTACTCAGCTCTGTTATGTAGTACAAGATATGATTTAGATCTTCCATGAAGAAATGAGTGTGTCTGTGTCCTGACAAAATACAAAGGGCTAGATTTGGCCTTTGTGTTATTGTTTGTGGACCCCTGAAAGTTAATATGCAGAGATAATTTTAAAGTCTCCATTCTGGAAAAAAAAAAAAATCCTTCTTGATTCATAAAGACCAAACCCTCTAAAAGTTTAGACTTTTAGTAAGTCTAAAAGTTAGGAGGAAAGTCCATCCTCTTGGCTACAATCATTCTTGAGAGGTATGAAGTCTTAGAGAAAAGTATGAGAATCGCAATCAGTTTCTACAGAGAAGTCACCTCTATGAACCCTGGTATCTGTGGCTTTCACCCCACTATCACCTCTGTGCAACATAATTAATTATCGTCGTCTTTGTCACCCGCAACAAAGAGGTGATCCTGGGAATGTGTATGCAGCTCTTTATCTTGTGCACCCGTTTCTTTCTCTTTTTCTCTCCCATTTCCTCCCTCTCCCGTTTCCTCCCTCTCCCTCTTCCCTTTCCACCCTCAGTCCCTCCGTCTCTCCGTGTGTGTGTCTGTCTCTGTCTGTCTGTCTCTCTCTCTCTCTCTTACTCCCTCAGTTGACCAATCACAGAACTTCCACATGAAGCAAGCACGGGCAAGCATAGACAAAGGCTTAAAGCACGAACCAGACACAAGTGTGGCCAGTTTACAACCAACCGATAGGAATAACTTTCGCAAAGATACACCTGTTTACTCCGTGGCAACAGCAAAACTGGCATACTGCCAGGCGCCATCTTAGCATAGAGCCGGGGGTACCCGGAATACCCCAACAATTAATGGCTGAGAAAAATGAATCATGTACTCTCCCTGCCCTCAGTGAGCATATGATTTACTGGGAGCCATGGTGATAATTTCATACTGGAGAGGGAATGAAAGTAGCACAAAATGGTTACAATAAAATTGTAATATTACAGTATCATCATACCAGTGATCATGAACAGTAGCCTTTTTTCCAACAGGTTTAAAAAGAAAACATGGTTTGGGTGACAGGTATCAAGCAAGGTCTCATGGAAGAGATATTGCTACAGACAACTTTGTAAAGGTTGTACCTAGAGAATTCAACAGGCAATGCTACTAAAAAGAAGAATGATGAAACATTGCTGCCAGACAGAAGAGAATTAACACAGGAAATTGCAAAAGGGAAAACATGTTCCTTATGCAGCAAATAGTCCCTCAAAGGGAACAGAGAGCATAAGTCTGATAGGTCTGCACTACATACTTAGCCCAACAGAAAGGCAGGACGTCAGCAGGGTAGGGATTAAGCAATACCCATTTGCCCTCAGTCAGGAACAATGCATGTTTATACCACCTGATGGTATTGTTTGTTTTCTGTTGGAAGATTTTCCCACTTGTATTTGGTGGCCCAGAAGTGAATTGCATGGCCAATTCTTGCTGAAAGGGGAATAGAAAACAACTATTTTGGTTTGTTCTTGTTCATATTGGAGGTGAAAGGGGAGGAAAAGATTCAGAGAAGACTTGAAGATGCTGTTTTAGTCAGCTTTTTCAGTACTGTTACCAAAATACCTTATAAGAACAATTAGAGAAGGAAAAGTTTATTTGAGGACTCACAGTTTCAGAGGTCTAAGTACACAGATAGCTGGTTCCATGGCTCTAGGCCAAAGGTGTGACAGAACATCATGGCAGAGGTGTGTGGCAGAGGAAAGTAGCTCAGGACTTTGTACCAGGAAGGAGAGAGTGAGCTCCACTTAACAAGATCAAAATATATGTCCCAAAGGTACAACCCCCAATTACCTACCTCCCCAGACACACTGCCACCCAGGTAATCCCTATTAGGGGATTAATGCACCAATTAGATTAAAACCTCTCAAAACCCAGTTATTTCACCTCTATGCGTTCTTGCATTGTCTCACACATGAGCTTTTGGGGACACCTCACATCTAAATCATAACAGATGCCTACATATATCTATAGGAATGTTGAAGTATTTTATAAGAATTTCAGGTGTATGAATAATTTAGCAATCTACATCATATATATTTCACAGGTTAATAAGTATAAAATTCTTCAGAGAGAAAGAAAAAGCAATTGTCTTTTGAAAAAAGGAAAACATACATCAGATTTAAATGATAAAAGTTGAACTCGTCAGATGAGGATGAGATAAAATATTCAATAGCTTTTCCATTGGAAACTATATTAGCATCTTTTTAGATTTAATATTCATTTTTGAGTAGTGCATTATAACACAGAAATGGCATAAAACTTCAGAGGACTTTACCATCAAAAGATCTGAAACAGAATCCCAAACCCACCATTTACTAGCTATTTGGCTGTACTAAAGCCACACAGAACTTCAGCCTTTCTTTCATCATTTCTAAAATGAGGATAATAATAATTGCCCTTCACGCTGCGCAGTTTTGTTAGAAGGCCCAAATGAGGTGATATTTTACAAAATTGCTTCATCAAGAGCAAAACACTCTAGGACCTTCCTCCCTGCCCCCATTTCTCATTTGCCTCCTTTCTTCTTCTGTTCCTCTCATATATATAGTATCACATATGTGATATAACATATAATAATAAAGATATAACAGATAATATATAGTGGATATACACATATATGTATTGTCATATAAAGTTCCAACCTCAAAACCTTGAGATTATGAATGTCCTCATAAGATATGTCCAGTTTCTGTCACTCAACTTGTGTTCTTTTCTACTTAGAACAAATTGAATCATGCTATTAGGTGCTACATTTTTAATGATTGCATCTCTTTCTCACTTCAAAAGCTTTTATCTCTGACCTCATGTCCTCTGAAAGCCTGTCAAATATAATCAGCTGTTATTCAGTTTGTGTAGACATTGAGGATCATATATCAAAATTAGAGAAACTGGTAGTGAGGTACTTTTGTCATAGAATATAATCAATGGCTGGGATAACTCTTGGGTCACTTTAGAGGAGAAGCATTGCCCTTGAAAGGTAGCTGAGGTGTTGTGAATATTTGAAATGCATAATATCAATGATGTTTTTCCTCACCCACCATCTGCAACTTTAAGTATTACATCTGCTTATATCAACAAATCAGTGGAAACTCAAATTAGTATCCACGCATCAGATCAGAAATCTAAACCTAGTTGTATATGAAAAAAAATAATTATTGAGTTCCCTCTCTAGAATAAAAACATATATAAGTATATCATTTTGAATGGAAATTATTTTGAAATTAGACTATGATAAATTAGCAAATAATCTCCATAATATTTATGTTAACACATTTTAAATAATTTTCTATACACATATCCCTATTCATATTTAGTGACAACTTTCACATGTGTTAAGATGTGTAATAGTAAAAATAAAACAAATTAGTTCAGATTGGCCTAAATATGGAAGTAATTTTGTTGTTTTATGTATCGGAAATTCTAGAATTTTTCTTCAAGCTTCAGGCAAGGATTAATTCAAGGGTTTAGTGATATTGCTGCCTGGGAACTTTTACATTTTTGGTCATGGCTTGAGGCTTCCTTCATGATCTCAGTATAAGTTATTCACTCTCAGTTTTATATATCCCAAATTCATATGCATAGCATAGCTAATAAAGTCACCTCCGTTTAGTCTACCTTTGTCACATTCATCTCCAAAACAACCCATCACTGTGGCCAAAGCTTATTAAATAACTAAGGTTATAACCTCCACCTCTGGAATAAGGTCTTATGAGCATGACAACAATCAAAACAGGATTCTGAATCTTTAAAACAGATGGAAGGATGCCAGAGTGGCAATAAGTAAAGCTCGTTCCAGTTCCAAAATTAGAGAAAACTTTTAGGTCTCTGGATAGCTATATTTAATGTTTGGATTCTGACTCCTGATGCAAAGAATAAAGACAGTTATTCTCCCATAAGCTTGCAAAAATCATTCTGTATCAGGAACTATTAGGTTAAACCACATAAATCTGCTAATTGAAGGTGTCAAAATGATCACAAAGCAGTCTTAATGGAAAATGAGCCATGAATGATTCAGCTGTACCAGAAATAACAATCATCAACATATGTATGTTTTAGTCAGCTATTTCGCTGCTGTAACTAAACGATCTGACCAGCACAATTGTAGAGGAGGAAAGGTTTATTTGAGAGCTCACAGTTTCGGTGGTCTTAGTCCATAGAAGGCCAGCTCCATTCCTTGTGGTGAGGAAGAACATTATGGCAGAAGAGTGTGGCAGAGGGAAGCAGCTCACATCATCAGGAAGCAGAGAGAAACTCCGCTCTCCAGATACAAATATATACTCCATAGCCAAGCCCCAATTCCCACCTCCTTCAGCCACACCCTACCACCTCAATTAATACCATCAGGAATTAATTCACTGATTTGGCTAAGACTCTTACAACCCAATCATTTCTCCTCTGAACTTTCCTGCATTGTCTCAAATGTGAGCTTTTGGGGGACACCTCACATCTAAACCATAACAATATAATATTCTCCAGTGTTCAGCTAGCTTACTTACTAACATTATGCAACTGCAAATGATATTAATTTTCCTTGGAACATATATTTTCCTAATTTATCCCAAATGTCTTGGAAGTAATAGACTTCTTAAGAATTGGATATTCCTTGATTGCATTCCTTGACTATTTTAGCCTCAAGGCACATCATTATCCTTAAACATAATTTCCCAGATATAAATTGACTGGGTTCATGGATTAGAGTGTGAATCCTTGATTATTCATTATTATATTCAGGAAATGGACCCCTTTATTTCTGGAGAAACACCTGTTTTTTCCATGAGTTTCCTTGATGGCTTGTTTTTGGTCTCCATGCACCAGTTCCCTTTCGACTCATCTAGTTGATTCAGCTTGAGTGCTAAATCATATGGATGAGGCTTTAGCAGAAATTATCTATATTCTAGACTCTTGTCAGAAATCAGTATTATCTGATTTTTATTGCAAGATACATATCAAAACTTGGTTTTACAAAATACTTTTACTGACCTTTGAATGTTCATTTCTACTAAAATACAAAAATACAATTTGTTCTCATTTGATGCCTCTGGGAATTTGTAGTTATTGCTGGGTATTGCTGGAATCCTTGGGCAGCTCTATGTGGAGAAATTCTTTAAATAAAAGGTCCAGTAATCATGTTGCTGTGTCTACCAAAGGGAGTTATTAAAAATGTTTATTACATTACAACCTTTAAGGACCTCACCTAGCTCCCTTTTTTTTTATTTTTGCCCTTAAATGTGCCTAAAGGTTTTTTCCCTCCAATCCATGATATTTTATTATTAAATATGCACAACTGGCAGTAACCGTTTTTAACACATTGATTTCCTGAGATTTCAGAGCTTCAATACAATCATACTTAAAATAGTGTGCAAACACTTGGATTTGAGTATTTATTTAATTTCCCCCATTTTTCTGCCCTACTTCCTTAATTTTTGGTCAAAGTAACACTTTTCTTAAGAATTCAAAAGAGGGAAATATATAACAAAAAGTTTTAAAAATATATGTTGAAACAAAAAGGTAAACAGATGTAATAACTATAATCATAATTCATCAAAATAACTACCATTAGTATTTAAGCATATACTCTGAAATATCTCATTTATCATTTTATTCATCATTCATCATGTTTGACCATTTTATTGTGATCTTCCTAAAACAGTCTTTTCTTTTTTGTGTGTGTTTAAACAAATATCTTTACTGTTGACAAATTGATTATATAAACATTTGTATATTCCTATTATAGATTTCAAGCAAATATTAAAATTATTTATACAAATATTTGAAGTATAGGAGAAAGTACCATATATGCTATATATAGTATATTTACATACTATATATGTATATAATACATATACTATATATATAATATATATATAGGGTACTCCATCATATATATATATATATACACACACACATACACCATATAGCAAAAATGTCTACATAAAATTATCAAATCAAAATTAATTGTTTTTTATGTGCAGAATCAGTTCAGCTAGCTAGAAAATGTGTATGTTATTCTGTCACTATATATCTTTTTTTTTTATATGTTCTTGTGGTTTGGATGATATATGTCTCCCAAAGGTCCGTGTGTTAAAATCTGAGTACCCAGAGTGGTGCTATTGGGAGATGGTGTGGACCTTCCTTATAGGAAGTCCTTATATCAGTCTTTTCAATTGCATGTTACTCCACCTCTAAATCAACTGCATTTGTATTTTGATATACTATATCTTTTCTCTCTACTGCCAAGAGCAATCATGTTCCTTTTTGGTGGCTATAATACAAAGGAATTGTTGATTTTCGACAGGAGACTGTGACTGTTGTAACAAGCTCAGTTTAACTCCTAAGCATGTCGGGGAGTGAATTCTCTCATTGTGAGATCTGAAACTTGCTCCTTCAGTAATACTCATGGGTAGAGAAGGCAAAGCAGCTATTATTGCTAGCTTGTGGTCAATTTGTACATTGATTGGAGAACTGATCTAAGGAAGAAAAGAGCTCAGTGATATCGTAGACATTCTTAAAGGTGCATACTCACATTTACATGCTTATTCGGGATTTACCTTCCTCAGAATAATCTTTAGCACTTCCTCAGGGGGATGCAGTGTGTAATTGTACACTTCTTCTTTGGGGCTGCTATGCCCGTCCCAAAGTGATGACCTCAGAGTTCATTGCTTCACTTAAAAACAAGTGCTAAGTATATTAAGCTTCTGGAATCCAAGTTTTACAACACTGGATTTTAATTATATTTTACTAAGATTTACTTTTTGGCATGCATCTCTTTATATTTACAATTTTTACTCATCTCCAAAATACCATTAGTTTTCTATATTCTTTATGTGCCCCAAGATATTTTATTCATATGTCTGCATACCTGTTCATATACAGGAAGATTTTTATATATACTTACAACTACACATAGACTTTCGCAAATTTATTTTTAAAGTCAATTTCTTTTGCTAATCCTATAATCTGATGTACATTGTATCTTTATCATGTATCTCACTACCCCAGAAGCAACTTGAAACACTGAAAAGTTGTTTTAATTATTGAAAATAACTACTACATGTTAAATCAAAGAGAACTGTGAAGTCTTTTTTCTCATAGATATGCTTTTTAATTTTTAAGAGGCTTCTAACTTCTTAAAAAAAGGATTTATAGGGGGGAGTCAGTGGTAGAGAACTTGTCAAGCATAAAGCAAGTCCTGGGTTAGATCCCCGGAACTGAAAGAAAAAGAATATTTAGTTTTACATATTTAACTTTAATTTTTATAAAATATTCTTCCCCTTACATTTAACTGCTAGTGGTCTCTAATATTGAGCCTAAGTACGAATAATGTACTTCAAACTTTGGCCAAATTAGTTTGTATAAAACAAGAAAATTATATAAGATGACTCACATAATGAGCTGTTACATTGTAATTTCTCACTCTGTATGTGCAAATTGAGCTGTAGATTGAGTCATTTCAGAATTCACCTCAAGTGTTTACAATGAGAAAGCCAATCTGTAAATGTTTAAATATTTCTTCCCTATCAGTATCTGTAAGTCCATAAGTGCAGCAGTTCCTTGGCTGACTTTTTTGGAGCCAAACATGTTTGTTGTCTTATTTTCAATATAGGTTCAGATTGCCTATGGCAACACTTAGGCTATGAAATGTCAGAGCCAGAGTTTGAATTTAAATGTTTGTGCTCTTGATCATCAAGAACCAAAGCCTGTGATGCCCATGTTGTTTTCGCTCCATGAACCTGGTTATGTGGAAGATAATTGAGAAAAAGTGGTGCTTGATATCATTAAGCCTATTAAGATAATAAGCAAGTGGTGGGAGCTGTAGCACAGTGCCGAAAGTTGGTATTGGGATTGAGGTATTTAGAAAAATTCATAAAATCTTTCTTCTGATTAGAAAAATGCAGTCCCCTTTCCTCAGTAATAATTATAAAACTCAGTCACTGTGGAAAAATCAATTTGAAATGGGAGGCCTTCCTCCAGACTGATGCAGCCCAAGATACAGTATGCAGCTTGATGCAGGAAAGAGCAGGTTTGATTTCAGCTTCCCTCTTGGAAAACCTTAGATGGACACAAACTGGGCCCTTAGAAAGTTAAATATATTTAGAGCTATTCTTTTCTCATTAAAGTGCTAATTGCTTTGTTATGGCAAATGTAAATTGTTCTTTTAATATCTAATTTAGATATCCAACTCTTCCTATTTTCTTCAACCAGTCTTCTCTGTCACTGTTCAAGTTAAGATCTCTCTCATTGGAATTGTTTCCATTAGTCCCTGAAAGATTTTTCTAGATTTCATAGTGGCCTCTGAATAGGACCAATGGCTTCTTATCAGGGGATTTGGACCTCAGTGCTAAACGCATTCATTTTCAACCCCGTCTCCTGCATTTATGAGCTCTATCACCTCTAGCTTCTGCTAGATTCTGCACTTCATCTGCCATTATTCCCATTATCAATTACATACCAACTAACACTGACTTGAAAATTATAGGTCTAAATCTCTTCTTCACAATTTAAAAGTGAAAAACTTCTCCTGAGCATATTTTTTTTTTAACATTTCATCAGGGAGAAAAATGTATCCTGATGTTAAAAGGCTTGATTTGACTGTATTTTCACAAAATGTAAATGTTCATGTTTTACTCTAGAAATACTGATACGTTGGTTTATGAGATGAAGCTTCAGATTTCAATGAGATGTTCTGGAATATTCAGCATATAGAACAAATTACTTTTATAAGAAAACCTGAATTTTGACACCCACATATTATCAAGGTTTTCAGAAAAAGGATCTGTCTTTACATTTTTTAAAATTTTTGTAAGTTCTTTTTATCTTTACAATTCTAATACCACTTTTTTTTTTTTTCCAGTGCTGGGGATTGAACCCAGGGCCTTGTGCTTGCAAGACAAGCACTCTACCCATTGAGTTATATCCCTAGCCCTCTAACAACACTTTTTAAGAAAGCACTGTGTACTTGTCTGTTTGAGAAGATTTCTGTTACAGATTCACCCCCTGTACACTCTCTTATCTCTTATCCATGTAGCAAACTCCTATATATCCCTCAAAACCACCTCAGTCTCATCCTTACTTCTTCTTGGATTCATATTTCACACTTGCTCACATGAAAGCCCATCCTTTCTAAATCCTGTCTTTATTCTTGTAACCTGTTATTGTGCTTACCTGTTTACATGATTCACTCCTACTAAATTGTAAAATCATTGAGGAGTAGAATTGTGGCATTTTCATCTTTTTATCAAAATTCTTAACATTATCTTAATAAAAGGAGAAACAATAAATGTCAGTTAAATTTTGTTGAAAACTACAACATGGTGCTGGGAATGTAGTTCAGTGACAGAGCACTTACCAATGTGTGCCAAGCCCTGTTTCAGTCCCCACTACCATGCAAAAACAAAACAAAACACCTAACTATAACATTATAGAAAATTATGTTATTCTGCAAAAATAAAAATCTTACCTTTTCCCAAAACTCTTTGACCACATTGTCATTTGGTGTACTGGAATCTATGGTTTACTACTAAATTTTTGTCTTTGCACATATCAGAATAAATATAAAACAGTGAAGTATACAATTATTACAGGGCTAGCAATATATTTTGACTCTTTATTAAAATGCTACTCAACTTACCAAATTATAAGAAGTAAATTTCTATCATTCATGATCTTGTGTATTTTTAGATTAGTGACATTTATCAGTCATGATGATTATGTGGACAAGAGGCTAAATTTTCAATACTTTAGCATCATCCAATAGAATACTTACCTCTTACCTCTCAACATTCCTTTATTTCTAATTCTAAGGTTACTTATGCACTCAAAATTCCTGAAAAAGAAATTAAACTATTTTTTATTAACTTGGAGAAAAATATTTCATTGCCAAGCATTTAAAAGTACTTTTTAATGGCATCAGAGTACATCTTTTCTAGATGTGAGGCACGATAGAAATTATTCTCTAGTGTACAAGGCAACTGAGAAAAAATTCTAACAAATTTGACATTTGTTTTCTGAGTTTTCATTTTAAAGAGTATAAGGTAGAGTCATATGGTTGGCATAATGGTGTCTGTATCATAGCTGAACAGGCATATGCATGGCTTTATTTAAAAGCACCATCCTACTATTAACTGTGATATTCAATTTATCTACTTCAGAAAAATGAAGAGATAAATTGACTGCAAATGTGAAATTGAGATTCCAAAGAGACTCGGTTAACATTGAAACATGCTTTGGGTTTGATTTTCTTACTTTAATATTCAACAGCTTCAAAACATAACCTAGAGCTCTTAGCTTTTCATTCCTGCTGTGCACAGCCCTAACAATGGTGCGTGCACTGCTTGTGTTTTCTTTCTAAACAATTACTAGTAAAATTTCAGAACTAGTGATAGTTAGCATTTGCAAAAAAAGGTTTTAATTTTTATTTCTCTAACATCAAGGAGTACCACATTAAACTGAAGTACATTTTGCTCATTTTTCCATTGTAGGCTATCATCTCAAGTTTGGGTGATTACATAAGTTACCAGTTAATAAACCATATACTTTCCCCGCTTCAGTTATGATATGATTGCAAATATATAGCTTTATTTCATGCAAATAATTGAATCATTTGCCTCCAGCAATTTTTTCATTAAAATGACTCTAACTGTAAATGTATTTCTTAGGGAGAGCTCCTAGATCTGTATTTCAGACTTTAAATAACCAAATTTCAACTACTATTTATCTGGACTTCACTGTTGCCAAAAGGCATAGTCAACTTAAAAATTAGAAATTTTAATAGTATCTAAACCCCAGAACTTTAAAAAATTTTGTCTTAATAGATCATTTCTCTTGTGTAAAACTTTCCATTCACTGGATTTTTTCCTCATTAAAACATACTTTTGTTTTTCTAAACTCATCTGCATTAGTCAATTTTAGTAAATCTCTATTGCGTCTTCACCATTATCCATTTCTCTTTACCCTCTATCTCTTCTGCCACCAAGATGGACTATCCTGCCCAGCATGTGGTTTTGGTGAGAAATCTGCAGTGTTCTTTGTGAACTCTGAGTAGTCAAATCAATAAGTGTGATACAGTGTGTGCATAATATCCTCTAGGCTATAATATATGAATCAGGATATGATGTCTCTCCAAAAATAGAAGCTATTGAAGACATTGATAACTGATCCTAACTAAACTCGTGTTGGGAACCTTTAGTTACAAGCAATCATAAGTTTATTTAATTGTACTAGTTTGAATTGCTTCTTTTTGTCACTTTCAACAAATATTCCTCTTGTAGAGACACATAAGGTTTTCACTGCCTGATAAAATCAGCCTTTATCAGAAGTTATTCATAAGATAATTTTACTTGATATTGGATTCTGTCACCTAATTTGCAAACTGGTGTTATTCTTAAAAGTACATACCTTTTAGTGTATGTGTGTGTGTGTATACATTCCCAAGATTTTTACGGCTTTCATTGCATACAGGTGAATTTCTTTCTTACATTAAAAGTGTTAAATGAGTAGTAAAATGATTTTTAGTACTTTAAAATTTATGTATATTTTTAATCAATTGAAGTAATAACTGAGGGATTAAACCATTTCTACTCAGTTGCCAATAATCATTCTTTTTGGTTATTTATATTAATTTAAACTACATTTATACACTGAACTTTGTTTAAACAATGTTACTGCCAACATGGTGGCTCAAGCCTATAATCCCAGAGGCTTGGGAGGCTGAACTAGGGAGATCTCCAGTTCAAAGTCAGCCTCAGAAACAGCAAGGCCCTAAGCAACTCAGTGAGACCCTGTCATTAAATAAAATACAACAAAGGGTTAGGAGTGTGGCTCAGTGGTTGAGTGCCCCTGAGTTCAATCCCTGATACCCAAAAAAAATTACTTATTTTTTTAACCAATACATTTTATACTTGTGTTTATTTAGTCTAGTCTGAGAACATTATCATCAAAGCCTAAAATAAACCCTGAATTCTCTCAAGGAGATAGAAAAGGCTTATATCAATGTGACTATAAAAGGCAAATTTAAGTTTTTAACTTATTCAGTCTGAAGACACGATCAGTATTTATCTTAAATTTCTCATTAACTGCACTTGAGTTTCAATATCAGAAAGTCTTGCTGAGAACCCATCATGTATACCTCAGTAAAATTTTGTTGAAATACACATTTTTATAAAGATTATTTCTTGTTTTGTATATTGAGACTTGAAGATTTGTTTAAGGAAGAGAAAGGCTAAAGTAAAATCTTAAACAGATTATTATTTCTCTGCCCTTCATACAATTTACTGACATAGATTTTCCAATAAAATGATGAAACACATTTTCTATAGTGAAACTTTATATGCTACCAACTTTAAGTGCTGTAATTTACTTTTAATTGTAAACCTGAAAGGTTAAATTTTAATAGTAATCTTAAACAGGTACTATGAAATCATGGGGTTGATCCTCCCAAGAAGGTCAACCATTCCCTGGGTTGTAAATTTAAGTGTTTTACATTAATTTAAATGAGTTAATATGATGATATATTTCTCTTTAATAATGAATGTATCCCATAGGTCCTAGTTCACCATTTCAGAAAAATGTTATACCTTCGTCAGCATGATTTGATCTCTACTTGATTTATGCTCCTCATTTTGGGGTTCATTTGACACTCTTATCTTCTAGGTCAATTCATAAATGTTCTTATTATATTTTGACATAATTTCAATCTAAGGGAAAGACAAAAGATGGAGGAAAGGAAGAAAATGAGTTCTATATGAATTTCACTTGAAATTATACTGAAGTCTGCAAATTGAACACTTCTCAATATACTATCTACATACAAAATATTTTATGTATAAATAAGACTTTTAAACTTTAAAATCAGATGTTTTTTAAAATTTTGAAATATAAGGTGTTTACATTAAACATTTGGTAAATTCTATATCAATTATTATGCTATTGTCTATTTTTCTCTACAAATATGTATAATATACACACATATGAGGAAATTTTCTCAATGATGATCATGATAATTAATTTTATTTCTGCTTGATATTTTGTCAATGTAATAGGATATGGAATTACTTATCCTTTACTGATAGCGAACAAACAAGGTGCAGTTTACTACTGTAAATTTAAAAAGTGTAGAAACACCAGTCATATAATATCTTCCACTTACAGTATTAAATGTTTTCTTTTAACTTTGTAGTTCATTATTATTCACCTAAATTTAAATTGGCAATAAAGAAATTGTTAAATAATGTTATAAAATAATAATAAAACAGATAATAAAGTCATTAGCTTAAAGTCATTCATATTTGATCTTATGGTTCAAACAGTGGCCATTAGTAAAACATATTAGTGACTAAGAGAACTCTTAGCCAATATTTTACTTAAGTATATTTTCTTAGAGCGAAAGAAAAAGCAATAAGGAAAAAAATACATGGAACTGGAGAGCATCATGTTCAGTGAAATAAATCAGATTTAGAAATTCAAAAGGCATATGTTTTCTCTCATATGTGAAAATTAGAAAAATGGAAGAAAAGGGTTCCCATGAAAATAGTGAGACTAGTAGAGTAAAGGAAGAGGAAGAGGAAGGGGCCTCAGGGAAGGGAGGAGGGTATGGGAATGAAATTGATCAAGACTTTTTATGTTATGTGCAAGTACAGATATGCCACAATGAACCCAATTCTATATAGTTATTATTCACCAATAAAAATTTTTTAAATAAATAAATGGATTAAACTAAATAATACATTTCTAGTTAGAAAATGTTAATAGACACAGGAGACCACTTTCATTAAAATAATTACATTGTGTAAACATATAGAATTTAAAATATTCACAAGTATTTACAGAGAATATTCAATATTATAAAAGTATGAAATATACAAAATGTAAATGTATTGTGAAAAATAAATATCCATGTAAAGTCTACTTGTTCTTCCTAAATAATGAATTGTCTTCATAGCTTTTTTTGTTGTCAACCTTTCTCCATTCTGATAGGTAAATTATACTATTGAATAGAGTAATAAATCCTAGATGTTTTTTAAACTTGTGTGCAACTTCAGTGTTAATTTGTTCCTATTGTTTTTATTCCATGTATTGCAACTGAATCTAGAGCATCTGTGACTGACACAAAATTATTATATAATCAGCTAGGATTAGATGAATCCTAACGAATTCTAGAATAGGAATTAAAAACTCAAGGCTCCTGGTTTCCACCTAGTGTCCTTTCAATGATCTATTCTGAATCTTCAGTGCATTGCATAATCAATTGCTATCACCATTTTTGGGACTTTACAACATTGTCTAATTAATACACATACTGTTGCTCAAGCACATGTTAGAATCACCACCAAAATTTACTAATTACTTTGAAATGATGGTAATGCCATCTAAATCTTTATTCTCTTGAGAGGGAATGGAATAAGTTTTTAATAAAAGTGAATCCTTTGTGCAATTTTTAATAATAATTAAACAGTTGAGCAACCGTGTGTGGTGTGTGTGTTTGTGTACCTTGGGAGACACTGTGCAAGGTGTTTAAGACACACTGACCAGAAATATGATAGCATGTAACTATTTGTACATACTTTTAAATGTCCAAATAATCCACAGTGCATTAAAATGAGATTTGCTAGTAGTCAGTGTAATATATTAGTAAAGATAATACTGTCACATAATGCCAGTAGGTCAGGATTTCTTAACCTTGATGTCATTGACATTTTTGGACATTTATCATGTACCTTGCTGTGTGTATCCATTTTAAAGATTAATTTTATTGTATTTCCAATGTATTGATACACTACAATGTTTGTGCATCCTTTGTTTGTGTTTGGGTTAATAGATATTCTGATTGTTTCCTGGTTGATATTAATACAAATATTGTTGCCATGGACATTCATGAGGGGATATTTAGATCATCATAGCTCTTATTCATCTCTATAAAATTGTTATGCCATCATATATATGTATGTTTAAATTCATGAAAAATTGCCCAATGTATTTCCAAAGTGGTTGCATCATTCTCCATTTTTTTCAGGAATGTCAGACACCTCCCACTGCTACAAATCCTTGCCAGTGAATTGATTTCAAGTTTTTCATCACACCATTCTAATGACTGAGTGGTGGAACCACATTGCAGTTTAAATGTGCACTTCCCTAATGGCTAAAAATGTTGACCAACTTTCATGCAATAATTGAGCATTAACCTGTCTTCCTTTGTGAAGTATCTGATAATACCCTGCCCATTTTGTTTTGTGTTGTTTATTTTTTAATTATCCCTCAGAGGACTGATGAAGTAAGAGACCTGAGCATGACAGACCCAAATCCCACTCAGGGGATAAACAGAAAAATGTCTAAAAGCAGTCATATATTCATAATATCAAATTATGTTTGCATATTTAGTATGAAAAACAAAAATGTCTAGAAATAGAATATGGTAATAATATTGAGATAAGTACCTTTTTTCTTTTTTAGTAATATATCTATAGAGTGGCACATAAATACTTAGGAAGCTAAAAATCTATAAATCTATAAACATTAGCATATATACAAAACTATACACACACAAATTGTGAAACTGCAAAACAGTGTCTGTACAATTACATTGCCATTTCAAATATATGTGAATGAGAATTTCTGAAAATATATTTATGTATATATATCCATCTATATTTTGCTGTTCATCTGTTTATCTATTTTATAGTTATATCTGAATCTGCATCTGTCTTAGCAATTGTGAAGGAAGAAGATATAATCAAGTTGATAAAGCTTATAATAAAATTCTATTTTTATTCATTTTCAAACCTATCTAAGCTGTTAATATTATTCTTTCCTACTGATGACCCTGGGTCATTTCTAGATTCAATAGTCTTTGTTCTCTTTATTTCTATAATAAGATAATAAAACCATTAGAGGGACAGGAAGTGGGTGGGATGGGGACTGAATTAGTCTGGAGGCTCTGAGACAAAGATATACAGGCTAAGATCATGATTGCTTTGCTAGTGGTTGTTCTTCATATTCATTGCTTTGGGCTATGGACACAAGGATTGTTTCCAAACAATGATCTCATTCTCATAGCTCTAACAAATGCATTCTGCTTTATTTCATGGTTAGCATGTTTATGTGTAAAGAATAAAACCTAGGAATCCAATACATAGTCAAAAGGTGGCCTTCTTGACTAACTGCTTCCCTGCTGGTGCTAATAAAACTGGATTAATATCCACTAAAGACATATCTTTAAAAATATATTAGGAAATACAAGGAAACCATAGACCTTGTGTTATGAAGAATAGGTTTCTCCTCTGAGGTAAAAACAGATCTTTCAATGAGTTTACATTTATTCAAAGGCTTTCTTGTTTGTGTAATTGACTTATGCATTTATTTTCTCTGAAATTTTTAACAACTTACAAAACATAATCTAGTGCATTAGGAGATGAGTTGTATTTATTTCATTCATTGCTTTATTTTCAGACCCTATCTTAATTATAAAAGTATTTCAATATTACTTACTGCAATAGCATTTTTAACATTCCAGCTAAATAATTATGATATACAGCATTGTCATTTGAAACTATTTTAATTAATAACAAAAAATAAAATGTAAAATGTTTTCTATTTGAATGAAAGCCGTATTTAGCTAAAGTCCCTGGGGGAGAGGGGGTGGGTAACCTCCAATGACCCTTAAGATACTTAAGAAAACTTCAAGCAGATCAGTTCTTAAGGGAGAAAATGGCTATAATCCCTATTTTTCATGACATTTTGACCTAATTTATTAATTGTTTGACTTCTATTTCTCTGTTTTGTTTTTGCTTGCTTTCCTTTCCTACCCTTTTACAAACAGTTCTAATGCCATTCAGTATTCTTAGACATAACATTTGCTCATTGGAGAAATGATTGTATGAATGGTAACATTAAAATTCAGCAATGAAATAGTAGCTGAACCCCTTTGTAGTGTTATTAGAGTCCCAGAGGGAAAGAGCAAAGACAGACTTAATAGATATTCTCATAAATAATATCTGAAAACTTCTCAAATTTTGCAGAAGATAAAGTGACAGATTCGAGGAGGGGAGTGAACATGAGCAAGATACACCCAAATAAACCCTTGCCTAGATGTATTGTAGGCCACTTTCTATAAACCAAAAGCAACTGAAGGATAATGCAATATATCAAACTTTATGGGAAACAATAAAAACAGTCTGAGAGGAAGGTGTGCAGCAGGGAATGCTAACATGAAAAGTAAGAAAACTCTCAAATTAATAAACTACCACCTCAAGAATTTGGAAAAAGAAAAGTTGAAAATCTCCCAAATTAATGAAATTGAGAACAGAAAAATATCAATGTATATGTAATGTTCAAAAGAAAATTATTGAGTCCCATAATATTGACAAATGATTGATGAAGAGAGAGTACACAAAATGCCAATGTCAGTGATAAAGAAATGGTATCACTATAGATTCCTTATACATCAAAAGTAGAATAAAAAAACACTACAAACAACTCTACACTCAAATATTTGCCAATCTAGTTTGAAATAGGCCCTCAAGGAACAAATATCACCAAAACTTCTATGAAATAAATTATTTTAAAAGCCTTAGAACTGTTAAGGAAATTTAATTTTTATGTAAAACAACACAAAAAGAAAGATCCAGGTCTGAATGATTTCACTGGAAAATTCTACCTAATGATGAAGAAAAAAATTAATACCAGCTGTCCATAATTTCTTGCAGAAAGTAGAACAAAACCTTCTTCATTTAAGAAAGTTGATGTTTTTTTAATATCAAAATCAAAATGCAGACCACTAAATATTGTGAATAGTGGCATAAAAACTATTAACAGTATCATGGATGCAAAGCTGACTCCATATATGTGAATTGGATAATATATGAGAAATTTAAAAAATAGAAGGGAACTTCTGCAAAGTGATGAAAGGGCATGTTTGAAACCCCTACAGCCAACATTGTACTGAATGGTGACAGAATCCTTTTCCCATAATATTGGCTGTGATATAATGAATTTGTCCTCAGTGGTTTTATGCAACACGATGTTGCAATTCCTAACCAGTACAATAAGCCCTTTTTATTTGTGAATGATATACGCTTAAGAAAAAACATATGGAATCCATAAAATTAAAAGATAAAACATAAACCCCAAGGATTAGTACATATGTTCAGTAAGTCATGAGAGGCAAGATGAGCATTTAAAAACAATTGTATTTCTGTAGTCTAGAAATGAAAACCTGAGCATCAATATTGAAAATATAATAGCATTTGTTATGATGGAAAGAAAATTATCTCCTTATATATAATTTTAAAAAGCATGTGCAAAGACTAATATGCTGAAAGTAACAAAACTTTAATGAAAGAAATCAAAGAAGATTTAAACAAATTCAGACACATATCACATTCATGTATTTGAGGAATCAATGTGGTAAAACTGAATTCTCCTCCAATTTATAAACATGTTAAACCAAATTTCTGTCAAAATTCCAAGAAGGTTTTTTTTTGGAGATATGGATGATACTATTCTACATTTCATTTGTAGAGGGAAAAGAGCAGAATCGATGAAAAAATTGAAAAAGAAAAAGAAAGAAGGAAAAAGGAGTTTAACATTTAAAATTGTATTATGTAGTTGCAATAATCACAAAAGACTGTATTGTTTTGACAGAGACACCAACCAATGCAACAGAATAAAGAGTGCAAACAGAACAGCGCACATATCCGCAATTAATATCTGACAAAATTGCAAAACCAATACAATGGAGAAAAGAAAAATATCTTAATAAAAGGTACTAGTGCATTTGAGACACTTGGAATATTTGAACATCCATAGGCAATTAATGAACTTTAACCAAAGTCTCACATTTTTCACATATAACTCGAAGTAGGGCACAGACTTATATATAAAACGTAAAACTTTAAAGCTTTTATAATATCATAGGAGAAAAATCTTCAAGGTCTACAGCTAGGTAGACAGTTCTTGGACTTGATAAGAAAGCAAAATCAATAGGAAAAAATATAAATTTGTTAAATCCATCAAAACCAAAAACAAAATCTTGTTTCTGAAAGACTTTTGAAAGTATGAAAAGAAAATTCAATCGCATATCCCACACAAGATTTATTACCTAGAACATATAAAGACCTCTCAGAACACAATAGTTATAAAATAAATAATTAAAATTGAGCAAAAAATATGAAGATGTATCCCACCAAGAAAGAGATACAGATGGCAAATAAGAAAATGAGAAAATGTTAACCATTATTAACCACTAGGGAAATACAAGCTAAAATTACAATGAAATGTCACTACAAATTTTAGGAATGGCTAAATAAAAAAAATACAATATTGATAATGACAAGATTAAATTGTTCAACGATTAGATAAAACATCATTAAATGGTTCAATGATGTGTCACTGTTGGGGTGTGAAATGGAAGAGCCACTTTAATAATTCTTCAGTTTCTTTGAAAATTAAATCTATAGTAATTCTGTGACCCAGCAATTGTGCTCCTGGGCATTTATCCCGAAAACTGAAAACTAATATTCACACAAAGCTCGGGCATGAATGTTTACAGAAAATCCATTCACAGTAACCAAAAACTTAGAACTCAGACGTCCTTCAAGAGTAAAAGGTTACATACACTGTGGCACCTGCAAACCAAGGGACAATATTCTGCAGTGAAAAGTAATGAACTATTGGTGCACACAGCAATGTGGATGAATCTTCAGAGAATTACACAGAGTGAAAAGGCCAATTCAATAATATACTGTGTGATGCCATTTGAACAACATTCTTGAAATTATAAAACTGTAGCTATTTAGAGCAGTTTAATGTTAGCCAGGAAGCGGGAAGATTATAAGAATCGTGGCCACATAAAGAGCATGAGTGAGCGATCTTTCTTACGAGGAAAATACTCTCGTTTGATTTTATCAATGTCAATGTGCTAGTCTTGATACTGTACTATAGTTTTGAAAGATGGTGTGATTTGCGGACTCGGTAATAAAAGGGCTCATGGGACCTTTCTGCAGTATTTCTTACCAATGTACATTTATCTCGAATTTAAGATCTATCTTTAAATGTAACTCTGACTCAGATTTAAAAGGTTAACCTAATGAGAAAAAGAGGAAGGAATGATAAAATAATGGCTCTCTGTTTTCTTATGGACATAGTCATGTTTGGATGTAATGTCCGGATTGCTGCAGAATATAAACATCAGAGGAGCAAGTCCAAGGTCAAGGCTAAGAGCCTTAGGCTATGGAGTAATAAGATGAACTCTGAAAAGAGCCAGCTTCTTAACCACCTCTGACTTTATCATACACTTGACTTTGATATATTAAATACATTTTCTTATTGTTAAAAATGGAAGATCATAAAAAATACATGGGAATGGTCAGATTTTAAAAACTGACCATGTCATGTGTTGGTAACATGTGGAAGCTGAAATTTCCACAGAGCCCTGGTGATTATAAAAAATAATAAGGCAATTATGCAAGTTATTTGATAATTTCTTATATAGTTAAATATACAACTTCAATATGATCTAGCAATTATAATCCTTTGGTGCATTTACATAAGAGAAACAAAACATACAATCACCCAAGATTTCTATACACGTTTTCATACTGGCTTTATTCACAATAACCCCAAATTTTAAGGAGCATAAAAATCCACCCAAAGGTAAATAAATTAATAAAATGTGACAATCTATACTACAGAACAGTCTTCTACAGTAAGTAGTAATAAATAAAATGCAGGTCTGCTTTTTAGAGTGAACTTAAGGTATTAGCAATGAATACCTCCTGTAGAATAAATATTTATTAAATATTGCATTGAACATACTTATAATAAAACCAATGCCTTATATACCTGATGCAAATATAACTGGCTTTCCTATATATTTATTTGCTAAATCTGGCAGACTTACTGTAAGTGTAAGACCAGGCTTGCAACAGCTATAGCAGCAAGAATCTCTTCCCTCCTATTTCCAAATTTCCAAGTACATATGAGATTACTTGAATCGGTAACTTTACCTACATGGTAGGGAAATAATAATATATTAAGTAATGGTTTCCCAAGCTACTTATTACAGTAAAACATAATAAACAGTATGTTGAAACTGATACTGAGGTCAATGAACAAACTATCAAAAACTTTCTGCTATAGGGCAGCTTCTTATCACTTAAAATACCCACCTTTCCAGGACTAAAGGCTACTGTTTTACATTTCAGATTCTCTTAGTGTATTATAACTTTCAACCTCACACTTGTTCAGTTTTTGGTAAGCCCATTGTTATTCTTGCTTCTTTCTTTGAACATGTAAAGCTTGTTCTTGACTAAAGGTATATGGATGTGCTGTTCCCTCAGTAATTAGCATATGTCATTTTCTAATGTCCAGCATCTAAAACAAAATTTGTCCTGTATTAGCTAATCAATACATGTTTATTGATCTAATGAATGAATCCATTTTCCATTTATTTTTCTTGGAAATTATTTCTCATCCTGAAAGGCAGTGAATATATTAATTGTGAAATTAAAAATGTCTTTGATTAGTTGGACACAGTGGTATACAACTGTAATCACTTAGGAAGCTGAGACAGGGAGAATTACAAGTTCAAGCCCTGACTTGGCAATTAGCAAGATTTTCTCAAAATAAAAAATAATAAGAGATGGGAATGCAACTCAGTTGTAGAGTACCCCTGGGTTTAATCCCCAGTACTGCAAAAAATATTCTTTGATTATTAAGAGTCTTAATTAACAAGAAGAAACGTTTTATTTGCTAATTTTAACATTTTTCTAAAAAACTTGGGAGAATAGAAATTATTGGGCTGGGGATATAGCTCAGTTGGTAGAGTGCCAGCCTTGCAAGCACAAGGCCCTGGGTTCAATCCCCAGCACCGAAAAAAAAATTATTTAAATCAAAGCTGTGTATTATTTCTTAAAAATATAGTTAAGACTTCAAGATGACCAGCTTTATGTTTATAATCCTGATGCTTTTCTGTAGATCTCTGGAGCTTTCAAAACTGTATAAAGTCATTTTCTGACCGTTGCCCCCAGTTTTCTTATTAACCATGCACAATAAGGTTTGTCTTGAATAAGGCTTTCTGTAAGAGAGGAGATGTGGCTGTTTGAACTGGTTATAATTTTGCTCGAAGCACAATCCTTTTCTTCCAGTAGTTTGCCTTTTGACTGAAATATTTCCTACTTTTTTCAAGTATCAGAGTTTTTCATGAAAGTGGGCTCCAAGTAGTAACAAATAAAGTTATAAATTAAATTATGTTAAAATTTTGGTCTGAGTGCCTACTAGGAGCTTATGTATTTCATTTACTTCCTTTACTCCTTTTTGTTTTGTCCTATATCCAATTCAGTGTGGTTAGTCATGTATAAAGCTACATATTTTGTATGCTAGATAGAACTTCTTTAACATGCTTTCTCTTTCAGAGAAAATTTCTCATTTTTTAGAAACTCACTATTTCTCAACATCTATGGCCAGGGTATTTTCATTTTCAATATTGCATAGGGTTTTGTTTTGTTTTGTTTTGTTTTAATATATTCTACTTGAAGGTAAAAAGTACAACTTTAAATCAGGAAATTGGAAAGAAATTAGGTTTATTCCAATCCCTTGTAAAACAGAAAACAAAACATTTCTCCAAAAGCACAGCATCTTGCCTAAAGTCATAAAGCTATTTGGTACTAAACTTGAATTAAATCGGATGGTCCTTTACTATAACAGAATGATGTTCTTTATTACTGCTACATAAGGTATTTATATTATAATATATAAGAATTGTTATTTTCATATTGTTGTTATCCATTTTTGTTTACTTTGTGTTATCATGAACCATAAAGTCCAGATATGAAATCCATTAAGACCATTTTTCTGTACTTCATTATGTATTCTGCTTCCCTTGTGGTCACACTGTGAAGAAGGGATGAATCCTCACTTCATGCACAATTTTCTTCAGTATCAAGATGACACACACACATTCACCAAGAAAGTGTGAAAATGTTTTGTTATGGTTTAGATATAAGGTGTCCCCCAAAAACTCATGTGTGACAATGCAGGAAAATTTAGAGGCACATGATTGGGCTTTAAGAACCTTAACCTAATCAGTGCATTAATCCACTTGAATGGATTAACTGGGTGGTGACCATAGATAGTCAGGTAGGATGTGGCTGAAGGAGGTGGGTCCCCTGAAGGATGCCTTTGAAGTTTATATTTTGTCCTTGATGAGCAAGAGCTCTGCTTTCTGATTGCCATGTGCCAAACTGTTTTCCTCTTCTATACCCTTCCACTATATATTCTGCTTTACCTCTTATCCAGAGCAATGAAGTTGGCCAACTATGGACTAAGACCTCTGAAACCAGGAGCCCCAAATAAACTTTTCCTCCTCTAAGTTGCTCTTGTCAGGTCTGTTGGTCATAATAGTGAAAAAACTGACTAGAACAGTTTTCTTACTTGCATGCTAAACCTTTCTGGAGAGAACACAGCAGATATTCAAACATGTCTGCAGTTTCTGAGAGCAGAAAAAGGAGACTGGCTTTCTTTTTATTATGAGAGGATCTGAACCATGGCTTAAGAATCACTAACCATTTGGTCTGTGGCTTTCATGGTTTAAACTGCATTGTCCAAAGGAGCGAGCACCCTGACATCTCCAGCTTTTGTTAACATGAAGGA
The DNA here is from genome assembly GCA_020662805.1 of Glaucomys volans. Classification (NCBI taxonomy): domain Eukaryota; kingdom Metazoa; phylum Chordata; class Mammalia; order Rodentia; family Sciuridae; genus Glaucomys; species Glaucomys volans. The sequence goes on from JAJEJO010000179.1 coordinate 527,770, forward strand.
CAGTGATGTGAGTGGGGCTCTGCAGCAGGAAGCAGACATCAAGAATGGAGTGAGACCCTTTCTAATGCCTCTGACTATATTCTTTATAATTAACTATTATGATATTACTTCATTCAGATAATCATTTTAAATTATATAATATAATAATTTTGAAGTTAAAATTAAAATAATAGGATGCAAAGGATTAAAATCAATGATTGCAAGATTTAGTTGACTTTTCAAAGTGCTTATTATTGTCTTAATGTGCTAAGAACATCAGGAACAAAAGAACAAATATCCCAATGAAACTTATATAGGTATGACTATATGCATAACTACTATTTAAATCTAAGCTTTTATTCCTTAAATAATGACAGGTGAAGCTCATTTTCCTTATTAAGTTTTCTAAAGTTGCTGGTAAACATACCAAATTAGACTTAATTAAGATTCTTCATTTTTGTTTCAAGTATCACACCTCTAAATTTTAGAAATTCCTCCTGTGACCTTGTCAGCAGGAGTTACATTTTAAGGATGATAATTCTAAAATTAAAACTGAGCAAAAACAGAATCTGTCACTCAACCACAAGTCCTATCATGAAAAGCTCACATGGACTGTTGAGGTTAAGTCCCAGTCAGCAGTTTTTAAGTTCTTAAAAAACATCAATGTTAAATGATAACATACCTCAAACTAACTCTAAATTAAATAGTTCATCAGTCAAAACAAATAAAGGATAACCAAAACCAAACAATATAATTGTACTGAGAAAATTCCATTAATTTTAATTAGGAGATATGATGTGATAAGGTATAAACTACATGATAAAAATATATACCTTTAATATACTGAACCAAAGACACTGTGATCTCCTTTCTACAGCCATGACATTTCTTATAAGAACTCTTTTTCCTTTGAAAGCATGACTTGGCAATTCACAGCAAAGACTCAACTTATAAGGCAAATGCTATCAAAAGGAAAAGGAGTAAAATAGGCTACATGAGATCTACAGTGGGTAAACTCAGGTGGAGGTCATTCATATGTCTTACTGAAAAGGAACTCTTAAGCAAAGACTTCAAGGCATGGAGAAAGTTATCCATGCAGTGACTAGAGAAAGAACTTCTAAGGAGAGAGAAAAGACACTTCAAAGGCTCTGAGGTTGGAACATAAATTGGTATTTTGGATGAATAGCAAGAAGGCCTTGGAGTTGGAACAGCGTGTCAGGGAGAGCAGTAGAGAAAAGATGGGAAGCAATAGAAACAAATATTATGTGGGAACCTAAAAGCCATTAAATGGAATTTGTTTTTTCTTAAGGAAACAATTATCTTTATAGGATATAGAGCAGAGGAGTGATATGTTCTTAAATTTGTGAAGGGTTGTTTTAATTATTGTTGGTAATATTCTAAAGTTCCAGAACAGAAACAGAGAAACACAATAAAAGGGAAATGCTAAAATATAAATTAACAATGATGGTGATCAGATAGGTAGTCAACACAGAGATAATTTCGAAGGTTGAGCTAATAAGTTCTATTAGGATGGCTTGCATTAAACACACACATATGTATGTATGTATGTATGTGTGTATATATATATACACACATATATATATTAGTTGACACACAGTAATTGTATAAATATTAGGTATACTGTGACATTGTAATACATACAAAATACATATAGCATACAATGATCAGATCTGGGTAATTGGCATATCTGTCACCTCAGACTTTTATCATTTCCTTGTGTCAGGAACATTCAAAATCTTCTCTACCAATAATTTTGAATTATTCATTTAATTACTATAAACCAGAGTTATTCTACTGTGCTATGGAACACTAGAAGTTAATCCTTCTATGTATCCTGTACTGGTTAAATTCTCCCCATTTTCCTCCCCCACCCCCTTCCCAGGTTCTGGTAACCATTATTCTGTTTTCTACTTCTTGAAAAGCAACTTTTTAGCTTCCACATACAAATGAGAACATACCTTTCCTAGTTTCCATTAATTATTATTCTACTTACAGGGAGAATATGTGGTACATGACTTTCTCTATCTGCTTATCACATTTAACATTATATCATCCATATCCATTTATTTTGTGCAAATGACATAACTTCATTCTTTTTGTGAGTGAAGGGTGATATTCTTTTGTGTACATATACACCACATTTTTATTATCTGCTGATCCATGAGTAAAACCCAGGTTGATTCCACATCTTAACTATTTTGAACAGTGTTGCGAAAAACATGTAAATGCAGGTATCTCTTCGATATGCTGACTTCATTCCTTGTGATACATATGCAGAAGTGGAATACGTATACAATTATTATGTGAAAACTTAGAAGTGGTTTTATAGAGGAAGGAGTATTCAACACTGTCAAAAGTCATAATTTAAGACAAGAATGGAGAAACTATCATTGGATTTAACAAGTGAAAATAATTGACAATCTTGAAAACAGTGACCTTGTTCAGACCAGTTTTCTACAAATTACTTCATTGCATCTTGCTAACAACTGTCACTGCTGATTAAACTTACACTCCAGTGGCTTATATTACTTTGCTAAGGTCACAAAGTCAGTAAGTGATCAAACATCCATCAATCTTAGACCTGCCTCCACAGCCCATACTTTTCACATATGTTAAATTCTAAAAGTGACAGTGGATTTAATCATTTCTTTTTTTTAACAATAAATTTTTTTTAATTTTGACTCAAAACCAAAACCAATGAAACATTGACATCAGCAAGGACTTACTAAGAAATCCCAGGTGTCTTCTAGTTTCTTCCCAGACAACATCAATTCTGTTGGCCTTACTCTGAAAGGTAAATGCTTATAGACTTAACCTAATTACATAAAGTGAATGAAGATGACAAAAAAGTTTCAGAACAATATTTATCAATAGAATTCAGTATACCTACCTACTTCAGTATAACTAGAAGATTATTTGCATATATGTGTTCATACGTTTATTATTAATCTTTACATAAATTTGTATTTCCATTTCTTTACAATGATTTGTATTTCCATTTTTCCTTCCATTTACTTTTTCAATACTTTATACAAGTTAAATAAAAAGTACATAATTTCTTTTATCTTGCAATTTGAGGAAGAAATTTATAGTTACAGAATTTTGAATTTTGTACACCAATTCTTCAGACTTCCAAGAATGTACATGAAAGCAATTTGCAGTAATCTTCTTTTAGTTACATTAATTGCAGATAGAGCAGGATATATTTTTATTTTAAAATTTAAAATGCTACTACTCTCCTATATTAGGAAATGGTGGAAATTACTTTTCTACAGAAGTGGAATGAGATTTCTTCTGATGGGTCCTTTACTTTTACTTTTTAAATAATACTCACCAAGGGATATAGTGTTCTTATAGTGCAAAAATCAATTTTATGATTATGCAGTACATAAACAACCCTTTTGGATATTTTACAAGGAAACTAGAATAAAAAGTTAGTCAATAATACTATATAATGCAATTGAAATTTACCTTGAAATTTATCTTGAAATTTATCAAAATGGATTAAAAACATATGCCTACACAAAACTCTGTCTGTTGATGTTTATAAAAGCTTTATTCATGGATGCCAAAACCTAGTAGCAACCAATATATTATTCAGTAGGTGATTAGACAAATGTGTTCATTATATATACAAATATATATTATTCAACACTAAAAATAAGCTATCAAGCTGTGATAAGACACATATTACTAAAGAAAGAAGTCAATCTGGAAAGGCTATATAAAGTATGGTTCCATCTAGGCAACATTCTGGAAGGTCAAAGTATGCAGATAGTAGTTGTTGAGGAGTAAGGAGGAGTGAGATGATCAGGCAGAACTCTACAATACCAAAATGGTGGATACATGCCATTAGCCATTTGTAAAAATTCATAGAAAGTGTAATACCAAAATTAAACTATAATGTGAACCATGTAATTGGCATCATTAAGAGTCAAGAAAGATTGTTGTGTTGTCAAATAATTTTCTTATAACTGTTTTTGAAGTAGAGTAAGTATGAATATTCATTGCAGAATTGCACTTGAATGGCAGGCACATATAATATCTTCATTAAAAGTCAGTTAAAGTTTCTTTGTTATCTTCTACTCTTCTACTGAGAATAAATCCAGTTTTAAATGTGAACTATAAAGAAAGGACTGTCAATGAATGAAATGAGATCTATGTAGAGGTTACTATATTTTTATTTCATTTTCCCATAGCCTGGTTATATGTATATGCATATGCATATACATTTGCAATATTATATAATTAAACCATGTGTAACTTTTATAAATTAATTTGCATATGATGTAAATTAAATTACGTAAAGCTTTTATTTGACTTGTATTGATGTTGGTTATCTGGAAAACAGTTGATTTTATGGTGTTAACTTCTGAATTATTTGTGCCTACCTACTAATTATAAAATTGACTAATTAAATGAAATTTACTTGAGAATGATTTTGGCTTCTTTTAAACAGACCACTATACTTTTTTCTAACTTTAAGTTTTTTTAAAGCATGATACATACTAAAACCCATCAAAAATACTAAAAATATTCATATTAAAAGATGTTTGTTTTACCTATAAGTGTTCTACTGTGAATATTTTTATTTACACTTTTTAAAAGACTTTTCATAATCTGGATCTTGAATCTTAATTACAGATCATTTATGTATATATATATGCGCAACATGTTTAAAATATTAGACATGAATTGACAACTTTAATCCTCACAAAGGACTAAAGGATTAGGTATTTATTGACATCCATCTTATGTATGAGGTCATTGAATCATAAAGAGGTTAAATAATTTGCCCAGAATTATACTTCTAGAAAATGACAAAGCTGAGTTTTGACCTCTGGCAGTCTATCTTGAAAAGTTGTCTTTAAATTCTAAGTAATAATATTGCACATGACTTAATCTTTTATCTTTTACTCCTCTCAGTCTAATCTAATACATATTTTTGGTGTTCTTTCTCAAATATTCTAATATCCTTTGTGTCAGAACTTTTGCCTTAACTATTTCTTCGGCGTTAATAGCTCCTCGCCAGATTTGAGCATGGCTGGTTCCTTCACATTCTTTCAGGTAGTTCTTAAATTTCACAATTCCCTTGACCACCTACCTAATCAATATTTCTCCACTAGCCATATCCATCCTTTACCACTTACTCTAACTATACTGCTTGGTTCTGTTCCCTAACACTTATTGCCATGGTTCTTAAACTTTACATGCATCAGAATACCTTGAGCAACTGACAATGACAAAATTTTTCAATGCTGAATCAATACATTTAGGAACATGACTGAACAGATTGATTTTTTACTTGTAATAATTCCAAGTGATAGGCAGAGATGCACCTCATATTTATTGCATATTATATAATAGTGCTCATTTATTTATGTATTATCTATTAGCCAAACTAGTATCTAGACTTTAGGTATACAAGATCATTGTTTTATTCATTTTTGTATTTTTAGTGCCTAGAACCAAGTTCTTAGAATTTTGTCTATGTATTTGAATTTAAATAGTTTGTCAAGTGAATGGCTATCCATAAGCATTTAAGATTCTATAGAGAAAACACTTTAAAAAAGGGCAGAGTGTGACATAAGGAACTCCTCAATGACAGTATGAATCATAAAGTTTCACTTCATTTAAAAAGAAAGAAAAATATCAGTTTAAGGGGTAATGTGGGTAGAAATATATGTGAGTGAAAGGAGAAGTATTTCATAGTTCTGTCTTTAGAGGAGTAAATATGGTAGATATTTTCAGTCTAGAGTAAGATTTGAACCACAGACAGACAAAATTAAGTAGAAAATCTAATAATTAAGTACCCAGAAATCTCAACTAATTCTGCCATTAGTATGGCTGCTTCCACGACTATCAAACAAATATGCCTTTATTATATAATAGAGGGAGACACTAAGATCTTTAAGCTTTGGATCTGTAATGACCACTGTACTGTTGAGTTAGAATTTCCAAAATTTATCCCAATCTGTAATATGTAAATAGAAATAAAACTGGGTAGTAGTAAGGGGGTCTAGTATCTGGAATGGCAGTGAAGGCTGAAGAGCATAGCTTTATGCTTTAGAAGACAATAAATCTATGAAGAATGACATATGACTGCTTTAGTCAGATTTTAGAAAGTGACTCCCAATTTGGAAAAGTTAGGAATCCAATTTGTGCAATGTCCTTTGAGGCAGCAAATTCCACTAAGGTGTTCTTTGTTAATTGTCTGGGGGAGATCATGAATATCCTCCAATATTTAAAGTGAAAACGTCTTTGCTTTCTTGTGGCATCATGGTCTGGTAACTGCACTTAGATCTGACAAAATTAAACTATGCCTTTAGAGATTCTGTAACGCGCGCGCGCGAGCGCGTGTGTGTGTGTGAGTGTGTGTGTGTGTATGCGTGTGTGTGTGTGTGTCAGAGAGAGAGAGAGAGAGAGAGAGAATGAGAATGAATCAGATCTAAAACATTGCCAATCCTAGAGAATAAGGGAAGATCATTGACATATTGTATAAGATCGGAGTCCTAGAAAAATGAAGTATATTGAAGGCATTGAGAAAATGATTACAATAAGTAAGAGCATTTATATAAAACCTGAATGACCTAATGTTCAATTGATATCTCCAACTGAATACAAGCTAATGCCATGAACTTCTGCAGGGGAATATAGAACATATTTATCTACCACCACATAGAAGCTATATTTGAATATAGAATTAGGGTGAAAGACAACAAAGAGATGAGGAAGAAGAGTCTTTCAGTGGGCCTGTCATCTTTTTAAAAATGGTAACAGTATCAATTTGTCTTTTTGAAGAGTAGAATTAGAATATTACTCCATCTATAGAGTATAATGAGTCTGCTATGGAGATACGTGGATAAGATGGACCACACTCCTTTAAAATTTAATTTTCAAGGGTCTGGAATCACTATAATGAGGGCATAAAAATATGGATTAGTTCAATCTCTATTATGTGCCCCACATTGTAAACATATTTGGTCCAGAGCAAATAGGAGTGTTTTAGTCACCTTTTATGTCACTGTTACCAGAATACACTATAAGACCTGCTTAGAGGAGGAAAATTTTGTCACTTACTCTTACATATGTCTCAGTGCATATATGACTGACTCCATTCTTCTGGGCCCAAGTTGAGGCAGCACATCATGGGGGAAGGACCCCATGGAGGAAAGCACCTCACCTCAAACAGAAAAGGGGACTGCAGGGAAGATGTACCCTTCCAGGGTGTGACCCTGGTGACCCACCTTCTCAAGCCCCACCCTACCATCCTGTTACTAACCAGTTAGGCCATGCAAAACAGGATGGACTGATTAGGTTAGAGCTCTTACAATCTAATAATTTCACCTCTGAATATTCTTCCATTAACCGGTGCTTATGGAGGACATCTCATACCCAATCTAAAACAGGGAGAAAATTCAAATTCTAAAATATTGATAGAGGAAGCATCAAGTTATATTAATTAATCCAAGGCATCATCAGACCCTTTGGGGATTTTAGAAAGAGGACATTTTGGCAAAGTTATGGTATGCCTCCCCTGTGCCAGGGTAGAAATTGTGTCAGTTGATTCACTTGAATAGAATAACCAAGCAGAAAAGTGTAAAAGCAAGAAAAGCATGTAGTAGAAAAAGCACTGGATAGTTAAAAAAACATTGACAGTAAGTAAGTAGCTGAGATGAAGACATAATCAGAGTGATATTTGAGATAGCTATTATTGGATTGTTTTTAATCCCAAGAAAAGAAGCAATCTAAAAGTGTTTATGGTATGAAGTGTGATCCTGGTATCAACTAGAAATTTTATATATATATAAATGTAAATATATATATATATATGCATATATATATATATAGTGTGTGTGTGTGTGTATAGTTAAACTGCATACAAAATTTTTCCTTTTGTGTTTAGGATAACTGTAGGAAAAGTACAATGACTAGGTATAGTCAGAGGGGTAACAAGAAGGATAAACTTATATAAAGTTTATCCTTTAAATTTAGATTATTTCTCTCTAAATGACAAGAGATAATTGTTCTGCAAGTGTTTTTATATACCCAATATCAATAGCTATCTTGATCTAGACAGCTTTATCTTTTGTCTTATGCTTATCTATTTATTCTAAAGTGCTATTAATTTTGTCTACAATTTTCCTCCTTTTCTGAATCAGAGTATCTTTCATTTTCTCTGAAGGTCTTGTAATTTAGAGTCATCAGTCTGCAATTCTACCTTCTATTTTCTAACTAGAAATGTCACTTCACATTTAATACCATCAATAAGGAAAAAAGACAATGCAGTTGTGATATTTCTGACCCTATTGAGAGCAGAGTATTCTTAGAAGGTGATAATCCACGTCTAAAATCAAGAATGAAGGCATTTTTTCCTGTTTATGAGACTGTCTTCTTCACTAACAAATCTTAAAGAAAAACCCTTGGGTATAGCTATGAAGAATCTGATGTTGATGAAGTTATTTATCTGTTAAGATATACCTATATCATCATCTGTACTTAATTTGTAAGACTTGAGGAGGCAATATTATCCATTGAGAATGATGAGTTTGGAAAAAGGTAGAGGACTGAAAGGAAAGAAATTCCTGAAAAGTAGAAGAGCAGAAGAGAATCAAAAAAGAGGATGTCAAGATCTATGGAAGTAGGATGGAGGCTAATCCAGACTGCCATCAGGAAAGGAAAAGAGAGAGAGGTTGGTTTGCTTTATGTGGGGCAATGATGACTATGTTTAGATTGTAGTCCCAACTCTGAGTATCCTCTTGCCCTAATTTCTTGGTCATTTCTTGGAAATATGCTGAAACTTAATAGAGACTGGACTCCTATGAAGATCATGTGAGTTGAGATTTCTGTCAGACCAACAGGTAAAGAACACCTTACGGCCAAACTACTGGCCCAGATAAGGGGAATGTGAAATGGGTGGTGGAAGAAAAAGAAAATATACGTACCTACAAGCCAAGTCCTTGTAATTAGCCACAGAAGCAAGAATTGTAGCAGTTATCCTCCTTTATTTATTTATTTATTTATTTATTTATTTATTTTCTTGTTTGCTTGATTCATTGAGCACAAATGGAGTACAGCTATTGTTTCTCT